>BPLQ01000330.1:0-398913 GCA_021605075.1 Caerostris darwini
ACAAGATTTTGTGTATTACAGTAAAGAAAATAATAACCTAGGTGAAAATTATTGGTGAGATAATTAGAAGTATGCAATATTTTTAAATAAAATAGGTTAAAAATACATTAGTGTAAGTTCCTTATAAATATAATATTTTAATTATTTTGTCTTACAAAATCATAATCTGTGTTATTTCTAAATGTTTGAAAAAAATGCATGCTAAGACATTTTATTTGTATCAGCAAGAAGTTATAGTGTTTATCAAAATAGAATCGAGTATGAAAAAAAAAAAATATTAGAAAAATAAGTGAGTTGAAAGAAAATTTCATGTCTATTTTAATTAAAGTACATTTATGTTAAAAAATTCTGCATTTCATTAATTGGTTAAATATATAAATTCGTAACATTTCCCTCGGAGTTTTAACTATTCTGGTATATGATCTTCAAAAAGTTAACATATTAAATCTTTTAATACGAATGCTGTGTAGTATTTAATATTGGGTAGAAAATTTGAAATTAATATCGTATTTAAAAAAGCAGTGTAAGAGATTTTTAAGGAAAAACTTTAAATGCCAAACAAAGTTTCGGATAATTACATGTCTAATGAAGTGATAAAAAAAATGTAGTAACACACTAGGGAAAAATTATAAATTAAATAAATTCCTTTACAAAAACAAATTTTGTAAAATATAACAAATGCAATCGAAATAAAAAAATTGAATTATAAAAAAAATTAATTTTCCGAAAAAATAAAAATAAATTATTTTACGAAAATAAGTTTTGTAAAATAAATTTGAAAGAAGCAACAATAAAAAATAAATTCCTTTATCAAAAAAGTTTTGTAAAATAATAAAAAATTTTTTTTAATCAAATCGAAATAAAAAAATAGAATTGTAAAAGAAAAAATAAATAAATTTCTTCACCAAATAAATTTTGCAAATGGAAAATAATTATTTTTGTAATAATATAAATTTGTAAAATAATCCAATAAAAATTAATCAAATTTAATACAAATAAATTCCTTTACTAAACACATTTTATAAAATGCTAATTAAAAAATTAAAGAGAAATCCAATTAAAATAGTTTCCTATTCTGCTTATCTTATCAGTCATCACGTAATCTCTCCAAAAACCCCTCTCTTATACTACAACATTCCGGTGTTGCCACCGGTAAAAAAAAGTTTCTAGGGTCCTTATCTACCAAAACGCCATCTCTAACAAAATCGTCACTTCCGGTTGCGCGCGCTTTTCTGATGACGTCACTGATGACGTACTTCCGTCCCTTATAGTGCCCCACCTACTACTACTTTCGTTGCTTAATTGAATTTATCAATTCTTTAGTATGAGAAATAGTGATACTTGTTAGAAAAAAAATACATAAGATTTCGCTGCTATAATTTAATAATAATTTTGATTACTTTTCTAAACAGTTATTGTCAAAACCTACTAATAATTTCCTTTTGTATTATATTAGAGAAAAATTTGTAACAATTTGCATGATTTTAAATTAGAAATAAAGTTTTCTACATATTTTCTTTCTGCAGTAAATAAACATAATTTATTTCTTTTTTTTCTATCAATTTTTAATAAAAATGAAAATAATATATTTTATAATGTTTGATGTCAATTTTATATTTTACGTCTTATTGAAATATCTGACTTGAAAAAGTTTATTTAACACTTTAAAATTTTATTGATATGGCGCATCATACTTTAACTTTAAATTGTAATTTCATTAAAACTTTTTTTCTAATTATCTACATGGGTGAAATTGAGAAAATATATTTTTCCTTTCTACATGTCTTGATAACAAATTAAGAAATTAAACTTGCTTTTAAAAAACAATTATAGCGATGTAAAACTTCACATTAATCGTTAAAGTAAAAAAAAATAAATTAATAAATAAAAGGACGAATTTTTAAAAATTTTTTAAATTATAGAAACTTAATTATGATTTGTTTAATTCACTAATGTCGCCAAATTTACATATATTAAAGATATATCTTGATGTATTTTTGAAAACTATTTTGAACGTCTGTTTTTTCTAATATTACTCTCAAAGAACTATATTATTCAATAATATTGTTTATTAACTAATTTATTTTAATAAAAATATACAAAAAAAATTTAGTTTTTAAGTGAAAATATTGAATAGACAAAATTGTAGGGTTTTTTTCTCTTTGGTTTCCTAGAAAACTAGTATTGGAACACATCCTTTAGAATCTGTCAAGGCTTCTGATAGAGTCTGGGTTAATGGATTGGTTTACAAATTAATTTCTTACAATTTATCTCCTTATTTAATTCAAGTAATTAGTGATTGTCTATAACACAGGCACTTTGCTGTCGCAGTAAGGAATACTGTTTCCTCAATTCACATTATTCATGCTGGTGTGACCCAGGGCTCTATTCTAGGTCCTTTCCTGTACAATATTTTTATCAATTATATTCCGTAAAAGTGCAATATAAAATTAGTCTGTATGCTGATGACACTGCAATCTTAACGCAAGGCCGGAAACTTGCACCATTTAGGAAAATTTGAAAAATGACATTATTGATTTAGAAAAATGGCTCATTAACTGGAAGATAAAATTAGATGTAGACTATACTGAAGCAGCTCTTTTCTCTTGCAAAAATACTATAATCCTTCTAATATTAAAATATATGATAATTATATCGCCTGGTCTAAAGGAACTAAGTACTTAAAAAAGTTATTCTTGATATTAAACTTAACAACAGATCTCATATCTACAATCTACAGTCCAGTTTGGGGTTCTGTTCCACGTATTAATTTTGAAACCATTCAAAGGCTTGAGAACAAATCTCTTAGAATGTTAACAAATTCTCCCTGGTACTTTCGTAACGATGATATTAGATGAGTTCTCGATTCCAAGTTTAAGTTAATTTGTTCACAAAATTCCTACGAAATTTTGTAATAATGTGTGAAACATCAATAACCCAATAAATACCCCACAAAATTACGATTATGATATTTCTTCCTGCAAACATAGCAAAAGACCTCGCACTGTTTTAAATATTTTACATTAATTAGAAATGCCGTTAAAATTTTTAGTACTTAAATAAATATTTAAAAAAAAAAAAAGGGCATTTAGTTATTATTTTTTTTCTTCTTATTAACTCAAAGGGTATGAGATCACCACTATGTTTCAACATCTAACAATGACGGAGCTGGAGGCAGCTACGCAGCCAACAATCTTCATATTAATCTACAATACGAATCCTTTAGAAATCTCGAATATTGGATTAAAAAAAATCAATTTTGTAGTGATATTACAATTATTGTTATTGTAAAAGACATTACAAAGTAGACAAAAAAGAATTGTTATCATAAATAGAAACTGTTGTTAATGTAACAGATTTTTAATGTAATTTTCAGTTGCCTAGTTTATATTTTATAGAAAGCAGTGTTATTTTAATGTTGATTACTGCTTATTAGCAGTTTTATTTCTGATTAATATATTTAGATTATCTTGAGAAGTCAAATTTCAATATTCCTTCTTAAAATTTGACGTGTTCGTCATTTATGCCTATATACGTCGATAAAGACACTAAATAAAATTCAATTTCAATAACTATGATGCAATTGAATTATTTTAAATCATTTCTTAATCAAAATACAGTATAATTTTTATGATTTTTTTTTTTGTATTTCGAAACTAAGACAAGTTCATGCATCTTTTTTCTTCAAGATTCTGAAGCGAAATGAAGAGTCGACGTCGTAATCGTTTTCTGCAAATAGTTCTGTGTTTATGCTATTTTCCGGTGGCTGTCAATATTATTTGATGTTACTTGTTTATTTAAAATAGTGCTTAGATGCAGAAATAGTATGAATATTCTCTAGATGCTGTTTTGAATTTACCTTTAATTTCATTGTAAGTATCAAAATATTTTATTAATATAATTAAAATAAAATTTCTATTTGGACAGCATGCATTTGCATAATAACATTCCTGTTTAAATAATGATTTCATATTCACATCGGAATTTATTTAAATGGTTAGACTGCTAGACGAAAAATAAGTAATGGTTTTTTAGGATGCAGAAAGTAATTAGGTTTCATTTTTAATAATTCATTATAAATTTAGCTTTATTTCGCAGTAAAAATACAATTTTATTAAAAGTTTCTTTTATTTCAAAATTAGTTTTTTTAACTTCTTTGCTTAAAAAATTATTTATGTTGCATTTATTTTAATCATGTAAAAATGTGATGTTAAAATATTTTTATATCTACTTAATTTTTTCTAAAAATCTACACATTTCTTTTAAATAAATTGTATTAATATTGCATTTAGTATTACAAATTTACTTTATGTTTGTAAAAAGCAAATTATTATATTCAAATATTCTGTTAAATCGCTGTTTAGGGAACCCTATTTTAAGATTTTTTTAAATTACTACAATTATTATTACTTGGATACTGTTATTTTCTTATTATCATAATTTTCTTTTAACCTACATTAATAGTCTATCTGTAATCATTTACTGTTACTCTTTTATTTATGATGAGATGAAAATATATATATCGTAAAAATTTTCATCATAAATAAAAGAGTGACAGTAAAGAGTATATATATATATATATATATATATATATGTGTGTGTGTAAATTCAAAATTTATCTGTTTGTTAATTTAAACTAATACATTAGAAAAGAGAAGAATTTTTCTTTGAAATGAGCACTTATGATTGGTTAAATGCATAATATCTGATGTCTGTAATAGCTAGGAGTATACAGAATGGTTTGAGGAAAAGTATTTTTAAAAAAAAAAAGTTTTAAAATAGATACATGTGGCTTATAATATTTGGAAGAGAAGATTTCAAAGTTTCTTTATTCATTTTTTTCTTCTGTACATTAGTCGTCTCTCTTGCAAAGATATGAAAACTTATATATTTCAATTTTTGCCATGGCCTTTCTGACCAATTCCCCAGAGTTTTTTAAATCTGCTCTATTAAATCATTAATTATTAAAAACTAATTATTAAATTTTGGCATTATTTCAACTAGTTCAATAATGCAAAATATCCATGATTGTAGTATTCTAATACAATTTGTCAAATTGGCTGTCATGAATTTAGAGAAAAATTAAACATTGGTAAAAGCTGTAAATTTAATATATATATATGTAATCTTTTGTACTTTATATATGTATATCTTGCTTTATATGTATTTGTTCTTTTAAGCATATTTTTTTCAAGCATCTTGTATATTTTATATGTATAACATTACTTTGTAGATTTAAAGTTCATCTGTTTAGTAAGATATATATATAATTGAAATACCCATCTACCATCATATTAAGCTTGATAAACTTTTCAATAATAGAATATCATCTCAAGTTATTTAAAGTAAAACGTTTAACCATTTTTATATAATTTTTTTTTTGTTTCTCGACAATGAAATAATTTTGGTTATTATTTAAATGATTCTTTTTTGAAGGAAAAAAAAAGTCACATAAAAATTTTTTTTTAACAAAACAAATGCAAATTTTTTATATTTATTCTTATAAATCGTAAAAGATTTCTTTGTAAATTATTAGATTTTTTTTATTAATTATACTCAAACATTTTTTGTAACAATCTTATTTGATAAATGTTGATCAAAATTTATAATATACATCCATTTGTCTCAATAGTATATATTTATTTACTCAATATAATTATATTTAATCAAAAATTTAATCTGAAAAATTGTTATTATTTATCTACTTATGGATCAAAATGATATACTGACAGAGTACAAATGTGCAAGAATTTGATTTCTGCTGGTGGTGAACCTTAGAAATTAAATGACAATTAAATAGTCTTGATAGCGAATTTATAATATCACATATCAACTTGAACTATTGCGAAACAGTTTCCTGTCTAACATCTGATAAAAGAGGCATTAACCCATGAAAGCTACATTGCTTCTCATACATTTAATTTCCATTCTTGTACTTAATAACTTTATAAATATAAATTGTAAAAATAATTGTTCTAAATAGATTTAATTCCATGATACTTTCTGCTTGCAATTTAGATCTTTTGACATATTTCTTTAAAATGTTTTCTTTAATAGTAATAGTAAATTAATAAAAAGCTGCTTTTTCAATTTGAATAATGTTAATATATTTCTTAAATATTGAATTCAAATTGTTTGAATTTATCTTTGTAATTCACAAAGATAAAGGAATGTTTGGTTGACCAGTAAGAAAATTTTCAGACTGCTTGCAAAACTAATAAGTACTAATTTTATTAATTTTTTAACTAATAATAATTTTATTTTTCTGTTATGTTATTTTATCAGTTTTAAATTTTGATTAAGTTTATTATAATAATTGGAATCTGGTCTTAAATGTCTGTGTTATCTAAATTGATTTAGTGATAGTGAAAATAACATATTTTAGCTATGCTTTTAATATTGTTGGAATAACATTATCAACAAATATAGCTAGTTTCGAAAGTTTGTTAGTTTATATTAGTTCCCTGCTATTTTGGCAAACAGCCTAGACATTTTCTGCCTGATAATCTTATATATTATCTCTTGCTTTATATAACAATTTATGTACCATGTGATCAAATAGGCGATTGATTTTATTTATTACTAGCAAACCCGGCAATGCTTCACTATTGCTAAATCTCAGTATATATATATATGAATTAAATAAATACAATTGAAGTTTTATATCAATTCATTACATAAAGTGAATTGTATGAATTATTTTTCATATTTTTCCCCTTCTTCTCTTTGTAAATTATAATCCAATTTTGAAATATTTATTCAATAATTTTTTGTATTCAATGTCTCAGGACAAATTGTTTTTTTTTAAATATTTGTCAAAATTAGGTAAAATCCAATTTTAAATTAGCATTGTAAGAAGAACAGCACTACCTATCAGATTTTGCTTTAACTACTTTCTAAACACTCCTGACACTAATACGAACAAAATGAGAAATTTTCAACAAAACTGTTGAGTAGGTACATACATATGAACACTCCTTTTATTTATATAGATAGTGGTTTTTTTCCCCCCAGTATTCATATCCAATACACTTGTACATATTTATGACTATTCAATTGTGATATATTAAAACAATTATTTTTTTCCAATGTAACATGTTGTGCTAGATACAAGTTTTTATTTTTCTTATTGTCCATATTTTTTTGGCAATATTTTTTGGAAGTTTGCAAGTCAATGAATTTTTGCAAAACAAATTCTAATGAAAGGTGTTAGCTATTAAAATATGTTTTAAAAAATGACTTAAAAAATTTCTGACAATAATTCAGAAAAATAGGAAAATGTATAATCTAGAATGATCTATATGATTGCATGGAATTTTTATTAACAAAGCATTTCCTCATTTTTAGTGTGTTTTTGCCAATGCAGAAACAAGTATATGATAATGCTGACTATTGATAGTAGCTATAAGTTGAATTACTAAATTGCTTAAAGAATTTATTTTAAATAAATGTAAATACATTAATTTTATTTATTACCATTATTAAATGATATAAAATAAAAATTTCTAAACTGTTATTGTATGTGTAGTTCTTATTACTATGAGTAAAATAATTTTTTTTGACTACTAATTAGTGAATTAGAAAATTAATAATAACATTAACAAATAATACTAATAAATATTAATATATGATATAATAATAATTAGAGAATTCTCTTTGCTGATTCTATTAGTGCATTCGATAAAGCAATTGATTGTAAAAGTCAATTGCAATTTATAGAACAATAATTTTTAGCTTGCTTTATTATTTAGTTCTATAGTATGAATAATTTAATAGAAAATCTCTGTTACCAGACATGCTTCTCAAATAAATAAAAAATTGCCAAAATCCATCTATGTGTTACCTAAGTAATCCAAATTATATGGAATTTGAAAAATAAAAACAAATGCTAAATATTAATAACTGTATCTTAGTTAATTAACATAAACCCTTTTTCTCCTGCATGAATGAAAAAATATACTGATATCGGGTATACAGCTTAGATTTTATTAATTCCCCCAGGAAATTCTAGATCAATTCATTTCGAATAGCATTTGAATTAATGTAATTCCCCCAGGAACTTCTAGATTAATTCATTTCAAATAGCATTTGAATTAATGTATGCATGAAAACATTTTGGAATGTAAAAAGTAAAAAAAAAAATCTTTTTTTGTTAGCAATTTAATATGCAATATTAGAGAAATTAATGCATAAATTAATGCTAAAGCATTTTCTGAAAGCACACCTATTAAACTTAAATATACAAACAACTGTACCATTTTATAATACTTTAAAATAAAACTTTTTAAATAAAATTTTAATAAAAAATATCTTTAAAATAATTTAGATTCCATTCTTTGTTTTCTAAAATAAATACTATAAATAATTTTAAATTAATTAATAGTCCTTTGTTAGTCTTTGAATAATATTTACATCTAAATTTTTTGTTATATTGATAGTGCTACAGAGCTAAAATGGCTTTTTTTAAATTTCCTTTTATTAGTTTAATGTTATTATCTGAATTACCATGGTAACAGACATATTAATTTGCAAAAGCTATTAAGAATAGTATATTTATAGAAACATTTGAATGATGATACACATATTATGCTATATTTGTATAATGCTTTTATACCCTTTTATATTTTGCATAACTGTTTACAATTTTTTTTAATATTTCGAAGATATTAAAGATTTTTTGTATTTTATTGTTGAGGATTGTTCAAGGATTTTTATTTTTAATATTCTATGTGCATGTGCAGTAATTTAAAAAAGCTTTAGAAATACCACTTAAATCTGTTTAAAGTAACATAATTCAATGTCTGAATTCAGTCTAAATTTTTTATTAGTTAAATTTTTGTACTGTACATTAATTGTTTTCTTTCTGTCTGTCATTACTATACTATTTATACATCAATAAATTGCATTTTTATTTCTAAATTTTTTAGTTGTTCAGTGAGTAATTAAATAGATATAATATTAATGAATCTTTTGAAAATTTTAATCAATGATAAGAATTTTATAAAATATTAATGAAACTATTGTATGTTTAAATAAAAAAAAAAAACATTTTAACAATCCTATCTCGTTCTCACCTCTATCCCTCATTTCATTGTTCGAAGTACAAATAATTATATCACTCAGAATCATTAAATCTATCGGCTAGTATAAAATGTTTAACAAGGCTTAATTAATCTACCCTTAAATGCAATCATTTAACAAAAATCATTAATAAATGCTTCCTAATCAACCATTTTCCTCAATGGGGGAAAAAAAAAAACAAGCAAACAATGTAATAATGCTACTAAAACTAGGACAAAGCTACAAATATCCACAAAGCTACAAATCCAGTAGCCTACTTAAAATGTGCTTGAAAAATCGCGAACAAATTGTACAGATGCGAATAAATATTGTTAATCCTACAATATTTTTACAAAACAATAAAATTTGAGCGAAATTACCACAAATCATCAGTTCTTAAATGTCATCAACATAACTACAGAAGAAATCAACCACAAAGTTCTCAAAAAGGTATATATATTCTTAGACATTAAACGAACATTTGATATTGTGTCTCAACAACTAATCACATTAAGTTTTTCCATTCAGCAAACACAATAATCTACAAATCTTCCTTATTCTAATCTGTAGTAGAATCTTCAGAATATGCATCCTTAAAGAATTCCCCTGGGAATTCTCAACATTTCGCAAGAATTGTTGGGAATTCAATACTGTATTCCAGCTTGTTCAGTACTGTATTCCAGATTGTTGGGAATTCAATACTGTATAACCATTCAATACTCTATTCCAGCTTCATCTGCGAGTACCCCAATACTCAGAAGTATACACTTCTTTTTTGCATATGACCAGCTGCACAGATTCAATGTATCACTATCCAATTTACGATTAGAAGACAGCAAGAATTCTTAAATATTCTTGAAATTTTGACTTGCCGAATGGAGGATTGCTGTTTAATTTCAAAGCAATATTTTTGGGAAAGGACACTACACCACTAATCAATCCAACAGGGAATTCTTCTAAAAGCAAATTCTATGTGTAAACGAAATGAAATACTTAAACTTTATTTTTGGCAGCAAACTAACATTAGAAGCCATATCAATTATGTAAAAAAATTAATTTCTTCATCTGTAAATGCTCCTATCTGTCCTTGGAAAATAACGGTCTCTTATTTAAATAAATCCTTAATTTAGTTTTCACCTGTGCTACTCCCATCGATGAGTTTGCAGTCGAAATAGATAAAAAGGAGATTCAATTCCTTTGAAACAAAATATTATGAATAATCACCAATGCACCATTGTATACTAGAAACTGGATTATTCATGACGATCTTAGTATTGAAAATATAAGTTATCTTATAAAGAAATTCTCAAAAAAAAAAAATTTTTTTTGTTTCAATCCCGTACCTGATTTCCCAAACTATTATCCAACTCCAATTATTTCTTGCAGAACTGAACTGAGCAGCAAATTCCTTAAAAAAACAAATTCCCATATACAAACACCAAAATGTTCTTTATTTGTCTGTCTTCCATCATCTATATATCTACATAAACCAGTTCGCAACTCTAAATATTCTAATTTTTGTTTTTTTTCCGTCTTTTAAACCAGAGTCAACGTTCAACTTTTCTTTCAGTTTTGTAGCATTCTCAACACAAGTAGAGATACTTGAAAGCACTGCACTAAAATGTTCAAATTCCTTGTCATTTACGTATTTTCGCGTGCTTCTTTGTTGTTATTTTTTTATTTAAAGTTTAAGGGAATGCAGTTTTAGTTCTAAACTTTTCAGAAAGGCAATTATTTTATCATCGGAAAGAAAAAGAAAATTGTTTTATTTAAGTTTACTATATTTCGATCCTGTAGCGTAATTTACTGGCTTTTTTTTTTTTTTTTTTTTGTTATTTTTGATATCGCTGTTTGTTATTTAAACTGTTACTTGATTATTTTCTTTTTCCAACATAAATAAAAACAGTAGCCAGTTTTATATGTGGTTTCCTTTTTCATCTTACATGAAATCGTAAACAAATACGAAGCACTAGTGATCGCTTGACCAACTTTCGCCAAATTGGGTCTATTAAGAGACTCATTTCAATCAAGAAAAGGCTATTGATTATAAAAATAAAATTTCGTCCAGTATTCAATATGCACTTATCTTATTCATTTTTCTACGTGAACACTTTGATACTCCAAGGGCAAGAGTTTTTAGATTGTCTTCTAGGTTTGGTTTGTCGCTCTACTGTCAATTTGTGCACACTTAGGCTAATTAGACCGGGACCGACAGTTTAACGTGGATACTATTACTACCACTACACCACACCACACCACACCACAATATTGTGACTAGAGCTGAGTTGCCCCTTTACCGTTTCGGAATGATGTGGGTGAGAAGTCTGATTGGGCTCTGTGATGCTCTACGATCAAATGAGACCTGGAACTACCGCTTAAAGTGGATTCCGAACCACTACAAACATCAATGCCGCCGCCGGGATTCGAAACCGAAGCTTGTGGTACCGAGCGCCAGACTCGGCCACCAGGCCTCTTACATGGATACCCGAAGCACTAACAAACGTCCTTACCACCGCCAGGATTCAAATCTGAAGCTTGTAGTACTAAAGGCCAGAGCGCTAGCCAGTTAGCCATCAGGCTGCTGCCATCTAAGAATTCGTCTAGTCCAATACTGACGATATTAATATTTCACTGTTGGCAAAATCTTAGAAACAAAACACTTCTACAGGTGAAAGAAAACGTGGAAATCATTTTGTGCGATGTTGGGGCTGTACGGGAGAACGGAGGGAGTGTTAGTCAATTCCAGTAGGATATTTTGAATTTTTAAATCGCCATACTATTGCCGTACTTTTCCGTCATCCCTTGGTGCATGCCAATGAATGACATAATTCTTGATGAAACTGCTTAAATAATTTTTGTTCCCCTTTTTTTTCTTTTTCAGTTAGCTATTGCAATTAATTTTCTATCATGTGATAATCGATGACATTGAACTAAAGATTGCGCTTATTTCACTCTTGCAAAGTATTTGCTACTGAGCGAGTGCTGTTCAACTAGTTTTGACATTCAGAATTTATAAAATATATATATATATAAATATATATATATATATAAGGAAGAGCCAGCGAGCACCTTTGTGATTATTATGATTTGCTTTTCCCTGAATTCAAACTTTCTCGCTCTATTTATCTTTTGCAATCCTTTTATCGCTCTATCAATCAAACGCAGTCATGCGTAGATTTTCAGGGGAAAAAAGATGTATTTTTAGTTCTCTCTGTAACTTTATTTAAAGGCTATATAAATAATGTATATTAAAAAAAATTAATGAGCAATGCACAACTTATTTACTTCAAATAGATTATTATGCATTAAAAATATACATGAATGATAAAAATGATGGATTACAAATAATCAAATTGGATATTTTATTATAAAGTTGATTTTAACAGCCCTATTTTTGTTTTTATGTCTTTACATTTTTTTTGCTGTTTACCCGAAAGTAAATCTGAATAATATGTATGGCATATATAAGCAATTATTTCAGGTATTGTCAGTATTAAAGAAAATGAATCCAAAAATTTAATTTTTCTCAAGCAAATTTAAATCTGAATGAAATATATTCAATTTTCAACTTCACATATAAATGCTTAATAATATTAAAAATTATCATAGCTTTTCATAAAATAAATATTCAATCAATCCTGAAACTATCGTTATTTTCTTTAAAATGTAATGGAATACGCCGTCAGTGTGGATACGTTAATTATCTATATGCAAGTGATGTGATTCCATGTCAATCAAAATTATTTTTACATTTTTTTTTTTGTTTGAACTACTTTAAATCTTAAGTGCAAAGTCACAGTCCTTATCCACACACCTTAATATCGATTATGTATATAAGAAACTTTTGTTTAAAAAGAGTGAACGTGTTTTTGTTATGGTCAAGTATATTAAAGATGTAACTAAATATAGAATGCCACGTTCTATTATGGTTGATAACTTTATAGTTGTTATTCAATTTTTTGCTGTTTGGTTTTTGCCTAAATTTCGTCTATCATGTTAAATTTATTTTCATTTTTTAAATTTTGGAATTTATTGATTTTTTTTTTTAGAAGCACGATAACATAAAATTTTTTAAATGATCGATTGCGGTGATATTTTATGTGTTTCCCCAAATTTTTTTTTTTTTTTTTTTCTTAATTTTGACTTTGCTATCTTCGATGATTATTTTTGCGAAAACAAAACATGCTGAGATAAAATACGTTTTTTTAAAATTAAAATCGAACAGGCGTTGGATCATGTATGCTAGATTAAAATAAATTAGGAAATATTGAGTAAAACAGGGGTACATTTTTTTAAGAAAAACGTTGATTTTTTAAATTTTTTAAAAAAAACGTGATATTTTATGTGTTTCTCCAAATTTTTTTTTTTTTTTTTTTCTTAATTTTGACTTTGCTATCTTCGATGATTATTTTTGCGAAAACAAAACATGCTGAGTTAAATACGTTTTTTTTAAATTAAAATCGAACAGGCGTTGGATCATGTATGCTAGATTAAAATAAATTAGGAAATACTGAGTAAAACAGGGGTACATTTTTTTAAGAAAAACGTTTTTTTGGACAAGTGCTGAAAAATATATTATGTTCTGCCTTTTCATTATTGTCTTTTAACTTTTTATCTTTTAAATTTTTTAACGTTAATATGTTTTACCGATTGCTGCATGATGAAAAAGATAACTAGATAACTCTTTTTATATCGATCTTAATAATATCTATAAAAGATAACTTATGTATGTATATATATAATATGATTAGTGTAGATATAATTATAATTGATAACTGTAATTTATCTGCACTAACCTATAGCGATATTAATTTAATTTGTTAAGTTTAAGTGCTTTTATTTATTTATCAAATTTGATCTTTACAAAAGGAAACTTCATTGAAAAACTGAAATATTAAATTCTCATTACATTTAAAAGAGAGCTAGTTGAAAAAAAAATTAAATTATTTGTAAATATTTATATCATTTCTGTGTGAATACATATTTGTCCTAGTAAATGTTTTCATATTAATTTATAAAAAAAAAAAAAAATGAATAATAAACTTCGTTCATTATAAAAACTAGAATTTTTTTTATAATGAACGAATAAAAATAATAGAAAACTAAAGAAAAATGAATAAAAATAAAATAGTTTTTTTTTTTTTTCAATTCCTACTATTAGTTCACACACTATATATATATCTTGTTCAAATTTTCAATCGTTAATAAAATACTTTTATTCATCTTACACTCAAGTTCAAATACATTTTTTGAAATGAAGTGGATGAACACTTGATGTTAACAGTTTTTTCAAATATTAATTCATTAATTAAATTTAATTAACTAATTTTAGTTTTTTTTAGTTTTGAGTTGTATGTATCTACCAATAGATGGCGCCAAATGTAAGAGGAAAATTTCAACTTTATTTATAAACGACTTTCTGCAAGATAGTGAAAAAAAAGTAGGAATTGACTTTAAAAGAATTTTTTTTTTTATATTACTTGTTTCTTTCAAATTCAAAAATAGCATGTAAAAGGCATTCAAATTATATAGTCATGGGATAAAAGAAATCGTAATAAAAATAATAACATGAAGAAATTATGAGATCACTTCCTTGTTCCCTATAAATTTCTTGAAATATTTGTGCAAATATATAGTGCAATATCTTCGCATTTAAATTTGTTATTGTGTCGAATATATTCGCGTAAAATTAATGCTATTTTTGTCCAGACCATGCATTTGTCATAAAAAATATCTCCATCAAAGACACCAAATTACTTGCTTTATTCTTCTTTCCTACTCACTGGATAGAAAGAAAGAAGAGGGCCAAAACTACCCATTTCCATCACAACATCTCCCCAAGTTATTGCAAATTTCCATTTCCTCCCGCTCATGTTTTCTTTCGATATCTGTCTTTTTCCCATATTCCGAGTGTGGAACTACATTCGCATGCGCCTTATCTCCCCATTCCCCAGGGATTGTGGGGCGAAAAAGTGAATATGGATGTCATCTCCCGCCAAATCGAACAAATCTTTTCGTTCTGCGCATCCCTCGGAATTGCGGGGGTGGTAGGGAAACATTCGTTCCCGTTATTCCAATTCGGACTCTCCTCTCGTTCGGACATTCCCGGATTTTCCTCCTCCTCTTCTGGAAACTTTCTGTGCATGCATGCTCCAGGAAAACTTAAGGTAACAAAGTTTTGCATGGCGTTCTTTAGGCATGATTTAAATAATTTTTTACTTTTTAAAAAATAAGAATTTTATATCCTTTTTGTAGTTTTTAAATAATTCTACTCAATCTTGATTATTTTTGTGACTCGGTAAATTTTAAATGACAACGTAAGAATAAAATTTACAATGATTAAATTTACAAAAATTTAATCTTAATTTTTAAATAATAATTTGATATCCTTTTTGTAGTTTTTTTTAAAAATAATTCTGCTCAATCTTGATTATTTTTTGACCCGATAAATTTTAAATAACTACTTAAGAATAAAATGTACTATTATTAAATCTACGAAACCAATAATAAAATTTACTTATATTGAGTGTTAGTTAAAGTGACGATGTTCAGTTTAGTTAAGGAAATATTTCTGATAATTAAAGTACAGTTAAATGTATTCTTTTTATTAAATTACGTTTTTAATTCAGACCTGAATGGGGGAAAAAATAAGCTTTCGCCGTTTTTTGTAAGCATCTTATGTTTCTTTTAATCTTAACTACAGTAAAATTATATAACCTTTATTTTATAAAATATTATGTGATTTTTTTTATGTATATTGAATATTTACCAACAAAAATTATACTGATTAAGTAAAATAAAGTTTTTTTTATTCGCATATTAAAGTAAATATTAAACAAGATTTCTAAAAGTCATTGTAATAATAAAATTTTATACCATTTCTATAATGAATTTTGGAAGAATTCTGTGTGTTATGCATTTAATAAATATGTGTGCTTTTTAAACATCGCAAAAAAAGTATAAAGTCAGAGGAATTGTATAATTATTTATTATATTATTATTGCACAATTTTTTATGTATATCCGTAAAAAATACTCGACTTGTTAAATTTACTCTGAATAATACTGCTTTATACATTTAAAAAATTTTAATTAAAAAAATCCATGCATTTTGAAGAATTTTAAATAGGCTTTTGATTACGTTTGAAAATTGTTTCTGCTAGTTTAATATGAAGTACTATTATGTTGTCATACCTTTTATTTGGTTATTGAGATGTAGTGAATTATTGTTAAACATAAATCTTTGATATCATAATTCTTAATTTTTTTGATAAAATTTTAAATCTTTGATATGCATTATCTTAACTAATTAAGATGCAAAATCCAATTTTAAGTGTTTTTTCCTTCTGACTTTTATCTATGATTTGCATTATTACGCATTATACTACGCAAAAACATGCATAAATAATTATTTAATTATCTGAAATGTTTTATATATGAATGAGATACAAAACGTATTAAAATCACGTACAGATTTTGATAGCATTATTTATTCATAGTTTTATTTCTTAATATAAATAGTTCATTTTGAAATTAATTTGCATTTATGTGGCAACAAAAAAAGGAATGTTACTTTAATTATAAAATAACAAACACAACATTTAAGTTTGAGATTCGATTTTAATTCAAATCTTATTGTGTGAAAAATATCATTACATCTGAGAAATGAATTTCGAATTTTAGAGTACTCTTTAAACCGTCAGACATTTTAATGTCTTTTTGGTTTCTTAATTTGAAATATATAAAAATATATATGACTTTTTATATTTTATTTTTTGTTCACATATAGAGAACAAATAATTGCATTATACATTGACAATATAAATTTCTTTGATCGTTTAATTTTCTTCATTCCCAGATTTAGTAATTATAAGAAATTATTTTTAAAAAAAAACAAACAACTTTTCAAAGGAATATTAGTTACGATGTTATTAGTGATTTTAGTGCGGAAATTATTCATTCATGCCTTTTTATCATTGCTTTTAATTTCTATTTCCATTGTTGTTTTCCATTTGCTGTTAAATATTTCTTGGATAAATATTTAAAAAAACTCGAAAAGTATCATTAAAAACTGTGACTTTTTTATAAGAAGACTGCACATTAAAAATTTGGTATTTCTATAAAGAATCATGGTGTCATGCTTAGATAAATTACTTTTGTTGACACGACAAATTTCTTGGAAATTCCTTTGAATAGTTAAAGGGCGTACCTAACACATTTTAAGATTAAATAGTTGTTTGAATTTAATCCGTAAATGAATCCATTTTTAAGAGATAATGGCCATGAACTCGGTCGAATTCTTCCATATCCTTAATTCTTTTAATTAGAAATTTCGTATTGACGTTAACTTGGTCGTTTGTCAAGTCCTTAAGGATGCGCAATTGGAAGAAGAACTTTTAATTAGACTAATTAACTATAACTGCTCAAAGAGCAAATTCTTCCTCGTACGTACTAAGCTTTTATTAACCGATCCAGCGAAAATCGCTTCGCTTTCGTTTAATTTTAAATTAACAAAGGGGTCTCTTATGTGCTCTTCCCCTCGTTCAGTGGACCATTAGTCTTCCATATGCTGAACTGCAGTTTTGAAAAGATGAATCGAAACTTTGGTTAACGACTAAAATGGTTAAGGAATGACTCTTTAAACCGTCTTTTAAACAAAGACTATTCAAACCACAACCCATACTTGATGGGAACGTTAACTTTAGAATGTCTTTTCATGGCTGTTAGTAATTCTGTTTTGAGTTAATGTTCTGATAAAGCACATTTGATCTGAATTTGACGTAGCTTTTCAAATCTGCTATGACAAAACATTCATTTGAACATCGGGCATCGATATTGTTGTGTACATAACAAAATATTTCGATCTTCGTTTTATTTTGACATTCTATACTAGGATTGTCCTATTCATTTTATACCAGAGCTTGTCCAACTCGCTAGCATTGTGTGGCTCACAGCTGTTATGAATGCGCCTCAACCCGAAATCTAAAATTTGATTCTAACTTTAGCATTTTTATGTACTAATTTTATTTTTCGAAATTTTTTAATAATATAAAATATTTTAAAAGCTGTATATATTTTATTCAAATGCCAATTTATGTTTTCTATTTTCTAAGATATCTGTAATTTAAATAAATATTTATTTATATTAGAAATATCTTATCTATTTTATAAAATATTTCTAATTCTTTTTCTAATTTATATATATTTATAGATATTTTTGTTTCTTTTTGATTAAAAATTCTTGACTTGCTTTTAAGGATTTAAAAAAATAATGCATGAATAGAAAAAGTAATTTTGTTATAATATTTTTGCTTGTTTAAATTACACGATATTTACTAATTTTTTTTTTTCTTCACAAGTGTAGTTAATTCAGTACGTTATATGTGTCTGCATTGGAGCCTGATGGCCGAGTGGCTAGCAGTCTGGTGCTCGGTACCACTTGTTTCGGGTTCGAGTCCCGACGGTGCTATGGATGTTTGTAGTGGTTCAGAATCCACTTTAAACCGTAGTTCCCGGTCTAACACGACCGCAGAGCGTTGCGGGGATAGTGTTACTCCGCGTCCGCAACTTATCTTCAAGCTACAAGCACCTTCTAGGTAGTGCTTAGTGAGTAATGTCGGCAAGCAGCTCTTGTTTAAGGCATCAAAGACAACTGTCTAAGGGTTTGCCAACTGCATTAGAACAAACAAAAAAATATTAAATTAGTACATTATATGTAGGCTACGTTTGAAAAAATAATTTCTTGATTCAAATGCAGGTCAAATACGCTGAAAGATCCGACACCCATGTCCCATCCCTTCTATTTCTGTTATTTTAAATTCATATTGTACCTTTTAATATTGTAAAATATTTTTCTACTAATTAAAAGTTGAAGCTAATTTAGTATATAGTTCAGAAAATCGGCTACCCAATAGCTGACAGGAAAGCGGCATAACTGCGTTCTTGTAGGATTTGGTGTACGTGAAGAAAACATTTCATGCAGCAAGGCGCCTAATGACTAAGATGTGATCCAAATGCTCTAATTTACCAATGATTTTTAAGTGGCTCTAATTAGGTGAAACTCAGCTTCAGTAACCATGACTTCCGCTCTAACGACCCAGTCGCGGTTGGACTGTATTGTTTTTAAATACCGGGCGGTTCTTTGTCTTGACACTATAAAGGCGAAACATTACCATTATAAAGCGTGTGTCACGGTAGGGGGTCCTAGTACAATGGACACACATTTTGCAACTATGTTTTTAAATGAAGACCATAATAATCGATATTAAAGTGCGTCATTAGAAAGCGGTGTATCGCATTACAAAAAAATTCACACACCATTTGACAAATTTGGCAATGTTATATTACAAAGTATTACAATTTAGTACATTGTATGATTGGTTTATGAATAACAAACAAAAACTTGCGCGCAGGAAATATACCAGATAAATTAAATTTAATTATAAAATTACCAATTTATTAAATTTTGAGCTATTATTTACGTGTTGCCCCCTCCTAGTGGATGCGAAAAAAAAATAAATAAAAAAAAAAAAAAAAAAAAAAAAATACAAATATGGCATCAAAAAGCTTTGAAAAAAATAGCAATCTTATGCCATAAATATAAAAATAAAATTTGGTATATTATACGTTAAACTAATGTCGCTGATTATCAACGCCACCTAGGAGGTGTTGGGATTGTACGATATGTTTTATTTTTGGGGCTGTGTGTTATATCGCACTTTGGATTATAAGCAGGAAATTACTATATTTATTTCCATATTTAGCGAATAATCTGTATGTAATGCTTATGATATATCGATAGACTCGGTCTATCACCCCACAAGTAAATATTGATAACGGAAAAGAAGGGACCCACCCAACTTAATTGTTTCGGATGTCTTTCTTTACTTTTATGTGAATCCTTAAATTCTAAAAATATAATATGGTTTTCGCACAAATGACTTAATTTCTTTATGTTTAAAGCGGGGAAAAAAAAAAAAAAAAAAAACATAATTGGGCTTTACAGACATTGTTGTATCAAATTACTCAAATGATTAGTAGCAATCTAAATATTATCAATAAATATATATTGATATTTTGACAAAATGAAATATTTCGATTGCTATATTTAAATCTATCTCCTTAAATTGACAATAATTTAGTTAAGCGTATTAACTCTCATTTTCAAGAGACCTAATGATGTTGGAATGTACTTAACACTATATATTTTAAACCAAAGCATTTTTTAACAATCAAATGAACAATATAAATTAAAACTAATTTGGAAAACTGACAGTTAATTAAAATTAAATTACTGTATACAGATTTTATTTGTATTGTTAGTAGGGAACTACAAGTTGGCCATAGGGAATTAAAAGAACACATAAGAAAATAACCTTAGAGATGTTTTCGAGTAAATTTGTTGTATAAGTTTTTTTTAATAAATTATTTATTTGCCTATCTTTTGTTATACTTATCGCCAAATTTAAATAATGTAGAGATCTGTTTATCTTAAAATTCCATTTTAATTGGGATACTCTGTGCCTATGCTAATTTAATTTTTTTTATCTGTCTTTCACTAGAAGGAGTACATTTTAAAAGAAATGCTTAAATTAAAAACCTAGGCTAACATGGTATATATATTAACTGCATAAGTAATATGCAGTTAAATAATATATGCTTATCTCAGATATAATGGAATTTTTATTCAAAATTTTCAGCAAACAAATTTGATTTAATTATCTGATGCGCATAATTAATAATTTTAGACATTTAGTTTGAAAATATCTGAATATTGAACGAATATTTTTGGCAATGTATCAGATTGCTCCTTTAAAAAAAAAAAAAAATAATAATAACTTATCACATTAAGATTTCGTATTTCGTAATTTAATTTAATTAGATGTGTATATTTAATTTTAATATTTTTATTGGGCTTACATTTTAGAAAAAAGAAAACTTTTCGCACGAATTTTATTTATGATGTATGAAAAGAATTGCTCGTCTGAATATCAATCGGTGTTTTAATTTTTTTAATTAAAATTTTATTGCTGGAATGTGGACATGGTGCATATAAGTAAATATATGACAATGTACATGTTGTCTATATTTAAAGTTTAGATATTTAGAGCTCAATAAAAAAAATGTACTGTGGCAAACGATGGAACATATTGTATACAAACTATTAAGATCATGATGAATTAATTAATATATAAAAAATAGTTTACCTTTTCGACACCAGGGTCAAAAACAGGGATTTGGGGTAGTGTAGTCGTGCTTCCTTCTACACACTGGCAGGAGCCAGTATTTTCCTCCTTTCATGACTCCCGTTTGGCGTTCAGGATAAATGGTCAGTTGGCCTCGAAACTCTCACCCAAGAGGAAGTACAACGCAACCTGTGCTCCCGCTGAGGAACGTTTAGTTTTTAGTTTCTCATCCCGAGAGGAAATATATTTAGCGCATCCAGCCGCATTAGTTGGCCTACAGACTCTCACGTGGAGAAGTATATTTCTCGCACCCTGCGCGTATCCAAGTTACGGGTTTTCGGCCTAGAAGTAGAATCCTTCAACAAAGCTATAATTATCTACCTTTAAATTTGTTAAAGATTGTATGTCTGTAATTATATATGTGAGGTGTCGTGTCTTTACAGCATGTCTCGGATATGTTTTCCTTACATATGTTATACTGTGCTCACTTAGAAAAAATATTATCGATTGCTATATGCAGCATGTCGCAATTGATCTATCTGACGTGCAGTGTTATTACCATCACCATTGGCTCAACAGCCCAGTGTCTACCAAGGCCTACCTACTGGTAGATTTCGAGACGAGAGATGTTTTTCTGTTTAAGGGGTAGGGTTGTCAGCTCTACGCCCAACAGTCATATGAGACCGGCACCTACGGCTTAAAGTAGATTCCGAACCTCTACAAACATCCATGGCACCGCCGGGACTTAAACCCGAAACCTGTGGTACCGAGCGCCAGAGCGTTAGCCACTCGGTCATTCAGGCCCCCGTGCAATGTTATATAGTCTTTTAAATCGACCAAATTATGTATTTTTCATGAGTGCACAAGTCATTGTAAGTTACCCCCACAACCAAAAATCACATGGATTAAGATCATGCGAACGGGATAGTTTTATAAGGAATACACGAGTGATTATGCAATTCTTGTGTAAATGCTACTGTACAATTTCTTGAACACGCAGAGGTGCTTCGTCTTACGTAAAGATGCTAGATTTCCGTTAATTATCTGGTATTCGGAAATTAAAAGTATTATTTTGTACATACCTTACCATGTTCACGAAAAATAAGGATCCATTATGAATGATGAACTAACCGGAGAAGTATTTTTAAAGAACACTAAGCATCTTCTTGGATCGTGAGAATTTTCGGATTCCCAAATACGACAGTTTAGGATATTCATTATGTGATTAAGATGGAAATGAGCTTGATCACCCCTTAAAATGTTAAAAAGCCAAGCACCGACTTCCAAACAAGCTAGGAACATCAGAATAATGCCCAAGCGAACATTGCTCTGATGTTCCTTTTGCATATCCTTCTTCGAGTTCGGTTATTTGGTAGTAAAATTTCAGAAATTTTCGCAGGGTTTTCCATGTATTAGTTTAAGATATATCCAGTGCTCTGGTTTCGCCTATTCTTGTTCAGGCTGTTCAATCGTGCATACAAGTAGCAATAGTTTCAATTTAAATTTGTTGTACTGGTTTACTTCGGCGTTCTGGTATTACTTCTAAAGTTATAAACTATTTAAAATTCTATCTTCTTTGCTATTGTCATTGAACTTTTCCCCAAGCATTTAACCTTTTTACATTCTCTCAGTGGAATAGATGCATTTTCTATTTTCTGGGGATTTATTTTCATTATTAATCTCAAGCATCTAATGTTAACAGGGTAAAGTTTTTACACCAAAGCATAATCAACAACTAATAGAAACTACGATGACTTATGAATGGCTCGAAGCAGCGATTGCAATTGACAAAAATTTATATTTGCCGAACTTTTATGCAGAAGACAAATTGCAAAAATTCAAGAAGCAAATATAACTGCCAAAAAATATTTCCATGTTAAAATATTCATTAAAGGTTAGAACACATAAAACATTTTATTTTTAAAAGTTGTCTTATTTTATTGCCCAAAATCAGTCTTTAACGCCACTTTAGTGTTTGGTGTCGGAACAATTTTTTCTTCCTAAATCTATTTCCCATGACTTAAATATAGTCATACGAAATTGTGTTGCATTTGATTCAGTACAGTCTTAATAATTGAACTCTAAACACATATTCTAACATACATCAACATACGCATGCGCACACACAATTAACATCAAACAATATTTATATGTAATTAAATATTGTTTGATGTTAAGTGAGTTAATTTAGTTATTAGTGAGTTCAGCTCACTTATACAGTGGGTAAAAAAAGTATTGGCAATTGCCTTAATTTATTCATATTGACAAATAAAATGTTATGCCATTTTAGCTGTCGTAATTAAATACAAGACATCTTAGATATATAAAAATAGTAAAAATTTTATTTTAATTTGCATTTTCAACGATTTTTTCTTTCAAGAACGAAAATTTGCATGTCAAAAAAGTATTGGCAAAGTTTTAACTGCTGTGCAAATTTTGTTACATTGAAGTCACGTATTTCGACTGATAAGAAACTCTACCGGTATAAAGTCTGCAAAACTACTCCAAAAGTGTCTATGCATTATTTTGCGATTACTGCAGTAAAATGACTTCGAAATCGAAGGAGTTGGGCGTTAGTGTTAAAAACACGATTATTAGGATCAGAAATGAAGGTTTAACTTATCGTGCTATAGGAGTGCAGTTCAATATAAGTTTATTTACTGTCAGAAGTGTTGTAAAAAAGTTCAAGGAAACAGGATCAGCGGAAAATAAGACTAGAAGTGGACGACCTCGAATATTTTCTACAAGAGAAGAACGTGTCATTATTAACAAGGTTAAGAAAAACCCTAAAATAAGTGCACCCCAGATAGCTAGAGATGTTACTTTCACTTCGCAAAAGACTTTCAGCGTACAGACTGTACGGAATGTATTACACGAGAGAAGTTATTATGGAAGGGCAGCTAGAAAGAAACCATTCATCTCGGAAATAAATAGGAGAAAGAGGTTAGATTTCGCAAAATCCCACGTTGATTTATCTGAAGAGTTTTGGAACACAATTATTTTTTCCGACGAATCAAAGTTTAACATTTTCGGCAGTGATGGACGACGATATGTGTGGAGGAGGCCAAATACTGAATTGGAAAAGCAACATTTAACTGCTACTATAAAACATGGTGGAGGCAGCGTCTTAGTTTGGGGCTGTATGGCAGCTAATGGAATTGGCAACCTGCATTTTATTGATGGCATTATGACAGCACGTACATACATTGACATTTTGCGCCATAACTTAAAAATCAGTGCCCAAAATCTTGGCTTTGGGAACATCATTCGTTTTTCAACAAGACAATGACCCCAAGCATACAGCGAATCTCACCAGTGAATGGCTACTCTACAATGCTCTTCGCCAATTATAAACCCCACCTCAATCGCCTGACATCAATCCAATTGAAAATTTATGGCACCTGCTGGATCTAGAAATCAAACATAAAATTTCAAGTAAAGACGACCTCAAACGTTTACTCTTGCAAGAGTGGCACAAAATTCCCAACAGTACAACAAAGACCTTAGTTTCCTCTATGAGAAATAGATTACAAGCTGTTATAGATGCAGAATGTATGCATACAAAGTACTAAACGTATACTGATTTTGTTTTCGCTCATAATTTTGTCAATTTCATAATTTTTGCCAATACTTTTTTTATCATGTAAATTTTGGATTTTCTCGTAGATTTTGACTAAAAAAATACTTAAATGAAAATTTCGTTATGTTTGTTTGTCTTTTCTCCTTCTGTAATCGCTATGTTAAAAGAAAATTTGTAAACATACTTTGTTAGCAAATATGATCATTTATAGGCAATTGCCAATACTTTTTTTATCCACTGTATATCGCTGACTATTAAATATTATCGCATCTAATGGATATTTCATTTATTAGTGGGATTCGTTTATCGAAGCTCTATTTCTAATACCATTGAAAACTTATTTATACTTTCCTGGGTCAGAAAGAAATCCTATTTTAATAAAGATAGATATAGTTGCTATCTGTTAGGCGTACGTTTATCTATAGACGATGTGCTAGGCGTACGTCTGATCTTAGGAAGCTTATTATATCTATGCATCATTGCCTAAATTCGTTTAAATGTCTATAATTCAACAATTCGCAAAACAATGTTTTTTTTTATCCAAATTTTTTTTTTTTTTTATATATATTTTTTTATGGAAGTATGCTATATTAATGGTTTAACTTTTAAAAACTAATAATTCATCTAGTCCAACTCCATCTTTTATAACTTGATTTAAAAGGAAAACTATGAATCCACACCAAACATTCTCTTGAAAATGAAAAAAAGTTAAAGGAAAAACATATTTAAACATGATGTTGGGAAGTGTTTAATTCGATTTTATGGGTTTATTTATTGAAAAGTAAACCATACATTCAAATTTCGCGAAGGAATGTAAATCAAAAAGTTGTTGGCCTGATACCAAGAAAACGCTATAAATTGTACGAGTATACACAAATTGAATTATCGCTTCAAAGTACATTATAAATATGGAATGGATGGTGAAAATTTTTGAATCAATCTTTCTTATCTCTTAAATTTCTCCTTTCCCCTGGATTTAACATCATTCGATATTTGAAATGTTTGCAGGTTTTTTTTTTTTTTTTTTTTTTTTCCTGCAACTTTTTTCGCCTTACACAATTTTTCAAAAATGACTTCTTATTTTATTATTTCATGTAAATAATTAAGTAAATAAGTATAATTAAGTATTTATAATTAAGTCTATTATAGAGTATTTAAACAATGTAAACATAGCATTGCATTTAGCGATGGAATGGTTTTTTTTTTTTTTTTTTAAATATCGATGGGCTTATTATTCTACTTATATTCTGGGAACAGACCACTAACATGTGATAAAGGAGAGAAAATTACCTACCTTTAAGATTTTTAGCGATAATATGTATGAAAATCAGAAAAATTCCACAAGGCAGCCTGATTATCGATGTGATTCTACCATTAATAATTCGCTTTTTTCCAACTTGTATTATTTAAATTTTTATTTTTTTAAATTAAATTTATTTTTAAATTAATAATATTAATGAGCAATAAACAACTATTCTGTTTTTAAAAAAGTGCTTCTTTTTTTCGTGCATTTGTATCTGCCAAGAATAAAGTTAAAAACATCGATCCAATTGTGAGCCATCATTATCTCATTAGTTGCCATTTTAAATTCCTTAATTGTACACATTTTTAATGTTTATTTACCTTTACCTTCGTTTTAAAAACAATTTGATTTTTTTATATTCATGTTTTCTTTTTCTTTTTAGATGGCTGAAGAAACACACTTGAAGTCACAATTTAGGTTTTCTCACTTTGCTGCAGTTATTGCCGTATCTTTCATTTGTTACTATAACGCACTGCATTGCGGTTTTGTTTTTGATGACATTTCTGCAATAAGAGACAATAAAGATCTTAGACCTTCAACGCCTTTATCTAATATTTTTTTCAATGACTTTTGGGGTACTCCTATTCATAAGGTAAGATTTTTTAAAATGTATTTTGTGTGTTACAAAAATTCAACTTCATTTTTATACTAAAGTGAATTGTATAATGTTTCATTCCATTCTCTAAATATGACTTTTTTTAATAAGCATTTTATTTTAAAAAAAAAAACAAAAAAAAACTTGCTAATTAACTTATACTTTAACTCAATTTAATATCACCACTGCTGTTATTTAATTCTAAAACATTTATTTATATGTATATATTGAAGGAAATTCTTTGGAAGAAAATTTAATTTTTTCCTCTACAATTTCATAATAAATTTCTCCTTTTATACAATGTTTTTATTATTCATAATGAGCTTATTACAGATATGCATAATTTGATTCAGTGTTTCTGTTTCAGAAAATAAGTTAAATATTGATTAATGAAATTAATTATATATTTTTAGTTTTTCAACTTATTAATTAGTATTTAAGTGCTTTTCATAAAAAATTTTAATGTTAATACCATCTTGCCATGTAGTTACAATTTAGATGTCTTACATTGTTGCTCTCTTTCTAGGAACACAGTCATAAATCATATCGGCCATTATGTGTCTTAACTTTTCGTATTAACTATGCATTACATCAGTTAAATCCTTGGGGTTATCATTTGTTTAATATAATTCTCCATGTTTTCGTCTGTGTATTGTATCTTAGGTGAGTACTTTATTCTAAAAGGAATATTGATTTTTAAAATATATTTATTTTTTTTATTATAATTTTTCATTCTTTTTAAATTTTGATGGCCTTGATAAGATTGTTTTTCAAATTCTCTATTTGAATCTATACCTTTTTTGCATATATTGCAGAATAAATATGTTTGCAAGAAATTTATTTCTTGTAAATAAATAATAAGAAGAAGAAATAAAGTAATACAAGAATAAATTAAATAAGTACTTATTTTTGAAAAGCACTCATTTAATTAAAACGGTCTAGATTACAGAAAAAACTATTACTCCTACAAATTTTTTTAAAAGAAAAGTGTTTTGTGGTCTACTACATTTCTTACTTATGCAGTTAAAAAGTGTCCCTCAATTAAAAAAAAAAGCTATTTAAGAAAAATAGAAAAAAAATTTATGCATTTTTTTAATAATTAAATAACATCTAATAATGTGCACAAATAAATATGTCCCTATGACATTTTTTCTTAACAAAAAGAAGGGTTGATCCGTAATGGCTTTATTTAAATGAGCATACAGCTTAATGGATTTCTTATAGATTTTTAAGAAAGTTTTTGCACTTACAATGCTTAAATTTTCATTTCAACATGTTGCACAACATTATGCATTTAAAAACTATTTTTTTCTATATTAAAACTTATCAGTAATATATAATTTCAGCACACATAATAGTACTCTAAACTTTAAATTAACTTTATTTTAATAAAAATGCTCTTGATTTTTTTTTAATTGATAATATTATACATTGCAGCTATAGTTGGAGAATGTGCATCTCTGTTGATGTGAATTTTATGTTGATAACCATTTAGATTGTAAAGTAGTGTTATGTGTTTGTAGTTTATGCTATCTACTTTCTGTTCAATGCTAACAAGTATCAGAAACTACTGAAAATAGTGAAGTACTACTCATATGAGTTTGACAACTCTCAATTCCAGAACTGCTCTATTTTCTGAAAGTAAAATCATAATCTCTCTTAGAACCCTTTCATCAGCATCATTTGTACTAGTTGTAAATTAAGCATTAGAAACATGAACCATTTTAATTAATCAAACAAAAAAAAAACTTAATAAACATGGGCTACTTTGATCACATTCACTTTGACAATAAACTTATCTAATGGTCATGTTTGTCAAAAATTCCAAATAAGAATATTTTAAACTATAAATTAAAAAAAAAAAATTTGATATAAATAAAAATTTGTATTTTAATTCTTCTCTCACTCAAGGTTGATTTAGTAACAAAATCAACTTTGTTTTTTATGTTGTTGTTTTGTTGTTTCTTATCCCACTTGGCTGGCCAAGCCCACGAGCCCATACGTGCTCATGATTGAAGGGGAAGGAAGCAGCTTCTGTTGTGATGGAGCACCCGTAGGTAGAAGCGTGACTTTTGCTCCGTGACACTCTTGCAGTCATAGGAGACCGGGACCTACGGCTTAAAGTGGATTCCGAACCATTCGAACCCGAAACCTGTGGCACCGAGTGTCAGAGCGCTAGACGCTCGGCCATTCAGGTCCCAAATTTGCCAACGGCATGCGGTGTTCCCAGGTGGTCACCCACCCAAGTACTGACCATTGTTTTTTATTTATGACATATGTAATTTTTCTAGGCTGTTACAATGTAGTATCAATATGACTTATTATACTATAAAAAATTTTAATTATTTTATGATTAAAATGATTATTTTATTACTTTTTAGAAAAAATAAATTTTGAAGTATTTTATTTTGTATATTATTAGGAAGTTTCCTTTTGGTTTTCAATTTTTCTTTTAATGTTTTAATATATTTTGAATATTTTTGCATTACTTACAAAGCATCAAATTCTTTCTCTTTATCAGAATGTGCCAGCTTTTTTTACCGGCAACTGCAAGTTTTATTGCAGCTTTGTTGTTTGCTGTTCACCCAATACATACAGAAGCTGTAAGTTTCCAAATTGGAGTAAAAAAGTTCATTTATTTCCTATCACTATTTTAATTAATTAGAAAGTTTTATTTAATATTTGTATTTAGTTTTATTTTAATATTTGTGTTTAATGCTGTAAATTTACTAATAATATCTTTTATTTATTAATTACTGTGCATAGTTCTTAAATAATGAAATTATGTATTAGCTCAAAGTGCATTCATTAAGGCAATTCAAGTAAATTTTTATATGTTTTAATGAAGATATCTATTTCGTATTAAAGATTTTATAAAGTCATAAATTAAAAATTAAAAATAAAAGGAGAGTGAGATAAAATTTTAACAAAAAAGAAACTTTCTTAATGAAAATTTGTGTTGCAGGTAACAGGTATTGTTGGACGTGCAGAAATTTTATCATCTTTCTTTTTTCTGTTAGCATTCTTGTCCTATATCAAGTGCAGCAAATCGTATCTAAGTACAGGTAGAATATACATTAGTACATTTTAAAATTAAAATTCTTTTCAATTGAACATTATTTGATTTTTAAAGAAACAACAGTTATTTTGCTTTTTATATGAATTTTTCTGATATAAGATTTGATAACATAACAACACATACAAAATAAAATATTTTTTCCCTTCTTCTAAAGATGAAAATTCATTGAGATAAACGTTTCAAAGAATACTAGAATTTAATAGTAATCATTTAAATGTGTTTAATTGCTATTTGAAAAATTAAATTTATTGCAAAAAGGTTATTTATAATACATTTGTGTAATTACATTGAGAATAAAGTATGAATGTGAAGCTTCTTAAATTTGTAAATTTTTTTCAGCCATATATCTGTAGATGAACTATTCAGCCTTTGTTTCATGTCAAATTTTTGCAATAAGTGCATGCTGTTTAATTGAATACAATTTTTCAATTCATTCTCGTATATTCTTCCTGAAAGAAATGGTAAACATCTTAGAAAGATCTTCAATAATCATAAAAATTAACAGATCTTGACTTGAGACAAGTTGAAGTTCTGGTGTTGATGCTTTTATATGAAATATGGATGCATTCAGATTAGCGAAGATACTAAAAAACTGTGAAACTAGGTACAATGACTTTGACTGAGCTCTAAAATTTATCAGTTAATTACCTTTGCATGTGAAGGCGAACAAATACATACACCATACAGAAGTAACACATTATAGTATACATATTATGCATTTGCACATTATATACATATTATGCATACAATTTAAAAAAAAATAAATATGTAGTTTTCAAGTATTAGAATAATTTGACCTTAAACATTTACTAATGCAACAGCAGATTGGTAACAGATTCAACATTACATCACACACTTTCGAAGACCTACTACAGTGCCCTACATTTTGCAACCACAATTTGTATCTGACATCCCCAAATGTGGCGTATAGGGATTCATATTCTTTTCCTCTCTTAAAAGAATTTTCCAACTTATAAATTTATCATATCTATCCCTCACATAGAAGTATAATTTTGGTTCAGCATCACCTGTCGATTTTCACACTTTTCTTAATTTAAAAATCTAACATTCAATAGGCTGAATGGGTCCTTTCTTGCGATATACACTGTATTTCTTTTACTTTTTCTATAATACATATCTAGATTATTTAAAGTATATATATTGTATTTATATTTAAATAATTTTGTTCTTTGGAATTTTATATTGTGTCCTAAAGAATATAATTTTTCTCTATTAATTTTTATTAATATTTTCTACAATTTTAATAAAAGTTAAAGAAATTGTTTTACATTTCAGATCGTCTACAGTTGTGTTGTTGTTTGTTATTTATAGTATGTGCAACTTTATCAAAAGAACAAGGTATAACAGTTGCTGGTGTTTGTTTCCTGTATGAATTATTTGTTGTACAAAAAGTAAGTTTAGTACATGATTTTTTAAGATTTCAACTTAAATTCTGCTATTCATAAATATACAAATGTTAAACTGTTTTCTGAGGTGAATTTCCATATAAAGTTCAAAAATTTTAAACAAACATTAACATGTGTTATATTTTTGATTTGAATGAGTGTATTTTCTTTATTAGTTTTATATGTATTATTCTTACATGATAATAATGACAATTACACAAATCATACTGGTTCTTATTTATTTACAAATAATTTGTAGTGTATTATCAAAATGTTCAAATATATAGAAATAGAGCTGAAATATATTATTGAGAGCTTAAAATGAAACAAGAGTATAGTATACAAAACGTTTGTAGTTAATTAAATTTATGTAAAAACAAATTAAAGTGTAACTTATTTTATTTAAATAAGTTCATAATATGTATTTTTCATAATAAAATAATGTTCTTTTTTTTTTTTTTTTTTTTTTTTTTTTTTTTTTCAAACAGCTACATTTCTCAGATATGCTGCAGATTGTACATGTTTTTTCCTCTTCTAAGAGCTCCTTTTCTCCCTGGTTTCGTAACATGATAGTCAGGCTAGCTGTTATCACAGGAACTGCTGTGTGCCTTCTCATTGCTAGAGTTAAAATCATGGGAGCACAGTTGCCTGTTTTTACAAAGTAAGGAGCTCACTTTGTTTTTGTTTTAATTTTTTTCTCATAAGAATTTAGTATTAATTGGATTATGAAATTAACTATCTAGTGTTTTTTAAGTTCGTTTTTTCCATTATTTAATGTCAAATATGTGAAATTTCTATATGATTTATTAATGTCTGAAATATATGTCTGGCTATTGATTAAATGCAATTAAATGCACACTGATTAAATGAAAATATTTATTGCTAAATATTGGCAGTAGAAAAAAAATTAACCAAGGAATTCATTTCTTACAATAAAATTTGAAATAAATAATAAAATTTGAAGAAAATGTGTTTCTTTTTTCAACAGAGTTAATTTTTTTTTTAAATTATTGTTTATGAGCACTGAGAAAAACCTATAGAAATAGAAAGCATTAGTTCTGTAAAGATGTACAATTTAAATGAAATATGTAACTACCTAATATTATTATAACTTCAACGATTAGTCCATAGATTTTTTAAAGTATTTTATTTTAAATAAGTAAAAATATTGAGACATGGGGATAAAATTATTTAAATACTGTTTATCAAATTTGATGTAAAAATTAATTTTATCTTCTATGAAATTAAATTCTGTTTTCCTCTGCGATAGGTTTGACAATCCTGCAGCTGCTTCTAATTTTCCTGTACGTCATTTGACGTATAATTATCTGCTGTCTGTCAATGCATGGTTGCTATTGTTCCCTTCTGATCTATGTTGTGATTGGACTATGGGAACTATTCCATTAGTAGCATCCCTTTTGGATCCACGTAATCTTGCAACAATATCTTTTTACTGTGCTCTTGGGGCCATAATATGGATTGCTGTGACGAGCGATCCTAAACATTTCCAGTTATTGTGTGTGGTATGTTTATTTTAATTTAAAAAAAAAATACATTCCTGCTCAGTTTTGAAATGAAAATTTAATCTTGTCATCTAAACTTTAATATTAAAATAATTTAATATATTAGTAAATATATTGAGACGACACTGTCCTTAATTATTCAAAATGTGAATTATTTGAAATTCCAAATAGTTCACTTGCATAATACAAATTTGTTTTAATAATATTGTATTTTATTACTACATATTTACCATGCATATATAATATATTATTGTAATTAATATGTTTCATACATATAAACATGCAATATCTGTTCTCCATTTCAGTCTCTATCCCTCCTAGTGCTACCATTTCTACCAGCATCTAATTTATTCTTTCCTGTGGGATTTGTTGTAGCAGAAAGAATTTTGTACATACCAAGCATGGGCTTTTGTTTGTTAGTTGCTTATGGATGGGACCGTCTGTACAAAAAATTGTAAATATTTTATTTTTTTGTAACTGTGTATTGTTTCTGTAAGCAATTGTTATATTAAGATGAACTAAATATTTTAGTATTTTATTTTCGTGAATGTCTACTTTTCCTGTTATTTTTTAATCAGGGAAAGATTAATCTTTTGCGAAGATGTCAAATAATGGCTGTTACTTTACCAAAATATTAAAATATTTATTTTATTTGGTATTAACAAATAGGCTATTCAAATTGATCAATTTCTTTTACTGTTTATAAATTAATATTTTTTGTTTTGTTACATTAAACTTATGCTACTATTTATAATTTTTACTTATCCAATTTATATAATTGCTTATAACCAGTAAAAATTATTTAATTGATGACAATTTTATAATACTTTTTGTAAATTTTTTTACAGAGGTAAAAAGGGTTTCTTGGTGTTGCTTATTTCAATTGTTATAGTTTTCCATTCTTTAAAAACTGTACTAAGGAATAATGACTGGTAAGTGTTTTTTATGTTATTGCATTAACTTTTTTTTTTAAATATTAAAACAAAACATTAAAATACTTTTCTTTACTTTTTCTATTTTTCTTTTATCTAGTTTGGAAGATTTCCTTTTAATTAAATATATATATATATATATATTAATTTTTATTAATGATGTCTTTTGTTAGAAATCTGTGTGAGGAAATTTAATAATTTCTCTATATTTGTTTAATATTATAGACATTATATGTTATAATTATTTGTTTTAATGTAATTTATTTGAGTTAGATTACTTAAGCAGATTTAGTTTAATTGTTATATTTTAATAATAAATTATAAATTCCAAATAATAGACAATTTCAATTATAGTAACTTTATACTAACACATTATTAAAAATATTTTATAAATTATTTTATTCACATCGTAAATACTTATCTTTACAATCTATTTAATGACCAATATTCCACAATTATTAATAAGTAATTATTTATATTTTATGTTTTCTCATTATTAATTAATCAAAAATTATATTAAACATTTTGCAGTTCACATAAAACCACCAACATATATTTTTTTTTATGCTAAAAAAAAAAAAAAAAAAAAAGAATACTAATATATTTATATGCTTTAGATAATTTTGTTTAATCATTGGCAAATGAAAATACTCATATAATTTTTTTTGTAACTTGTATTTTTTTATTTTTTTTAAGTATATATCATCTAAGCAATTCTTTGCATTGATATTAATCCAGCATTTTTTTATTATTTCTTGAACTGAAAATTTTTTTTTTTAATTCTTTGCTAAAAATACTTTTGCTATTATAAATTTTATTTATTTTTTAACATGTTTACTGATTGAGATTAAAGAATCAAAGTATATCTTTAAAATGACTGTTAATATTTTTTTATTGAATTATCAATAATTTTTATATTATTTAGAACTTAGATAATTATGAATATATTTTGTAGGGTGTCGGAGAAAGAGATATTTGCAGCTGGATTGAAAGTAAACAAGAGAAATGCTAAATTGTATAATAATGTAGGTCATGCATTAGAAGGTCGCGGCCAGTTCCAAGAAGCTTTAGAATATTTTCTTCAGGCTGCAGCGTGAGTTATTATTTGTGTTTCTTGCAACTTTATTGTAATATGTCTCTAATTAAAAAATTATGTACATACATCTAAATTCATTGCAAAAAATAAAACATTCTAATTAAAGGAAAATAAATAGCTAATGAATAATACATAAATAGAAAAAATCTATCTTATAAATATATACAGGGCCTGATTTATGATTAAAATGGTATTATGAAAACGTATTATTAAAATGGTATTTTTAATTAATATCTGCTTTTTTAAGTTCTTAAATTATTATTATAGTTTTAATATAAATTTGTTGAAATGTTGAGAGTCAGAGATTACAAAGGTGAAGAATCGAAATTTTAGATTTAAAAATTAAAGTGAAACATTCGAAAGACATTTCTAAGATTTTAAAATAATCCTTAAGGAAAATTTAGGGAATTTCATAAAAAAGTGAAAATTTGTTTAATAAGATCTGGGAAGCAAAGAAAATTATCTGTATGGGATAATAGAAAATATGTTAAATGTTGTCAAAAATGTTAAAAAAAAATATCATTACACCGAATTGCACTCAGAAAAATATCAAAGAACATGATTTTCAGAAAGATGAGAGATTGGAGAAGAGTATCTCCCAAGAAACTATTGATGAAGCCATATATAAAAGCACAACTGAACAATAGGAAGGAAATGATATCTTATGTTAATAAATGTCTAGTTTTTTTTTGTGAAGAAAAAATGGTATTTAAATGAATCTAATAAATATAAATTTTTCTAACATTATTTAAGAAACAAACTAAAGAGGTTTATTAGTAGATAATAGTTTGGTGGATTAGTAATGACTTGGCATGACGTTTGGTTTAATGAACCAAAGGCTTTTGACCTTTTGCAATAAAAAATTAAACACTATCTGCAAATATTACATGAACATTTAACTAATACTGAATTTGTTAGGATGTCTAACTATAAGTAAGTTGTTAAACTTCAAAATTTACTTATAAAACATTTTAGTATATAAATATGAACCATCCTATTTTTGATTCATTTTAATAAACATATAAAATGAAAGTTTGTTTCAATAATTTATCCCTAAATACTATTTACTATTTTATTTTTACTTTTATTGTGAATCACATTCTACTTTTATTTTTTGGACAGGTTATATTTATATTCAGTATATGTAAGCATTCTTTTAAGTTAAAAAAGTTTTTAAATTTAGATGGAATTATATTTTTATATATATAATGTATTTTTATAGTATTTGTAAGGTATGACTTTTTATGTGTACATGTAATCCCTATTTTAAGCTTCTTAAATGAGATTTTTTATATGCAAAAAGAATGTATTATTGGAATTTTATTATGTCTATTAAATGTATGTATCAAGAACTAAATATATAATAATTTCTTTCAATTAATATTTGATATAAGATTTAAATTACTTTTAAGTAAAGTGCTTTAATAGGGTTATTTCTTTTAAATTTAAAAAGCTGTTAAATTTAATAATTAATTGATAATTAAATTTAATAAATGATAATTGATATATTAATATAGAAAATGTATAAATTAATGTTATTTTTAAATAAATTTAATTATGTTATTAACTTAAGATAAAGAAAAAATTAGTTATATGTTCCATATGATTTTTCTGCATAAATTTATTTTAAATTTTACGTAGCATGAACAATTTATTGCTATATTTATGTAATTATTTTGTAAATCTGTTAAAAAAAAGGGCTAGTAGTCAGAATTAATTAGCTGTTCTGAATAAGTTAAGTTCATTTTATAAAATTCTGAAGATATTTTTATCTAGAAACCATCTTGGTTTTAATTTTTAAAAAATATAATAATTTTTTTTTTGGAAAATAGTTCTGAATGTAGATTTTATTTCTAATTTCTTTTATTTAGTGTACAGCCAGATGATATTGGTGCTCATATGAATGTTGGCCGTACATATAATAACTTAAAAATGTATGATGAAGCAGAGTCTGCATTTTGGAAGGTAAATAAATTTTTTGTATATATCTTTCTAACATAAAATCTAGACAGTCTTATAGCATTTATGAGTCTTATAACACTAACTCAGTTAGAAAGTTCTTAGAGGGTGACATTACTAATTAAATCAATTAGATATATGAATTATTGAGAAGAGTTTGTGTACATATTACATTTAAAAATTTTTAGAACTAATTGAATATTTTTAAAGTACTTGATTTTGTTATTTTATATAATATAAGTATGTAGTGATGTTTTTGTTTATGTATCAATGTAATAAATTTTAATTGATGATATATTTTTATATTAATTAAATAAAATGCAACATAAAAACAATATAAATTCAATTTGTTATATGCATATATATTATTTTCTAACAATCTGTAAGCTAAAAACTTTTATACATAATGAAAATCAAATAAGATTTCTCACCCTTTCCTAAAAAGTGAGTTATGTGCATTTCCTCAACATATTCTACTTTCAATACAAGAAATTCTACATATGATTTATAAATAGTTTTAATTATATCATGATTTGAAAGCTGATTTTAATAGCCAGCAAATCATTTAGAATTTACAAATTTGTTAGGGAAATGAAATTTCTATAATATTATGGAAATCATAATTATTACAACATTTTTATATTATAGAAATCTAAATATTTTGTTATAGAAACATAAATAAAATTGTTTTATTATTAAAAAATTGTTAATATTTGTTTCTCAAGTGTATAGTGTATATTAGTGTTCAGATATATGTTAATGAAAATATAATGCTGAATTTAACTTTTTGATGTACTACTGTGCCCAAAAAGTATCACCAATTATTATTTTTTTAAAAAACTCTTTATTTATTCTTCCAAAATTGTTTCATCTCCTTCAAAGTAATCCCTTCCGGACACAATGCACTTTGCTAATTTATTTTCCAATCCTCAATGCATGCTAAAAAGTCATCGACAGAGACGTCCCTGAAAGTGCGCACTGATTCACGTTGAATCTCTTCAATCGAATTAAAACGATGTCCCTGGAGTGGTTTTTTGAGTTTAGGGAATAGCCAGATGTCGCACAGTGCGAATACGGTGGTTGTGGAACGATATGGGTTTCATTTTTCGAAGAATCAATGTGGTACGAGCTGGCGCATTCAGTGTTTTCGGTATCATTCGAGATTTGACGCTTTTGAGGCCTAAAGCATCTTTTAAAATGGAATTGATCGATCCTTTTGAAATTCCAACATCATCAGCAAGGTCTCTAATTGTAAATCGACGGTTTGCAAGCACCAAATCTTTAACTTTTTGTATGTGAGCTTCATCGGTTGAGGTTGAGGGCCGACCAGTCAGCTGTTCGTCTTCAGCGTGCTCTCTGTCTTCTTTGAACTGTTTATACCACTTCTAAGCATTTTTTCCAATATAGGAATGCTCACCAAATGCTTTCTGCAACATTCTATACGTTTCCACAAACAAAATTTAATGCAATTCTTTGCTGAATTAATTAAGACATTTCAAAAATCGTTGTAATCAGTTGTAGCATCTCACAAAGCCAAGCGTAATCCAAACACTAATGAATATTTTGACGTCAAATTTCACACAGATGTCGAGGACAGTGCTGGCAACCTAAAAAAGAGGAAAAAAAATTAACATGTCATAAGCAGCGAAATTTTAAATTGAAAATTGGTCTTACTTTTTAGACACAGTAGTATTAAAGTTCATAATTGCATTGATAGATTTCAAGGGCCCTGAATTCAACCACAAATAAAACATAAAGATTCAATTTCATAAATCACATAATATATTTTCTTAAGTTATATATTTGAGAGGCAGATTATAATAGTTTTATTACTACTCATGGACCTACTGTCTTATTTTTGTGAATAATTTTTTTTTAAAATTTTATATAAAATTTTATAAAATATTAAAAAAATTTAGTAATTTTTACAAAATTACTATTTTGAATAATCATCATTTTCATTTTATACTCTAATATAATGCTATGATTTATATTACAGTTGTAATTTTCATTATTCTGGCTTTAAATATAATTTTTAATTTTGATTTATGAAATAAGTTTATAATGGATTCTTCCTTCCTTCCTAATTTAAATTCTCATTGAATACTGTTAGTTAAAAATGTTAAAAGTATTTCAAAATTCTTTTATTTTTTTCTCAAATGTCTAATTTGTTTGTAAATATTTGAAAAACATCTTGTAATTTAATTCATAATTTTTATTATGAATATTTTATATAATAATTTTATCGTCATGAAAATTATATTTATAGGCAAAGAATCTTCTTCCACGTGCTCGTCCTGGCAAAGCTTATCAGGCCCGAATAGCTCCAAGCCATTTGAATGTCTTCCTTAATCTTGCAAACCTTATTTCAAGAAATGGCACTAGACTTGAAGAAGCAGATGCTGTAAGAGTTTATTAAATAACTTCCAATTCTATTTCGTACATGTTTATATTATAAATCGCTTTTTGCTTCATCGCTTTTTGACCATGACAGTAATGTTAACAAAATTCTATATTTTACTAAGATGCTTGTGAAGCTTGTTGATGCCTAATTTATGAAGTTTACATTTAAAATATGAAAAAAAATTCCATTTATTGTAACTCTGATTAGTTTTTGTAACATATTTTTTAAGCATTATTATTATTATTATGGATATAAATTTGGCAGCTTTGTTCTAAAACCTTCTGAATGTAACCCTACAGTTTATAATCTACTAAAAAATAAAACCACAGTGATAACAATTTTATATACAGGGTCTTAAATTTATTATTATAAACACTAAAGGACGGTAGGTAATACCAAATTAACTACAGTCATAAAAGAAACTACAAACATTAATGTTTCCAAGTGATAGGTGGTGCTGTTCATTATCTCATGAGAGAAGTGATTTGTTTTCTCATTCAAACTGCATTCCTTATTGGATGAGCATATATTGGGATTCAAACTCGGAGCAATGTATACAATGTATGGATTACAGACATATATCAGACCATTTGTTTACATATATACATCAAAATTTTTATAATTATTGAGCATATATGGGCATCAGCCATAATGAAAGCTGGACGCAATTTACGACTCTGCTCTTTCTGTGGCAGAGTTGGAGGTATTAGTGGTCTCATTTCAAATATTAGTTATGTCAACAACATTTGTCACAGTGCAATATTGTGGCATCATTTATTGTTCTTTATAGGAACAAATAGGATAAATAATTTTCTTGTGAATATATATTACTACATGTTTCTACAATAACTGTTTCAAATAAATGTATTAAATTTAAATTAATTCCAAATTTTATTAATGTATTACAATTGTAAATTGTTTACCACCAAGCATAATTTTTTAAATTTTTAACATTTTTTAATCTGTTAATTTAATGTTTTGTCTCTTTTTTATTTATTATTAAAAATAAAATTGTTTTAAAATTTTTATATTATTTAACAGGATAATAAATAAAAAATTAGCTGTAATATGTCATTTAAAAGATTACAGCAACTCTTTATTTATCGTTTATTGCTTGAACTGAATTTCTTGAGCAATTTTTTTTTCTACAGAAAATCTAGAAATATTGAAATTAACAAAAATAAGATTTGTTAAATAATATTTAAAAACATGCTTTTGTAGAATTACTCTCTCATTGTGAAAAATTATCATTTACGTAAACATTCTAAATATTTATGTATATTTTTTTAGTTATATCGACAAGCCATAGGTATGAGAGCAGATTACATACAAGCATACATAAACAGAGGAGATATTTTAATAAAACTTAACAGGTAATTTTTTTTTTATATGTATATGACAAAAAGTTGCTAAAATTTTGTAGTTGAACTGTTATTCCTTAATTTAAAATGTATTCAAATAGGTTTTAGTGAATGATTTTCTATTAAAATGAATTTTTTTTTTTTTAGAACTACAGAAGCACAAGAAGTGTATGAAAAAGCCTTGCAATTAGATAGTAAAAATCCAGATATTTATTATAATGTGAGTACATTAATTTTTTAAAAATAATTTAGTTTAATATGTCATGTAACCTGCTTACTATTTTATGGAAATAACCAGTTAATCACATAACAATTATTGTACTGACTAATATTTGGATGAAATAAATATGTGCTATAACAATATTGTATCCTTACATTAATATATTTTATAGCATTGCTAAGAGATAATTGGAGTTTTAAAATATAGAAGTAAAATAATATTTTCTGGCATTTATCTATATGGGAAATTTTTTATCATTTAAATCATTCTTGTTGTAATTATTATATATCATATGTAAAAGAAAATTTTCAATAACTATTTATGAGACCTATTTGTCTTGTTTTTAACTTAATACTTATAGAAAGATAATGTAATTTTTAGCATAGATACAATTATAACTTTTAATTTAATTTAAAATCTAACTTTAATAGAAATCAACTGTGACTATTAATTCTTTGTTGATTACAAGATTTTATTTTGCAGGGAGCTATAATTATTTTATTTTTTACTCTCATTATTAATATTGTATTAAAATATTAACTTGTGATTCTTAAAATTGAAAATGTATCTGTGTGTGTTTATTTTTTAGTACAAGCAAATTATGTTTTAACTCTTATTTATCTCAATATGTACTTCTTACACAATGTTGAGTTTTCATATAAACTGGAATATTAGTTCTCTTCCGAGCGATATCAATTACATTAATCTTCTATTCATATAACGTAAATATACAGTATATTAAGTATATTTTATACATTTACTTATTTACTTACTCATGTTCTTTGTGTGCAACCTGATTGCCAATTGGCTAGCGCTCTGGTCTTTGGTACCACATGCTTCAGGTTTGAATTCTGGCGTTGGCATGGATGTTTGTGAGTGGTTCAGAATCCACTTTAAACTGTAGGTCCCGGTCTGTTTAGCCCTTGTGTGCACAAAATGACCATAGAGTGACAAACCAAGCTATGCTCTTTGTGACCAGTGTCACATAAGGTCCTTAGCTTATTTTACCATCTCAGACTTAGCAGATCATGCTTCTGACCAGCTTGCCCACTCCACCTGGTTCCTCTCATTTCCCACCATTTGCTTCCAAGTTAACATTAATTTTCATTCTTTTTTTTTTTTTTTTTTTTTTTTTTTCACCTTCCATCACCCTTGTTAATGTTACTGCCGAGGTGTTTTTCAGAAGGCAATTCTTAGTATATATCTTTTTCCATTTTCTTCTTTTTTTATGTTATTTGTGGGCAATATATTTTAAAAAATTTTCTAAAGCATCTATTTTGCTAATTTTAATTTATTATTTTGCTGTTTGGTTAATTTCTAATTTCAGTTCCATATAAAAGTATGAAAATTAAATATGCTGGTTTTTATCTTTAACATTAAACTATTTGAATGCCAAGTTTTAGTTAACTTTTTAAAACAATATGGGCTTTTGAATTTCTGAGTCCCACCTTGGCATCTGTTCTCCCCCTCCCCCTTTTTTTTTTTATCGATTATTGTTGTAAGGATGTAAATCTGTCAACATCTTCTATTTGGGCATTTCCCAATTTAACAGCACTTTCAATTCTCATATTTATTTTCATTGTCTCAGTTTTGTTTTTATTTATTTTCAAACCTATAATTTCTGCATTTTTCCAAAAATATTTGTCTTGTGTTTCAAATCTTCAAATCTGCTGAAAATAAAACAATATTATCGACATCGTCTAAATCTTCTAATACTGCATTAAAATTCCATTTTGTATGTTTAACATATTTCTTGTTATACTGTTTATTGTAATTATGAATATTAGTCCTGACATAACACGCCCTTGTTTTATCCCAGTCTTCATGGAATCTGGCAAAACCCTTCAGCATCAATTTCTACACAGCACTTTGAATCCTTGTAAAATTCTTTAATGATATTTATAAATTTCTGGGATGCCACATATTTCCAAATTCTTCCATATAAAAATCAAACATATCTCTATTAATAGTTAAAGGCTTTCTAAAAGTCAATAAAAATGTATAATGATGTGTTAATTCATGGCTTTGTTCAATTATGTTCTTTAAATTAAATATTTGTTGTGTTGATTGTGCTCCATTTCTGAAACCAGCTTATTCTTCACATAGGATTTTTTCAATTTCAGTCTTCACCTGCTGATTATCACTCTTCCAAATATTTTGGCTGTAATTGACATTAGGCTGATTCCACTGTAGTTATCACAGATGGAAAGATCTTTTCTTTGGGGAATGTTTACAATTATGGATTCCCTCCACTTGTCCGAGACCTTTTTGGTTTCCTAAATTAAATTGAAAAATACATCATCTTTTACATCAGCTGTAGTAAAAGATGATGTATTCATCTAGTTACTACATCAATATCAATTATTAGCATTCCTACTATGATTTGATCACTTCTGCAGGCTTTAATGTCTTCAAGACATTCTTAAATTTTATCAACGAAATTTCAGCTATCAACAGAAAAGTATGATGAAATGCTTAATATTTAGTGTATTCTTAAAATGTTCTTTCCATCTATTGTCAATTTTTCTTTCACTACTTAAGAATTTATCTTGTTTGTCCTTTACATTTAATTATTGTTTCCCTGAATTTCCACTAATCTGCTTAATCGCTTGGTAAACTGTCCTAATTTCTCCTCTTTCACCAGCTGTCTATGCCTCAGCACCAAATGCTTCATAGAACTCTTTCTTAACTTTCTCTTCACATTTCTGTCAGCATCTTTAAAAATTCAACAGTATAAACTTCATGCTATCTAACACATGCTTAAATCTTCCTCTCTTCAATTAATTTCCAGATTTTACCTGTAATTGTAATCCACTGTTTATTTGCCTTCCTTCCTTTTTTTTCCCCCCAATAATCTTTTAAACAGTGTCTGCGAAGGTTTTCCTTATTCTTTGCCACAGTTGTTCAATGTTTTGGGCATCATACTGCATTTCTACATTCAGTGCCACAAAGTTATTTTTGAATTTGATACCAAATTTTTTATAAATATTTTTGTTCTTAAAATTAGTAATGTCAAAACCACTTGATGTCCTATTTTTATTTTTACTGAATTTTTGAAGTTTCTGTTTCAGATGAATCACCATTAAATAGTAATCACTTCCTGTATCTCTTCTTACTTTCACATCTCTCATGGATCTTACAAATTTTCTATTAATAGTGATGTGACGAATTTGATTTTTAGTTTTCTCATCTGGTGACTTTCAAGTCATTTTCTGAAATTTCTTTGTGTTTTAATATAGTTCCACCAATGTCTAGACCATTTAATTTGCAAAAGGGCACAAACGTTTCTCAATTCTTTGTCCTAACACTTCATTTCCCATTTTTTTTTCTTCTTTTTTTTCTTTGTTGCATGTTTTCTATCTAAGTTTAGCATTAATATCTCCCATTACATGTAGAAGATCATGTTCTTCACTTTTGTCTACATTTTTCTGTATCTGTTCATAAAAATGCTCCTTTTCATCCTCTACTGCATTGTTTATAGGAGAATAAAACTGAATAATTGTCACTTTGATATACTTTGAAAAAACCTTGCTTTAATTATTCTTTCATTTACTGGTTCTCATCCAATCAAACTATCCCTTACCCTGCCATTTAAAATATGGGCCACTCCTCCTTCATGTTTGTCATCACTTCCTGTATACTGCTTTATCATCAACTGTTTTGATGTTTCCAAAACCAGTCCATCTAGCTTCACTTTTACTCCAGGAACATTCATTTTATAGTTATCCATTCCATTTGTTATTTGTTTGGTCTTTCCAATTTGATACATGGATCTCCCATTCTATATTCCAATTTGTGACATTTGTTTTGGCTTAAGTATTGACTATATCCCCTCAGATTGCCTTGCATTCTTCCGATGCAATTTTATACATTTATTGTTAAGAAAATAAATAATATTAAGTAGATTCACTTCTGAATTTTTAACGTAACTTATATATTAAAAATAGTTTTATTATATTGTAAACTTTATTACAAATAGTATATTAATGAATATTTTTTCCTTCTCCTTTAAGTTGGGTGTTGTATACCTAGAACAAAGTAAAATGTCACATGCTTTGGCATATTTTGATAAAGCTCTTGAGTTGGATTCCTGAACATGAGGTAAATAGTATTTTATTAAATTCATTACAAACTGTTTATAAGAAGTACTACTTTTTTACATATTGAGCTTCATTTTTTTGTAATATTTATTTTATAGCAAGCATTAATGAATTCTGCAATACTGATCCAAGAAAGTGGGAATTTGCAAAAAAGAAAAATTGCCTATGAAAGGTATTCATATACTTTAAAATGAAATTGTCTTATTTTTTCCATATGTTTTTATGTGTGTGTTATAATCCAACGGTGGAATAATCCAATCTTAAGTCAAAAATTGCTGCATTATTAATAAAGGAATGCAGCTAAAACTTTCTGTTTAGAAAGAAATGTATAAAGAATTATTATTTTTATTATTTTAAGGAAAGTAATAGTAGATATTCCTATAAATAATGAAATAGAACTCTGAGGGATAAAATATAATTTTTAAGTTCATGTTTTAGATATTTAAAAAAAATACTGATTATTAAATTGATGACCAAATTTTATAGTACGTAATACCTAGAATATAATGAAATATTATAGTTATATTATTTATCTAGTTATGAATGTGCATTTTATGTATTTATTGTAATTACACACACACACACATGCATATATATAACAGAAAAATAGATAAAGTTTACTTAATCTAATTTAAATAGAAGTTAAAATAAATACAATGTTACTTTTTTTAGAATTTTCAATGCATTTTATATTTATTTGATAATACTAATTTGTATTAAAACTTATGAATAAAGAATGGTGATTGCCAATTTTCATTTTTTAGAAAGGTTTGTCTTGTAAAACATAAGTCTGATAACATTTTTTTTTCTATTTGTGATTATTTGATTTTAAAATTGATTTGGAGTACATTTCTATTGCTTAAAAATGTAGTTTGTGGAATAACGTGACATATTAGAAACCATTTTTAAGTTTAATATTTTTACATTTCCAGTAATTTTATCTCATTAACTTAATTCTTAATTATTCTCATCTTCTATTGGAATTTCTATTTAGATTGTCGTACATACAAAAATTCATGCATAACAAGCCATTTTTACATTTTATTTTAGGTTATACAAACTACTCAAAAAAGGTAAAGTGAATGAACGTATTTATTTCAATCTTGGAATGCTAGCGATGGATGACAAAGAAGTTCTGTTAGCTGAGAAATGGTTTAAAAAAGCGGTCAAGGTAATATTTTTTTAAATGCTAAATATGAAGTAAAGTTCATTGTAAACTTCCTATTAGTATATATTAATAACTTTGTTTTCTTTAAAATTTATACTTTTATCAAACTGTTAATTTATTGAATGAATAAAATATTTTCACAAATTTCAATTAATAGTTTTTTAGATTATATGCATAATATGGTTACATTTAATGACATATATTTTTGAACATTCATTTATTACTTATGAATTTGAGGGAGAATCTTTTTCTTTTCTATGTTAACAATGTTTCTCCTTAATTAAAAGTTTATTCATAATAATTGAGAAGGTAAGATATTAAAAAACAATGTTTGTTTAGTGATGAAAATTAAGGAAAAAGGATGTATTTCTTCTTTTTTTGTATGATTGTTAGCAAACATTCAAAGAAAAATGAATTAAGGCATTTTACTTTTCTATGTGATATTCCATAATAATTTCAATTTTAAAACCCGTTTGTAATTCGTTAATTTACCAAATTAAAATAATACAAGAAACTATACATCAAAAAAATAATTAAAAATTAATAAAACATTATTATTGAAAAAAAATTGAGTTAAATTGCAAACACCATTATTTATTAATATAGAAAAAAGAATTATTTTGTTGCATTTTTATTTCATTTTAGCTAAAGCCAAATTTCCGAAGTGCTCTTTTCAACTTGGCACTCTTGTTATCTGATGATCACCGTCCTTTAGAAGCAGTGCCTTTTCTTAAACAACTTTTAAAGGTATTGACATATTTTTTGTTGAACCTTGAAATTTGCTATGTGTATGTAAAAATATTTTTAACTGCAATGGAAAAAAAAATTTTAATTTGTCGTGTATCATATAGTAATTTTTTTCTAAAGAAATTAAGAAAATTATTAAAAAACTTTAGGTTGGATACCATTTTTTACATATATTCTGTTTCTGTAGTTAAATTTATTTTTTAAGAATAATATTGTAATTTAAAATAAATAGTGCAACTTTAATTTGTATTTTTCTCTACCAAGTTTTTTTTAATTAAATAGCTATAGTAATTATTACAAATTAGTAAGAAATTAGTGTTGTCAAATTGTAATATAAGTCAAAAAATGTTCTGAAAGTATAATTTCTAATAAATAAGCCAAAAATTTCATATTACTAAGGATTTGGTATTTTACCATTGAACTATAACAAAACTTTTGTTTAGTAAATTTCTGATAAAGAAAAGCATTATTCAAGGTCCATAATAAATTTAAAAAAATGTTATATGTGTGCAATGTCTTGTATATTTATTATTAATGATGTTTAAAATTAGGGTAATTAATTTTTCAGCATTATCCAGAACATATTAAGGGTCTTATATTATTGGGAGATGTATATATAAATCATTTGAAAGATCTTGATGCTGCTCAAAAGGTAATATACTTTTTTTTTTGCCTGCATTTGTTTATCTGTCTATATATATGTATCGCTTTTTATTTTATCTATTTATTCATCAATATAGGAGAATTATGAATACAGATGTAATAAAAATTCCACTTTGAAACAATAATGGGTACAATGAATTAACTTCTAAAATTGTGTATGTATCAGCAATAAGGCTCAAATTATGTCTAATAGTAGATCTTTGCCATCACCATATTTTTTCAATTCCTTCTATTAGCTCACACTCTCCCTATATATATTTTCAATCTTTAATAAAATACTTTTTATTCATCCACTCAAGTTCAAATACATTTTTTTGAACTTGTAGTGGATGACACTTGATGTTAATACACTTTTTTCAAATATTAATTCAGGAATTAAATTTAATTAATTCATTTTAGTCTTATTTAGATTTAAGTTGCATATATCTACCAATAGATGGCGCCAGATAAACTTTTAAAAAAATGAATGAAAATTATTTATAAAGGACTTTCCACAATATAGTGAAAAAAAAGCTGGAATTGACTTAAATTTTTTTTTATTTTTTTTATGTTACTTATTTATTGGTGAATAATAGTAACACCTGCCTCCCTATAAGACTAAATAAAATGTTAAAAGAAGAATTAAATACAACAAAAACTGCTTAGTTGCTTCCCATTATAAAGTAAAGCATGAAACAATAGTGGGTAGAAGCAATATCATATGGCAAGAAATTTTTTTAATAGATGCATTTTTTGTGACAATAACATTAATAGTGTATCTATTTATTCATATATTAAGTTTTTGTTTGCATTTGAATGAATTAAAAAATGATAAGGATAATGTATATAGTATTACATGCTTTTTTTTTCCTAAGACAAGAATATCACTTTCAAATATATTGCATACTATGTAATATATTTGAAATATATATATATTGATTCATATCTTTTTTATTAACAGAAGCATAACAATTACAGTTCTTACAATAAAATTTTTGATGTGTATAAATGAAAAAATCTTGCCATTAAAATAACTTTTTTTTTTTAGTGCTATGAGAAGATCTTGGGACTTGAGCCAACAAACATTCAAGCCATTCATAATTTATGTGTAGTCTATGTTGAGCGGGGCCTTTTACATTATGCTGAAGCATGCCTTCTAAAAGCAGTGTCTTTAGCACCAAAAGAAGAGTATTTGCTTCGTCATCTTGCTATTGTTCAAACACGCATCAGGAAACAAAAGAATGTAGATGAAAGCATGTCAATAAAATCTGATATTTCCAAAGTGCAGCCTTCTGAAACTAGCACAACAAGAGTTTTTGAATCTTCTGTGGTTCAAAGTTCAAACATTCCAACTAGTTCTATTGAATTAACTCAGAATGCAGCACATTCTGATTCTCCATCCATTGAGTCGAGTAGTCAAGTTCAGCAAGTAGGACAGCCTAAAGAAAATGTCACTGTTGAGAGATGATTTGTTGTTGCATAGAGTTTATTTATCAAAACCATGTTACAACTGTGGTGCTAAAAAGATACCTTTTTCTGGTGAATGCATGTGAAAATGCGGCGAGTTCAATAGCGTGAGGTCCTTCAGTGAAGGGTTTTAAGGTGGATTTTTTTCATAATGGTTCTTTTATACATACTTTTCTTTAAATTTTCATTATCAAGTATTCTTTTATTAAATTAGTTTTGTATTTTAACAACAAAATTTTAAACATTTTTCTCGTTAACTTCACATTCAATGTTTTTATGGGAAAAAAATATCAATAATCAGTAATTATATAAGAATTGTATGAAAAAAAAAAATCAAAAATAGTTGAAGGCTTTTAAATTATTTACTGTGATTGTAGCAGTCTCAATAGAGAACACTATTTTTTTTGTTTTGTTATTGAATGATAAGTGGTGATGAGATATTCTAAAGAAGGGGAGTATATAAATTAAAGAAAATTGGTTAACTAATCATGTATGATTGAGTGAGAAACAATGTATTTCAGCCTTAATTGTGTACTTATTTAGTACTTAATAAGGATTAAATGTTAGCACTAACTTAATAAAAGTCGTCTAAAGCAAAACCTATCCTTTGAGCTTGTACTGAATATCTTGCATGTTTTCATGCTATTATCTTGTTTCAGCTATAATTTCCACCAATTGTCTTAGTATTTGAGACAATGGTAGCTGAGCTGTTTTGTTACTACTAGTGAAATTATTTTGTGTTATTTTTTTTAAAGTTCTTTTTAATTTTCTGTGTGGTGCTGATAAGTAATGCACATTATTTTCAACACGAGACTATTTTTGTATTTGTGATATATATAGGGAACTTAATTTTCTTTTTTTTTAAGGCAAAGAACTTTTTCTTAAATCACAGTATTTTATGACAAAATTAATGGTCCTGTGTACTTATTTAAGTCATATCATATATGTAATTTTCTTTCTCTTTTAAGAATTTGACAAAACTAATGAAGAAATTTAAATTATTTATAAAATTACATCGTTTCGTATTTTTTTATATTTAAAAATTAAACTTACTATTTAGCAGTCATGATATAAATGATTTGTACAAATTACGAAGTTGATCATAAACATTTTATTAAAATTTCAAATATAAATGGGTGTAAAATTTTATGATATCCATGACACTTCCATGTAGAATAGCTCATGAATTAACTATACTTATTTATTGATGCAATTATAAAATGTTGTGAAATTGATTTAGCTATTTTTTCATTGTTGTTTAATAAAGCACATTTTCAAAAACGGGATTATTTCTTATTTAAAACCATATTTTGTAGTATTTCAATTATGTGTTGTATTTAAAATTTTCTATTAAATTACAATGAAATGATATGCAATTTTCTATTTTGTTCTTTATAGTTAAAAATTATTAATTATACTTTTGATGTTAAATGAATGTACAATATTCAATCTATTTTTCTATATGTGTACTTGTTTTCATTGTTATTGAATTTGAAAAATAACTGGGAATTAAAAATAATTAAAATATAATGTATTCATTTCAGTGCAAGATCTATACATTATGTATATATGAAATTTTTCAAAATCATGTGCATATCATGTAATTTTAAAATCTTGATGAGAAATTTAACTGTGATTCTAAATTATTTAGCACCAACAAATCTGTATGGAAAAACACTCATAATCTATTGTATTTAATATCTAAATTTCTAATTTTGTTCAAATGTTTGTAGAAAATATTTTAAATGTGTTCTTTATGCTATATATAATTATAAAATGTTGTCTATATATACATATATATAAATTAAAAATTATGCAATATGTAGATTGGTATAATAATGCTTAAATATTTAGGTTTCTCAAAAATACTGATAACAGTTTATAAAGTATTTTCATTTTATGAAAATTGGTATCAAAATACCTTTTATCCTTAAAATAAATTCAGAAATTACTACTAATATAATAGAAAATTTTAATTGATAATATTAAGAGGCACTCACTTTAATATAACATGCAACTGTTAGTATTTGTATCTTTTCTATTGTTAAAAATGGACCAATTTTTTTCTAACCTTTCAATAATATATTATGCTGATTGCATTAAACGAATGTATGTATGTATATTGAATCTACTATAAGTTATTTGCATTGTATTACCCTTAGCAATGTTTTATTTGTGTGTGTGTGTGTGTACACAAAAGCATGCAAATTAGCCTTAATCAAATTATATAGTTGTCTCAATCTTTGCCTAAAATTCTAACTCAGGTTCTTCAATATATAATGCAATTGTGAATGTTAAGTCGTATTAAAGTATATAAGTCTTTGTAGTACTAAGAAAACAAATATTTTCAAATTTGATAAATTAAAATTTAATGCAAATCATTTTAAATTGTATATAATAATTTTTTGTTCTTCATAATTATTACAAAATAATTTGTTAATACATTTTTAATAGGAACAGAGGTTTTCATGAAATTTTTCATATTTGTTTACACATTTAAAATGTTTGTAATATTGATGATTTTCTTTGTTAGCATCTTATGTTTTGTTGCAGCAGATTTTATAAGATAAATATTTTGCATGAACTTCAATTCTACTTCAAAAGTACATTAAAATCCATTTCAAGAATATATGTAAAGCAATTATTCTGTATGTGTACTTATTTGCTATAAGAAAAATGGATCTTGTAGACAGGTGTTACATTTCATTTTTGTCGATTTGCCCCGGTTCTTAAAGTGTATTTCTCGCACATAAAATAATGTTGAACTTGTTATCTTCTTGTTAAATTTGTTTAATAATTTTAGTCTATCTTGGAAATATTGGATATTTTTATTGAATTATGTCAATATCACATTGTTAGAATTTTTCTACTGAAATTCTGAATAAATTTTAATACTTGTTTTGAAATAAACTTCTATCACTAATACTTTTGTATTTTTCTGTCAATTTATTCAATGAAATAAAGTGACAAAAACAAGAAAAATATTTTTATAGTTATTGCTATTAATAGTTTTTTACCATTTATTATTAAGGGTGGTTATAATTAAAGTGACCCTATTCAGACCCTTCTAAAACCCGTTCTGCCTAATGGAATTTGATGAAACTTGGTATATACTCTATGGACCATGAGGAAAAGATTTCTGCAATAAAAAAAAAAGTTCAAATTTTGACCACCAGGAGGCAATTTTCAAAATGATTTTACTATGAGATTTATTGAGATTAAAGGATTTTAAAATTGCAGGAGTTTTTGTGTGGGATTTTAAGCTTTTAAATGCCTTATTAACATTGATAGTTTTATACAAGCATTAAATAGCCTTTCGTAACTTATTACACATCTTAGTGGGGACTCGTTGTTGATTACTTTTAATGTGACCCAAAATCTAAATAGTATGTTTGGTAATTTTGAATATTGTGGCACAATTTTTTATAAATGAAAATTTAATTAATAATTTTATCTCTGGGCATGATTACTAACGAACAATTATCAGTATCAACAATATTACACTAGTGGCTCACCAAAAATAGATGCACTATCCGAATAATCTGCAAACCGAGGTTTCTTTGCAGGAATTGTATTTAACCATTAATTTATTTTATGAGTGATTTAAAATGATGTAAAGTAAAATCAGTAAAAATCATAATGTTTAAAATTAAGTTTGCCAAAATTTAAAAAATAATGGAGGAATTTCTCCTTTATAACACTTAGTAAAGACACACACATATATATATGATATAAATCAATATTTAATTTAAAAATGTGATTTATTTTTAAATTATAATACGAGTTAGAAATAAGATCCTTAATGAGTTTAAACAAATAATAATTTAAACAATAATAATACATAGATTTAGCGATGAGGAATAGTAATGAAATGAGTCACAACATAAAAATTCACATACATATAAAATGAATGACCATAAGTAAAAAAAAAGAAATATTTGATGGACAGGTCGTCATAGAAAAACAAGGTTATCTCTAAAAATAAGCTTCTGAGTAAAGGACCAAGCTGAACTAATTTGGCCCCAAAATAAAAATATGGCACAAAAACCCAGAGCTGGCTCAACTATGGGAGTACTACTGTGATTGAAAAGCAAGACCAATTTTCAATTTAAAAATCCCGGGGCTTATGGAATTTCATTCCCCCCCCCCCTTTTTATGTTGCTGTCACTGTTCTTGACATCTGTGTGAAGTGTTTTGAGTTACGCTTGGTTTTGTGACACTAAAGCTTGACACTTGAGCTCGCTTTTTTTTAAATGTCAGAATTGATTGAGCAAGAACTTGCATTAAATTTTGTTTGCGGAAACGTATAGAATGTTGCAGAAGGCATTCGGTGAGCATTCCTACATCGGAAAGAAATATTTACAAGTGGTATAAACAGTTCAAAGAAGGCAGAGAACGCGTTGATGACGAACAGCCCTCTGGTCGACCCTCAACCTAAACCGACGAAGCTCACGTCCAAAAAATTTAATATTTGGTGCTTGCAAACCGTCGATTTACAATCAGAAACCTTGCGGAGGATGTTGGAATTTCAAAAGGATCAGTCAAATCCCTATTGGGCCTCAAACGCATCAAATTTTGATTGGTACCGAAAACATTGACTGCGCCAGCTCACACTGCATTAATTCATCGTGACTTTTTCGCCAAAAATGAAACCCATATCGTTCCAAAACCGCCGTATTTACACCGTGCGACTTCTGGCTATTCCCTACACTCAAAAGATCACTCCGGGGACACCGTTTTGAGTCGATTGAAGAGATGCAACGTGAATCGCCGCGCGCTTTGAAGTCCATCCCTGCCGATGACTTTTTAGCATGCATTGAGGATTGGAAAAAAGGTTGGCGTAAGTGCATTGTGTCCGGAGGGGATTACTTTGAAGGCGATGAAATAAATTTGGAAGAATAAAGTAGTTTTGAAAAAAAATTGGTCTTACTTTGTGGGCACAGTAGTATCCCCCATTGCTCGGCCGGAATATGGTAACTGACGTACCGATTACAGAGTACCAATCCGGGGACGGCAAGATTGTGCATTCATCGCGTGTCTCGCTGCTCCCGGATAGACCCCTTAACCTCATCATCTTAATTGATATGCAAAATTACAATTAATTATTGGCTGCTTAAAATGATAAAAAAAATAATGTTTCTATATATTTAAATAAGGTATTCTGAAAAAGTTAAAATAATTTAAAATAAAATAAAAGTAAGTTAAAAAAAATATCTAAGCCACATCTGCTGAATGTATAAAAAAAAAAAGAAGAAAAATTTCTAAAATTTAATAACTTAAGCCATCTGTTGTTCGTTGAAGCTATACCTTCCGATAAAGAATAATTTACTCAAATCAAAGGTATAACAACCCCACCTTAGCGCATCCCTAAGCATGAAACCATTGCACCTATTCAGGAGCACATAGCAAATAAATTTTTTTAATTAAAGAAATTTTCGAATTACACGCTAAATTCTTTCTAGAATCAATCGCATCTTTAATCTAAAATGCCTATCCTACAAAATGGTGATGCAAGCAAATAAAAAAATTATCATTTACGGTCGTAAATATAACAATTAAGACAAAAACAGATTCAAACATGAAAAAGGAGATTTCTCCCAGGATTTAGATTTTTCAACAGTTAAGACGAGCCACAGCAACAAAGACTGTCAACATATCAAATTCAGACGTAATTTACTCAAGAGCATTAGCACAAGTGAATTAGGAACTTTTATTATTTATTACATTTTCTCCGATTTCCTTTTAATTTTCATATTCTATCTCACGTTAAATATTTTGCAATGGAATCTACGCAGTATTAGAGCCAGAAAATCTTTTCTACTCCCTTTTTAATACGCTTTTATTAGTCTCACCTGTATGTTTGTTTGTTTGTAACTGACACTTTGGGCTCGATTTTGCCCTGCTTAAGCGATCAGATTTAATTTAAACTTATCAAGGACCGACGACAATAAAATATTTTGATAAGTTTATTATCTCATCATGATTAGGATCGCCAGGATTAGTGATTTTGTTTTAACTTATGAAGAGCAATTTAACCCTGTAGAATGAAATTACCTAAGACTCTCAGACCTACATGGGACAGTGGCACAACGGATCACGCGCTTGACTACGGATCAGGAGATTCCCCGTTCGAATCCTGGCTGTTTCGACATATTCGCATTCAGCCTTTGTTTTGCACACAATTAAATTATTGTAAGAACTATAGTTCCAGTCCTCCGTACTGCGACCTCATTTAAATATTATAGTTTAAAAACACGCTTTTAGAGTTAATCAAACTAAAAAGTAAAAAATAATTGTTAACATAAGAATAAAATTATTCACGAGAAAATTAATGAGACTGCTCTAAAAGCGTGGGGTGCTCGATATCAATCGTTATAATTTTTCACTAGTTTCATTCCGAAATGCAGAGTTAGTTTAAAAATGTCATACAAAGCACCCCACGCTCCTAGAACAGTGACATTCATTTTCTCATATTCTTATGTTAACAATTATTTTTTACATTTTAATTTGATTAACTCTAAAAGCGTGTTTTTTAGTTTTTTTAAACTATAATTTTTTTACCTTCAGTCCAACTTTTTTTGTAATGCAAGAAACATTCCTTGATTCAGAAGATCATTTCCACTTAACCAGCAACTTAATTTTTAAAACAGATCGACCTGATAACTCAGTCGAACAGAAGGGCTTTTGACTGGTGTAATAGCCTTTGTCTGTAATATTTAGAATACTGCAAGGAACAGTCCTTGAAGTACTCTAAATATTTCTCAATCAGAAAATGAATTACAGACAATCACATTCTCTTTCTTTCCGCAAACTCTATCTATTCTATAGTAAACATTTGTTCTCCCAATGGCTATTTCAGCATTGATTGGTTGGATGCAATATATCATCAAATTCCCTCCACTTGGATTACTCTCAGTGATTTTAATTCTCATCATTTCATTCTAGGTTCATCCTCTTCAAACAACATTTCTGAAACTTTAAACTTTTATTGTGCATCCAATTGATCAAACATTCTAAATAAAATCACACCAATTCATGTCCTTGATCTTTTCATTGCCAGTGCAGATATATAACAAGATGTAACTTTTTTTCATTCCCTCCGACCTTTTCAACACTTGTCGATCCTTTAAACCAGGGGTGGTCAACCCGCGGCCCAGCTTGAATATTTTTCCGGCCCGTGAGATTTATCACACTTTTACAAAATATATTTATTTTATAACTCCCAAAATAGTGAAAATCAATGTATTAGAAAAAAATATGTGTGCATCCACATATTCAAAAATTAACTGTCGGAATTATGAGAAAAAATTAACTTTGATTTTAAAATAATATTCTTGCGAATATATGACAGATATTGCATGTTTTATTTATGGGTTTACAGTTATGATTTCGCAGAATAATTAAATTATATTCTGTGAACTCATGCTACGCGCGCATCTTGGAACATCTAAGATAGCAGGTGACCATCGCTAGATACGCACAGTTGATTGTTGATAGAAGAGAAAACTAGATTCTTAGTAGAAGTGGTTAGCGCTTTTGCTTCAACTTACACCTGCGAATCGTTTTTTTTTTTTTCGAAAATGAAATTGACCAAACGTAAAACACGCTCAAACATAAAGGGCGCTAACCTGCAACACCAATTACGACGTGCAAATACCCAAATTGAGATAGATTTACAAAAGCTAAGTGAAAGAGCGGAGAAACAAATATCGCACTAGTAAAACAAATATTTTTTAATAATTTATTTTTTTCTTTCATTTATATTTATAGATTTTATTTATTTCATGCTTAGTGATATATATTTCTTTACAATGTGCGTTTAGTATCGTTATTATTATATTATCTATGTTTACATGTGAGAATAATAGTAAACACAATAATAAATCATTATGTTTCAATTTTTCACTCCAAAAAACTGCCTATAGTGGGTCAACATCTAACAGGGGGATATATAATTTTATATGCGGCCCGCGGAGTTATGATGCATTTCCAAAGTGGCCCGCAAGATCATTTGGGTTGGCCATCTCTGATTTAATATATCTCAAAAGAAAATATTGCGTTTCAGTTTGGCTTCCACTGGCTATAATGGTAAAATTTACAAAATAATCAAAACAAAAATAATCATTTCGGAAGCAACAAGATCATTCGTACCACTGCTAATTTGATAATTACAGATCCGAATCAACAAGCAAATTTTTTGGTTTCACATTTCAACAAATACTTTGTCCAATAATTTATTCCTTTTTAACTATCATTCACAACTATAATAAGACCTTGACTTTCAGTGACCATTCCGCTACTATATGCGCTGCTCCCAATATTTTCCCAGACAGTGACAGTAATTCAGTTAAATTAATTAAAATTCTTCATCACTACTTTCACATTTTTAATACCATTTGACTCAATCTATTAAAAATATCCTAAAAGTAGTTGACTACACAAATTATTCTAATACTTAAACCAAACAAAGCAAAACTTCCATTACCTTACCAACTACCTTAAAATTCTGCTTTAAGAAATCTCTTTTAAAGGATAGTACTCAACAGAATCATTTTTAAGTTCCTAACAAATTCAATCATTATCACACCGGCTTTATTCCTTTTAAAAATTGTTATGTATTCGTTGCCACTCTTTCATCACAAGATCGTTGAAGATAAAAATACTGAGAAATATTTAATTTTTGTTAAATTACAAATATCTTCGGCCTATGATTTCATTTGGAGGCTTATGGAAAATCTTGCAGGTTTGGTTAAAGCTATGTTGGCAGTAAAATGGATTTTTAATTTCATCAATAACAGGAATTTTGTTTAAAATTAGAGAAATTCTGTTTCGAGGAATCATCTGTGGAGTACAACAAGGCAGTGTTATCAGTTCTTTTCTTTTTACCATTTCCATGAATAATATGTTTGATATCATTCCAGCTTATACTGAATATATGCAAACGGCATTTTCTTATTTAGCAGTGACATCTTTTAATCCTTTATTAACTTTAATCCTTAAATTCCTTTTCGTAAAATGATACAATGGTGAGAAACTTGGAAATTCAACCTTCAACCACAGAATTTTGAAGCAATGAATTTTTCAAATAAAAACAAATACCAACTCAACAATTGCGAATTCGTATCTTTAATATTCCAATGAATTAACACATTCGTCTTCTTGGGATTAATTTTGCTAATAATCTCACTTTTCAACTACACTTTATCTAAAAAAAGAAAGCTACTAAAAGGTTAGATGTAATGACAACCATAGCAACTAATTCCTGGGGTTATCAGCCCTGGCATTTAGTTAAGATAGGCAACTCTATTACACGATGCCTACTTGAATCTTTAACTCCTCTAGCCTTAATGATTTGCAGATACTAAATACTGGGTACCATTTAACTTCACATGTCGCGATAAGTCTTCCAAAATAAACTCCGATCCCTATTGTATACAAATAAGCATGTCAACATCCATTGTTTCAAAGACAGATTATGCTAGCAGAGCGTTTTCTTCTCAAACAAATTTCTTTCTATTCATTTTCTTCTATCTCTATTTATCTTGTATTTCAACAAGAAAAAGAAAACACTACAAAAACAACCCCTATCATTAATGGGTAAACGGAAAATAAGACCAATAATTTATACATTTAAACACTTTTATATCTACTTCTCCGTATAAATCGAAAAGAAGACCTACTTTTTCGATTTCGCACAAATCCATATCCATTAAAAGCTATCCATATCCAATGGAATATGGATTTGGTACAAATCCATATTCTATAAATTTGCTCTAACGCCTTATCCTCTGTTTCCGTTCAGTAAAACATAGGAAAATGCAGAACATATTTTATTTATTCCAATGTACAATTCTGAAATACGAGAAGAAATAAGCTACAAAGGGCTTACAGCTACAATGTTTTATCTTTTTCATGAATATTCGATATCAAGGATGCGTATTACAAGACGTTAACAATATTTAAATTTCTACAAAAAGTCTCGTAACTTAGCAATTGGGAATTTCAATTTTCCTTAATTTTTTTATGTGAGGTGTTAAAATTTTTTATCCTCTTTTCAATTTTATAGTGTTGTGATCTAGTCAACCAATAGATGTATCTATTCATTTCAACTTTGTATGTATCCATCCTGCCTGTTGGGTTGCCAGTAATATGCAATAATTCGTTTAATTCAAATTCATTATGAGATTTGTCAAATCCGAAACATCTTCGTTGGTTTACGAACTTAGAACGCAATAGTTGTTTGGTTATAATCTCATTTATTTTGATAGTATTTGAGTGAATAATATAAAACAGTGTAAGCGAGAATTAATTCCAATGCCACAAGTCAAGTAGCCGTGGATAAACAAACAATGCGTAAGTTTTTTTTTTTTTTTTCAAAATTTTTTTTTGTTATATTATTTATGTATTATTTTATATTTATTTGAACTTAATATTGAAAGTAAAACATTTTATCTTTCCAAGCATTAATTTAAAATTTTTGAAAGATTATTTTAATTTAAAAATGGCATACGAATGAAGGAGTTAATTTTTAACACTATTAAAATACAATTGAATGGGGAATGGCAGTTTTCGATTGCTCATTCGATTAGTAAAATGGATAACTTATATTTGACTGTGATATGAGCAAAAAGCGTGCATTGCGCTGGTGTGCGTTAAGTCAAGCGGCAGGACGAAGTGACTTTTAAAAAAATTGTCCAAATTATAGAGACATGGATTATATATTAATTGTTTATCTAACAGCAGCGATAAATGTTAAAAATAACGGATTAAATATTTTAAGGAACCCATTTATTTTTTGCCTACTTTCATTCTTTAGCAAACCCTGTTTTAAAAAGCGTCAAGACCGATATAAAAGGAAAGCATCAAATAATATAAAAAAAATCGTTACTAAATACAATAGCTTCTCATTCTTCTTCATGCCTTATACGGCTAATGTTTAGAGAAAAAAATTAATTCAACCTAGTATTCCTTTATACTCAGTTACAAGGTTTTTTTTTTTTTTTTTTTTTTTTTGCTATTTCAACACGCGTGTTATAACAAGGGACTATAGTATTTTTAAAATTTTTAGTTGATAAGAATGGAACTGCGTACTAAATATTAAAAAATGGGTTTTTCTACTTTTGGAAGTTTTATTTTATAAAACTGCGCTATATGCTACTATATAAAATAACAAATAACAGAGATAACTATTTTTTTTAAACACAAATTTCATTATAAAAAGAAAAAAGACGTACTTCCATTGAAACAGAACTCTAAAAACAATCACAAATATAATCTAGAAACTTACCAACTCTTTTTTGAACCGAATATAATCTAAAAATCCCATTTAGATAAACTCCTTTTTTTTTTGTTTTAACATTTCTTTTAATACCATTCCAACTTTTTAATTGCAAAAAATGAAAGATTAACAGTTTTTCCGTTCTGACAGTTCCTATTTTTACTCGGATCCCTTTCTAACCAAATACATACCCTAATAATAAATGGATGAAAAAGCGAAGTAATAATGAAACTTTTTCTTTCGTCTCCAAGAAAGAAATTCATTTCCCTTTTTGGTTGAACGATCCGTTTAGCATAAACGCTTATGACAGAATGCCTTTGTTAACTTATATTATTATTTCTCCATTGTTAAAATGTTGCATAATGAATTTTGCATTTTGGGGTTATTTCAATTTTTTTCCAGTAAATGCTTTAATTGAGTTACGAAAATCCAATCGACTCTTTTTTGCTGTTATTAATGCAAGAATGAAAGAAATAATGCAGCAAATAAAAATTATCTACATTGGTTACGGTCTGTTTATTGCATTTGAAGGCTCATTTAATTTGTTGTTGATTGTTGGTTATTATAATATAATCAATAAGAGGTTCATTAATATATATTGTTATACACTCAGATAAATTTATCTAATTTAGTTATTGTTTATTTACATACAAAAAACATAAACAAGGTTTTAAATACGTAGTTCAAGGTTATTGGAATAAAAATGCGTATGATATCAATTTCAATTTTCATGGATAATTGGATTTTCCCATGTATAATGGAATTTTTATCGATTTTTGTGGCGTGGATAATAGTTTTTTTTATTATTCCTTCCATTAATTTTAATAGCAATAAATTTCGATTTAGATCATTAAGCGTATTGGATGATGAACAGAAACGGAGGCCTGATGGCCAATTAGCTAGCGCTCTGGCCTTCGGTACCACAGCTTCAGATTCGAATCCTCACAATGGCATGGGCGTTTGTTAGTGGTTTGGAATCCACACTAAACTGTAGGTCTCGGTCTAATTAGCCTAAAGTGTGCATAAAATGGCCGTAGAGCGACAAACCAAATCATTATACCGCGTCATGTAATATACCCCATTTTTAGAGGAAAAAATTAACTCAACCTAGATATACTCAGACAGTAGCATTTTTATTTTTTGGTGGTTCGAAAGTCGCGATATAACAAGGGTCTATTAGAATAGATTGGAATGGAAGTAAATATTAAATTTAATTTTAAAAAACGAGTGTTTCCTACTTTTGATAATTTAATTTTATAAAACTCTACGTTATACGTTACTAGCCTATAAAAAATATATATCTTTTCAAACAACAGAGATAACTATTTTTTTTAAAACACATAAAAGTTTCTATGAAATATAAAAGGAAAAAAAAGCCACTGAAAAAGTACTCTAATAGCAAGCACAAATATAATCTATAAACTTACCAAATTATTTTTGAACAGAATATAATCTAAAAATCCCATTTAGATAAACTCCTTTTTTTTGTTTTAACTTTTCTTTTAATACCATTCTAACTTTTTAATTGCAAAAAATGACAGATTAACAGTATTTCCATTCTGACAGTTCCCATTTTTGCTCGGATCCCTTTCTAACCAAATGCATACCCTTAATAATAAATGGATGAAAAAGCGAAGCAATAATGAAACTTTCCTTTCGTTTCCAAGAAAGAAAGTCATTTCCCTTTTTGGTTGAACGATCCGTTTAGCATAAACCCTCATGACAGAATGCCTTTGTTAACTTATATTATTATTTCTCCATTGTTAAAATGTTGCATAATGGATTTTGCATTTTGGGGTTATTTCATTTTTTTCCAGTAAATGCTTTAATTGAGTTTCGAAAATCCAATTGACTCTTTTTTGCTGTTATTAATGCAAGAATGAAAGAAACAATGCAGCAAATAAAAATTATCTACATTGGTTATGGTCTGATTATTGAATTTCAAGGCTCATTTGATTTGTTATTGATTGCTTGTTATTATAATATAGTTATCAATGAGAGGTTCATTAATATTTTGGTTTTTATACACACAGATATCTCATTTAGTTATTATTTATTTTTAAGAAAAAAACATACACAAGGTTTTAAATACATGGTTCAAGGTTAAAGGAATAAAAATGTGTATGACATCAATTTTAATTTTCATGAGTAATTGAATTTTCTTGTGGTTAATGGAATTTTTATAGATTTTTGTGGCCGCGATAATAATTTTTTCTAATTATTCAGCTGTAATTTTTAATAATAATATATTTGGATCTGGATCCTTTAGCGCATTGGATGATGAACAAAAAAAGAGGTCTGATGGTCAATTGGCCAGCACTCTTTTGTTCTGTACGACAGTTTTCAGGTTCGAATTCCGGCGGTGACATGGATGTTTGTTAGTGGTTCAGAATCCACGCTAAACTGTAGGTCCCGGTGTAATTAGCCAAAAGTTTGCATAAAATGTCCATAGAGCATTAAACCAAATCATTATACCGGTGATTGTAATATGCCTCATTTTTTGAGGAAAGAATGAACTCAACCTAGATATAATCGGACACTAGCACTTTTCTTTTTTGATGTTTCGAAATTCACGATATATTAAGGGTCTATTGGAATGGAACTACATATTAAATCTAATTTTGAAAAAATGAGTCTTCTCTACTTTTGGGAATTTTATTTTATAAAACTCTGTGATATACGTTACTAGCATATAAAAAATATATCTTTTCAAACAACAGAGATAACTATTTTTTTTAAACACAGAAAAAATCTTTATAAAAAGAAAAAAAGACATTGAAAAAGAACTCTAAAAACAAGCACAAATATAATCTAGAAACTTACCAAACCTTTTTTTGAAAATCAAATATAATCTAAAAATTCCATTTAGTTAAACTCCTTTTCTTTTGTTTTAACTTTTCGTTTAATACCATTATAACTTTTTAATTTCAAAAAATGAAAGATTAACAGTTTTTCCATTTTGACAGTTCCTATTTTTACTCGGATCCCTTTTCTAACCAAATATATACCCTAATAATAAATGGATGAAAAAGCGAAGTATGATAATGAAACTTTTCTTTCGTTTCCAAGAAAGAAACCCATTTCCCTTTTTGGTTGAGCGATCCGTTTAGCATAAACTCTCATGACAGAATGCCTTTGTTAACTTATATTATTTCTCCATTGTTAAACTGTTCATAATGGATTTTGCATTTTGGGGTTATTTCATTTTTTCCAGTAAATGCTTTAATTGAGTTTCGAAAAATCCAATTGACTCTTTTTTGCTGCTTTGTTTCTTAGATAATAACAACAAGTAAAAATTATCTACATTGGTCATGGTCTGATTATCGCATTTCAAGGATCATTTAATTTGTTATTGATTGCTTGTTATTATAATGTAGTTATCAACGAGAGGTTCATTAGTATTTTATGTTGTTATACACACATATATCTCATTTAGTTATTGTTTATTTTTAATCCCAAAACCATAAACAAGGTTAATGTAAGAAAAATGGGTATGATATCAATTTTTATGGGTAATTGGTTTTTTCCATTTTATAACGGACTTCTTAACGATTTTTATGGCTGTGATAATAATTTTTTAAAAATTATTCAGCTACAGTTTTAGTAACAATATATCTGGATCTAGATAATTTAGCGCACTGAATTATGAACTGGAAAAGAGTAATTCGGAGCTTGATAGGCAAGGCAAGTCGAGAATTTCAGTATCTACTCCAAGATTGGATACTATATATCTGCAGAATCGAACTTTTTGTTTGGATTACAGTTTAATCTTTTACCAAAGAAAAATTTTATTTTGGATAATAATTCGAATCTAATACCTCCAATTTATGCGTATACCGAAATTGAGAAAAACTTGGCTGATGCATTCATACGCCAAAGTTGGTGATTTGTCATTAGTCATTTGTCGATTTTTAAAGTCACACAACGAGTAATGGTTAATTGCATTTTAACTTAATGTTCTTTAATTGTAACTGGAAAGGTATCAGTCAATTTCCATACAATCTCTGAGGAAATTTCAATGGATACAAGAAATTTAATCTTTTTTTGGTTCAATAACTTTCTTCCAGAATAAGTATAAGTGAAATGATATTAACTAAAATTAATCAATAATTATGATTTGATTTAGTTTGTCGTTCTCCAGTCATTTTGTGCACATTTTGGACTAATTGATCAGTGACCTACAGTTTAACGTGGATTCCGAATCACTAAAAACATTAATGCCACCTCCAGGATTCAAACCTGAAGCGTGTGGTACCAAAGGCCAGCGTGCTAGCCAATTGGCTATCAGGTCTCCAATAATCATTTATATAAGAAATAATTATCAAAGCACTATCGCAATAAAGAGACCAGACAGAATAATTCAAAACTGCTAACCGATGAAGATGTTTTTTAAAAGAATTGCCTGCTTATAAGCGTAATCGGATATAAGCATAGCTGATTATAATCTCTGGACAAATAATTTGGAGAATGATGCTTAACCATAATTCATTTCCCGCTGTTTTTTCAACTATCTCCAATCTTACTTTAAAAAGCCACAACAGTAAAGTTTCTTCTGATGATCTACACGAAATTCACACCTTTAATTAAAAAAATAGATGAGAATGTGAACGAATCTACCATGAATCTCTCCAACGAACGAATTCCTCATGTAATATCTCCGATGTCATATTACATCGTTTTAGGATTTCTGATATATAAATAAAATTTGAGAGAGTTAGTTTAAAAAGTTCTCCCAAAAAACATTTACTCGAGTATTCTGCAACATTTTTCCATCTCCTCTGAATAACACCAAATTTGCCTTAATTGAACCATAATGGCGAATGATCATAGATGAGGACTATGATCTGCAAAAATTATGCATATTAATAAAATAAAACTATCATAAGAAAAATGTTATCATTGTAGTGTTAATTTTCCATTGATTCTATGACTCAAAAATTTAATTATAAACTGAAAGTCTCTTTTTGATGAAGTGACTTTTAATAGTACAGTTTTATACAGGCTTAATCGCGAAAAGTTTCCAGTAAGTGGTATATCACACAATTATTAATTGTTCAACATGCTGACACAATTCATTTTATTAAATCAATGACTTACTCAGCAGGACGCAGAACAGGGGGCCTTTATTAATAACGTCTCTTTTGATGGATCGCGGTATCAGAACAGTTTTCCACGCTTGAAACACGTATCAATCACGAATTTATTTCATAGTATTTCCAAATAGGATTTTAATAACGCTAGTAGTGCATTAAAAACGTTTATATTTAATAATAAAAAGACGTATTGAGTTGCGATTATATATAAAAAATATTATATAAAACTTATGAAATTAAATTTCCTTCGAACAGTATTTTTCGTATTAAGTATAAAGTATTTTTTTTTCATTTTAATGTTGCACAAATAGTGTCAATTTTTTTAAACTTTAGCAAAATTTGTTTCTTGTAAAATATGTGCGTCTTTTAGCTTTTGTTAACGTATTTAAAGAAAAAAAAATGTTTCCAGCTGAATATGAAATATTATTATACTACTTTAACGATAATTGTTAAGTAAAAAAAATTAGCAAAATTGTCCAATTTAAATATCCAGCATAGTAAATAAGCAAAAACCTGGAAGATGATAATTTTTTTCCCTAAAGTATCAGAACAGTTTTCCATGCTTGAAACACGTATCAATCACGAATTTATTTTATATTTTCACATAGTATTTTAATAACGCTAGTAATACATTAAAAACTTCTATATTTAATAATAAAAAGACATATGGAGTTGGGATTCTATATAAAAAAATTATATAAAATTTATGAAAATAAATTTCCATCAAACTGTATATTTGGTATGAGTTTTCTATTTTAATGCTGTACAGATAGTGTCAATAAAATTTCCTTAAATTTATTTCTTGTAAAATATGTGTGTTTTTTACTTTTCGTTAGCGTATTCGAAGAAGAAAAAAATGTCTCAAGTTGTATATGAAATATTATTGTACTACTTTAAGATAGTTGTTGATCAAAAAGGTTAGTAAAATTGCGCAATTTTAATATTCATCATAGTAAGTAAGCAAAAACATGGCTACATGATAATTTGATTTTTTTTCCTTATAAGAGTTTCAGAAGGTAATTGAAATAAGAGATATCTGAAAATGGGAAAATAAAACAATGTAGTTTCGTATTTAAATAAAATTATATTTTAAATATTTTCGTGCAACTAGATACAAAAAATAATGAAACGACTCGCTATTTTAAAGAAGCTTTCTATTTTATGTAAGCTGCATTCATAAAGTGCTGGAATACTCAGTTTAGATAAGCACATTTCTAATGTCTCCAAACCTTAAAATTTAAAAATAAATCTATCGTTTTTAAAATTTAAATCCTTATTTAAATCCCCCAGGGCATATGCAACATTTTTATTTGATTTCTAAAAAGTTGCGATATTACAAAATGTCTTTTACTCCTCGTTAAATGTTCGTATGATGACTCAATAGATAACACACACAACCCACATTTAAAATGGATTTGAAAGAAACTAAACGTATTTGGGTATTCCTTTTAGGAATAAACCGTAAACAATAAAAATAAAACAATTTTAGATGCATTCAATATTGAGATTGTTATGGTCTTATTAATGAAAAGATATATTATGGTCAATATATAAAGATACTGCGTGTGCAAAAGTATACAAATTTTTTAAAATTTTACCAAATTTATATTCCGGACTGAATTTTGATAACATTCATCAAGATAGAACGTAAGAGGGTTGCAGACCAATGGACCTCTCATCCTTGACATTTAGGATAGTCAACTATATACCTTTTAGAACTAGAACTAGGGGTAGGCACAATATCAGATGTACCGGCAGATTTTAACGTTTTATAGTAAGAGTTAAACTGGAGAACTGTCGTAAAACGGAGGATGGAATGGAAGAAAGTTTTCGGGAAAGCCTTGGCCTATCATGGGGGTGTCGATTTATTAAAAGAAGAAGAGCTTTGAAAACTAGTTAATACAACTTAGACCACCATCATAGACAACTGTATATATTTATCGTACTTTTCCTTCATTTTGCAATCTTATAACGGTGATATTTTTTTCAATTTCACTAAAAAACATTCTACGTTAGCTTACAGTAAGAAAAGATAGGAAGGGAAAACAGTAAGAAGCTCATTAGTTGCAAGTATTCTACTAATTAACCATTTTAGAGCGTAAACAAGTATGGGGCTATGTCGTTCGATTCCCACAGAATTTATTACCATACTAGTCTAATGCAATTAGTTATATTTTAGTATTTTGTTAAGTGTATTGGATTATAATTAGCATATTATTAATTCCTGAGCCTATTTATTGTTATAAAAGTTAATATCCACATTTCATATACGCCATACTTAGTAAAATAAATTTTATTTATAATGAAGGATATAAAACAAAACTCATTCATCGGAGTGACGCAAAAAATAAAAACATTTAAATACAGAACCTTGGAAAAAGCTCATATTTTAGAAGGAAAGAAAAATTGTTGTGTCTATTCCTAAGTGTCCTGCAGCGTGCTACGGACACCCCCAAGAGTCATCTACTCATGGATGGAGAGAAAGGAACACCTTCCGTTGTGTGATGGAGCACCCGTAGGTAGAAGTCTGATTTGGCTCCGTGTTTCTGAAGAAGGACTTTTAGTGGGAACTACAACGCATTTGCGTATGGTATAGGAGAAAAAATGGAAACTTCCACCAGGTAGTCCGCCTATCGAGGCAAGATGCTGAATATCACAAATCCCATCGAGACTCCTCGTTTTTTGAAACGGTGTGTGGAACGATGCCTCCAGCCGATTGAACCCTAATATGCTTATAGCCTAGTCGAATAAGTAAAACAATTAAAACTTTAACTAATTCCACTTTTAGTAATATCTTTTTTATCACTTATCATAAAAATAAATTCACCAGCGGCGCACTTAACCATTGAGCCACTAGTCGGGCGTTTTTACAGTTTAAATAAATTATTTATTAAAGTAATTTTTATAGGATAAAACGTTAATTTTTAATTTTTTTTCAAATTTATATACATATATAATCTTTAAAAACATGAAATATTACAAATTTTCTAAACAATTTATTTAGCCTATTTAATTAAAATAAATCTTTATATAATATAATAATATTTATATTATCTTTATATAACCTTTTATTATAGCATGCATTTAAAGTTTAATTACATAAAAGGTTGAAAACTAGACAAAATGTTTTCTTTAAAAATTCTGATTTTTAGTTAAATGCATAAATTGGAAATTTGAGAGAGTAAGCGAACCTTGCGCTTATATATTATAATGGTTACATTGTTAGTGAAAGAGAAAAATGTCCTCATTGTAACAGAGGAAAAAAAAGTTTGAAACATTTTCCGACTCTAAAACTTGCGAGAAAAACAATTTAGAAAGCTGCTTTTGAAAAATTAACGCTTGGCCGAAATGTAAAAAGAATATTTAAATGGATAATGTAAAAAGGACGCGGAATTATTGAATAATTAAGTTTTGCATTCTAAGAAAGGATGAAATTTCGTTAGTAAAAGGTTTTAAAGTATAATAGATAGTGAATAATCCTTTTATACTTAATTTACATCATTTAATAAAGTTCTATTTCAATAGCTGAATAGGTAAGAAATTAAAACTTTAACTAATTTGATTTTCAGTAATATCTTTTTTAGCATTTATCACAAAAATAAAGTTTTAACCGTTTAAAGAAATTCATACATAATTAAATTTAAATCTTTTCAAAACTATTTATTTTCTTTTATAATCATTATTAAACTAACATTTTTATTTTACTAAACGTCAAATTTTAAAAGTTGTAAAAATTGTTATAAAGCATTTAAGAATTCTATTTCCTTCTGTTTATTATATACATAAAAATTTAAATTCGAAATTATTTTGGTTAAATGTTATTCAATGATATATTATAATATTATCAAATCTATAATCTTTTGAAACTTGGACAATACTAAATTATGTTTGGAAATATAGCAATGGAATGACTATATGTTGAATATACTTTGCGTAGTATATTCTTCTTTGGTTCATCAGTCCCCTGGTGGTTCAAAGCCGACTGCTTACAACATATCCCCTGCCTGAGATTTTGAGACAGGGGATATTTTCTTTTAAAGGGGTAGAGTTTTAAGCTCTACTCCTAACATTCATATTAGACTGGGACCTACGGTTTGAAGTGAATTCCGAACCACTGCAAACAACCATGACACTGTCAGAATTGAAACCCGGAACCTGTGGCAATGAGCACCAGAGCTCTAGTGACTAGGCCATCAGGCCCATTATATTCTATAGTATATAAATTATCAATATTACATAATTTTGTGAAATTCTTAACACTTTTTGTGTTGAAAAAGCTTTTTGTATGGGAAAAAAAAAAAAAAAAAAAACAGTAAAAAAATGTAATTTTTTTACGTACGATAAATAAATGATCCGCTATTAGATTGGAAAAAAAAATATTTCAAAAGCAGAATTTTAATTTCAATTAAAATATAATGTTTTGTAGTATTATAATCGAAAATAAAATTTGTTATTCATGAATTTGTATTGTTTGGAAAATTTACCTTGCGTCATCTTTAATATCTATACAAATTATGGAAAGTTTAATATTATATATTATATATATTTGTTTTTTACAGTTTAAATAGATTATTTTTATAGGATAAAAATTTAATTTACGAACTTTTCTTTTTGCAAATTTATATACATATGTATATTTTTAAAAATCTGAAATATTACAAATTTTCCAAACAAGTTATTTATCTTATGTAATTAATATAAGCCTTTTATATAACCTTTCATTATAGCATGCATTTAAATTTTAACTTCATAAAAGGTTGAAAACTAGACAAAATGTTTTCTTTAAAAATTCTGATTTTTAAATAGATAAATGCATAAACTTGAAATTTGACAGTATGTGAACTTTGCGCTTTTAAATTTTAATAGTTGTTAGCGAAAGTGAAAAATATTCTGATTTTAACAGAGAAAAAAAAAGTTTGAAAACATTTTCAGAGTCTAAAACTTGCGAGAAAAACAATTTAGAAAGCTGCTTTTGAAAAATTAACGCTTGGACGAAATGTAAAAAGAATATTTAAATGGATAATGTAAAAAAAAAGGATGCGGAATTATTGAATAATTAAGTTTTGCATTCTAAGAAAGGATGAAATTTCGTTAGTAAAAGATTTTAAAGTATAATAGATAGTGAATAATCATTTTATACTTTATTTACATCATTTAATAAAGTTTTATTTCAATAGCCGAATAAGGAAAAAATTATTAACTAATTTGACTTTTAATAATAAATTTTTAGCCATTTTTTTAATCGTTTAAATAAAGGCATATATAAAAAATGAAAATCTTTCCAAAATTAATAATTATTAGATTACAAAAGAAAATAAACAAACTAACATTTTTATTTTACTTAAACGTCAACATCCATTTCATTGCTGGGACTTCACCCCGATACATGTGGCACCGAGATCTAGTCACTCAGCCATCAGGCCCCAATAATATACACTGAAGTGACAAAAGTCATGGGATAGCAATATGCAAATTTTCAGATGGCAGTAGCATCGCGTAGAACAGGTATAAATGCGCAGTGCTTTCGCAGAGCTTTCATTTCTGTTCGAGTTATTCATGTGAAGAGGTTTTGACGTGATGATGACCGCACGACGGGAAATAACAGACTTTGAACGCGGAATGTTAGTTGGAGCTAGACGCATGGGTCATGCCATTTCGGAAATCGTTAGGGAATTCAACATTCCCAGATCCCCTGTGTCAAGAGTGTGCCGAGGGTATGAAATTTCAGGCATAACATCCCACCATGGACAGCGCAGTGGTCGACCGCCTGCACTTAACGACCGAGACCGGCGACGTCTGCAAAGAGTCGTAAATTCTAACAGACAAGCAACACTTCGTCAAATAACCGCAGAAATCAATGTGGGACGTACAAGGGACTTGTCTGTTAGAAGTGTGCGGAGAAATTTGGCTTTCTTGGGCTATTCCAGCAGAAGACCGACTCGAGTGCCTTTACTGACAGAACGACATCGCTTGCAGCGACTCTCGTGGGCACTTGTGCATATCGGTTGGTCCCTAGATGAATGGAAAACCGTGGCCTGGTCCGATGTGTCACGATTTCAGTTGGTAAGAGCTGATGGTAGGGTTCGAGTGTGGCGCAGACCCCACGAAGCCATGGACCCAAACTGTCAGCAAGGCACTGTTCAAGCTGGTGGTGGCTCCGTAATGGTGTGGGCTGTTTTTCATGGCATGGACTTGGTCCTCTAGTGCAACTGGACCGAACATTGACTGGAAATGCTTATGTTCAGCTACATGGAGATCACTTGCAGCCATTCATGGACTTCATGTACCCAAATAACGATGGGATTTTTATGGATGACAATGCGCCATGTCACCGGGCCACAACTGTTCGCGATTGGTTTGAAGAACATTCTGGACAATTCCAACGAATGATCTGGCCACCTAGATCGCCCGACATGAATCCCATCGAGCATTTATGGGACATCATCGAGAGGTCTGTTCGTGCCCAAAATCCTGCACCATGAACGCTTTCACAATTATGGACGTCTATCGAGACAGCATGGCTCAATATTCCTGCAGAAGACTGCCAACTACTTGTTGAGTCCAGGCCACGTCGAGTTGCTGCACTTCGCAGGGCGAAAGGAGGGCCGACACGATATTAAGAGGTATCCCATGACTTTTGTCACTTCAGTGTATTATAATATTATTAAATTACAATCTTTTGAAAACTGCGTAATACCAAATTATGTTTTTAAAAAAAAATAGGATTACTTTAATTACTTTATAGTATATAAATTATCGATATTACACAATATTGTGAAATTTGGAACAAAAGATTTTTGTATGAGAACAAAAACATTAAAATAAAAAAAATTAACGCACTATAAATAAATGAGATCCACTATTAAACTGAAAAAAAAATCATTTTAACATCAGAATTTTAGTTTAAATTGAAAGATATTGTTTTTTAGTATTATAATCAACAAAAACTCTATTTTTCATAAAGTTGAATTTTTTTTTGCAAATTTATCTTACCTCATCTTTAACATCTATACTAATTAGGGAGAGTTAAATATGCTTATGAATATATATATCTTTAAAAATCTTAAATACTACAAATTGTACAAACATTTATTTACCCTATGTAATTAAAATAAGCCTTTTATACACTGAAGTGACAAAAGTCATGGGATACCTCTTAATATCGTGTCGGCCCTCCTTTCGCCCGGCGAAGTTCAGCAACTCGACGTGGCATGGACTGAACAAGTCGTTGGAAGTCTTCTGCAGGAATATTGAGCCATGCGGTCTCGATAGACGTCCATAATTGTGAAAGCGTTGATGGTGCAGGATTTTGGGCACGAACAGACCTCTCGAAGATGTCCCATAAATGCTCGATGGGATTCATGTCGGGTGATCTAGGTGGCCAGATCATTCGTTGGAATTGTCCAGAATGTTCTTCAAACCAATCGCGAACAGTTGTGGCCCGGTGACATGGCGCATTGTCATCCATAAAAATCCCATCGTTATTTGGGTACATGAAGTCCATGAATGGCTGCAAGTGATCTCCATGTAGCTGAACATAAGCATTTCCAGTCAATGTTCGGTCCAGTTGCACTAGAGGACCAAGTCCATGCCATGAAAAAACAGCCCACACCATTACGGAGCCACCACCAGCTTGAACAGTGCCTTGCTGACAGTTTGGGTCCATGGCTTCGTGGGGTCTGCGCCACACTCGAACCCTACCATCAGCTCTTACCAACTGAAATCGTGACACATCGGACCAGGCCACGGTTTTCCATTCATCTAGGGACCAACCGATATGCACAAGTGCCCACGAGAGTCGCTGCAAGCGATGTCGTTCTGTCAGTAAAGGCACTCGAGTCGGTCTTCTGCTGGAATAGCCCAAGAAAGCCAAATTTCTCCGCACACTTCTAACAGACAAGTCCCTTGTACGTCCCACATTGATTTCTGCGGTTATTTGACGCAGTGTTGCTTGTCTGTTAGAATTTACGACTCTTTGCAGACGTCGCCGGTCTCGGTCGTTAAGTGCAGGCGGTAGACCACTGCGCTGTCCATGGTGAGATGTTATGCTTGAAATTTCATACTATCGGCACACTCTTGACACAGTGGATCTGGGAATGTTGAATTCCCTAACGATTTCCGAAATGGCATGACCCATGCGTCTAGCTCCAAATAACATTCCACGTTCAAAGTCTGTTAATTCCCGTCGTGCGGTCATCCTCACGTCAAAACCTCTTCACATGAATAACTTGAACAGAAATGAAAGCTCTGCGAAAGCACTGCGCATTTATACCTGTTCTATGCGATGCTACTGCCATCTGAAAATTTGCATATTGCTATCCCATGACTTTTGTCACTTCAGTGTATAACCATTCATATTACAGCCTTTTATATTATAGCATGTATTTAAAGTTTAACTACATAAAAGATTGAAAACTAGACAAAATATTTTCATTAAAAATTCTAATTTTTAGTTAGATAAATGCATAAACTGGAAATTTGAGAGAATACGTAAACTTTGCGCTTTTATATTTTAATAGTTACATTGTTAGTGAAAGAGAAAAATGTCCTCATTTTAACAGAGAAAAAAAAAAGTTTGAAAACATTTTCAGAGGCTAAAACTTGTGAGAAAAACAATTTAGAAAGCTGCTTTTGAAAAATTTAAGCTTGGGCGAAATGTAAAAAGAATATTTAAATGGATAATGTAAAGAAAAGGATGCGGAATTATTGAAGAATTAAGTTTTGCATTCTAAGAAAGGATGAAATTTCGTTACTAAAAGGCTTTAAAGTATAATATATAGTGAATAATCCTTTTATACTTTATTTACATCATTTAATAAAGTTTTATTTCAATAGCTGAATAGGTAAACAATTAATTTGATTTTCAGAAATATATCTTTTTTTAGCGTATCACAAAAATAAAGTTTTAATCGTTTAAATAAAGGCATACATAATAAATTTAAGTTTTTACAAAATTATTTTCTTTTATAAACATTATTGAACTAACATTTTTATTTTAGTAAACGCCGACTTAAAATAATATTTAAATTTGTCACTTGAAAAATGTAACTTTGCTTTTGAAATTTAATAAGTATACTGCTGTGTACAAAAAGTAAGATAAATTTTCAATTTAATATTCCCGGGGCTTATGGAATTTCATTTTTTTTTCTTTTTTAGGTTGCTGGTACTCTCCTTGATATCTTTGTGAAATTTCACGTCATTCATTAGCGTTTGAGTTACGCTTGACTTTGTGAGACGCTAAAACTGATTCCGGCGATTTTTGAAATGTCTGATATAATTGAGCAAAGAACTTGCATTAAATTTTGTTTCCGGAAACGTATATAATGTTGCAAAAGGCATTCCGTGAGCATTGATATGTTGGAAAGATATGCTTAGAAGTGGTATAAACAGTTAAAAAAAGATAAAGAACGCGTTGAAGGCGAAGAGTCCTCCTCTGTTCGACCCTCCACCTCAATCCGACGAAGCTGACGTCCAAAAAATTAAAGATTCGGTGCTTGCAAACCGTCGATTTACAATTAGAGAGCTTGCTGATGATGTTGGAATTTCAAAAGGATCGGTCAATTCTATTTTGGGTCTCAAACGCGTCAAATCTCGATTGGTACCGAAAACACTGAGTGCGCCAGCTCCCACTGCATTGATTCTTCGTTTCGCAAAAACGAAACCCATATCGTTCCACAACCGCCGTATTCACACCGTGCGACTTCTGTCTATTTCCTAAACTCAAAAGGCCACTCCGGGGACACTATTTTGGATCGATTGAAGAGATTCAACGTGAATCGCACGAGCTTTGACGGCTATCCGTGCTGATGATTTTTTAGCATGCATTAAGGATTGGAAAAAAGTTGGCATAAATTCATTGCGTCCGGAGGGGATTACTTTGACGGCGATGAAATAAATTTGGAAGAATAAATAAAAAGTTTTTGAAAAAAAAAAACTTTATTACTTTTTGTGCACAGTAGTATATTGTGTTATTCATGATTTTATAAAAATTGATCTCATTTGTCTTTCAATAAAAAATCAGTAAAATGTTCTTTTGAAGAAAAGCAAAAATATTATTCTATAATCTTGAGGAAAAACAGTCATTATTCTACGTTTTTTATTTCCCATTATTCAAAAAGTATATATTTTAGCACTGATTCATTAACATATATTTTGGCTTTTATTGTTAAGAAATATTATTTATATGACTATATTTTTTATAGTAAAAATCATTTCCACATTATTCATAACATTATACAAATTTTTTTATAATATGGTACATACGGACTTCCAGAATGTATCTTATAGTGCCAATAACGTCGGTTTTCCAAGGTAAAATTATTATTAATAAGGGTAATAATATTAAAGGTATAATTACTTCAACTCAACGAAAAGTCATAAAGGAGTGAAGTCTGAAGATCTTGATGGCCAAAAATTAGCAAAAGATTGATTGAGGATATAGTTGTCTCTGAAAGTGAGCGTTGTTTACAGACACAGCGATATACGAGGGTGCATTTTCTTTTTTGTGGATCTAATTGCGATGAAGATACAAACTTAAGCACAGTTTCTAAGCAAAAGCCACCAGGGATTTTTGCTTATTTTGAAAAAAAAAATAATTTGGATGAAATTATAAGTAAAATGACAGCATTAGATGGTTCGCCATTTCGAGTGTTTTTTGTGATATTTAAATTATCTAATAAACTTGGCAAATAAAACATCTGTGTTTTCTTTCTTTTTCTAAAATTTCTACTACAGGTATTAAAACAGGTATCCCGGTATTAAGATCTAAACAATACCGAATACCGGAATTGAACTTTTGGTCCGATATTGCAATCCCTATCCACCACTATCTACCGGAGACCATCCAATTTCTTGGAATGCCCTTTTTTTTAAAGGTCATTTTAGAAGTCAAAATGCACAATAACCCATAGGAGACAAGTTGGCGATTATGCATTTAAATTATGCATAATTTAATCCGTAGTAATTTTTAGTACCATTTATGCATTTAACGGATAAAATTATTAGCATAATTTAATCCGTTTTAATTCCCTAGTTCGTACTCCTCTTATTAAATAAATTATGCATATGCATTTTTTATGTCGGAATGCATTTAAATGGAATAGACACAATTTCGGTTTCCCTTTTTTGCAAATAAAGAGAAATGCATTTAAAGGTGTAATTGGAAATCTTATTCTGATAGAATTTAACACAATAAAGTTGCTTGGATAAATTGATAGGAAGTGTTCTAAGAGAATAGGTCTTAAAACACATTTCTGATAGTAATCCGAGTTAATTTTGGCAATTTCCACTTTATTTATTTTAAGCTTTACGTTATAAGAGAACCCAATACTTATCACGAAACCTTCAGCAAAACTTGCTTCGTTTTTCCTGAACCAACATTATAGATCTTTTTCTCGTATTTCTAGGTAGTTAATCGATTTTTTTTTTATTGCTGTAAGAAAAATATATAATCCTGAATTGTAACTACATACTTTCGTTTTCACCTGCCAAATTATTTTCGTACAGAAATTTACACATAGTCGTTGTTAAATATATTTTGGTGTTAGTCGGTAAACGCCATGCTTTTTTTGTTTTTTTAGAATTAATTTTAGCTTAAAATCAGATTTTATAATTTTGAATAGTGTTTCTAAACATATGTTTAAAGATTTTTTGATAGTTCTTTAATAGGATCAGTTCGTCTTTGAGATGAAACTTTAAATAAGAGAAAATATTTTAATAAAAACTTTAAATAAGAACTTTTCTTGGGCAAGAGTTTTTTTTATCCGTTTTTCCCAGTAAAATGTAAATTTTAACATAACCGTGTAACCGTGGTTCCACTTAACGCACCCATGTTTCTTCGTAACCATGGTTCATCCTACGCACTGCAAGAGCGCCCCTTACGGCGTTCCGGTGAAAAGTTCAGTTGGCACCGGACTTCTCACCCGAAGGACGTATGGTGCAACTGGCACTGAATGACAATCTCCCACCCTGGGAGCTAGAAGTGGAATATTTCCACTGAATACTAATTCAATGTTCTTTAAATATACATGCTTGTGTTAAATATTGGTTATTTTTTTATTATGATTGTGGTATTTGTGTGCGTCACAATAAATGTGTTATTAGAATTGGGACTCGTTTTGACCGCACCCAAACAAACAAACATCTAGTACAATTTTACTTTTTTTAATTATGTCACTTATTTTGCGCTTTGAAATATTAAAATGATGCTTTTCACAATTCTTTTTAATTAACGAATAAGAGTACAGTTTTTCTTTTCGTAAAAGGCAAAAATATATCATCATTTATTTTCAAAAGGCCTTTTAAAGCAACGAATTATTTTAATGACGCAGACTATATTTAAATATTCTTCCGAATTGATGCCATTCAGGATTTTTTATACATTTAAATTTAATTCACGGAGAAAGTTAAAATCGTTACAAAAATATCTGAATTCCTTCTGTGTTTTTTCCTCATATTTTATTCATGCTTAAAAATATTTTTAATCATGCTAACAAAATGTTATGTTTTCATTCGTATTTCCTTAAAAACAGCTCAAGTAAATAAACTTTTAGAAATCTTTTTTTCAAAAGACTTTCTCTAGAATTTATTTTTCACATGAGAAGTCGATTAAAATTACTTTTTTAAACCTGTTGATCTTCTCTTTGAAAATTCCTTCATTTTTAAGAAGAGACAAAATGGATAAATGTATCCTTAAATAGTATTTTAGTAACGTTAGTGAAATAATTTTTTAAGTTTAAATAAGTTTAAAATAAGTATTTCAAACTTATAATAAATATATACAGTTTTATGAACGAATAATATATACAATTTAAAAGTAATTAAAAAAAGTAAATGCCCAAATATTTTACAAATAATATGTAAAAGGTTTTCTTTTCCAACTAATAATTAAAATTAATTGTCAACATATAATTCGTTAAGATTATTTAATAAAAAATAATTTGAAATAATTTGTTAATACTGCTCTTTTAGATAAAGTAAAGTGCCTACATTGAACTACTACATGAAATAGGAAATTAAATTTTAGTACACCAGAATTTTTTTTTCTAATGCATCTGTCAAACAGACATGGACGTCTTGGATGCCTTAAGGCAAGCACCGCACAGATGTTACTCACCTTTCATTACCCAGGGGGCGCGTGTAACTTGAAGGTAAGCTACTGACGCAGAGTAACAATGCCCCCGTAACGCTCTACGATCATATTAGACCGGGACCTGCGGTTTAAAGTGGATTCCGAACCACTACACGCATCCATGGAACCGTCGGGATTCGAACCCGAAACCTGTGGTACCGAGCGCCAGAGCGCTAGCCACTCGGCCATTCAGGCCCCGTACACCAGAATATTTGCACAGCAATTCGAATAGTCAATACTACTTCAGCAACATTCCGAATAGTCAAAACTACTTCAACAACAATTCAAATAGTCAAAAATATTTCAACAATATTACGAATAGTCAAGAATATTTGAACAATAATTCGAATATTCAAAAATAGAATCAAGAGTGCTTATAATCAATTTTTCGAACGAAAGAATAAAGCAATGTAAATACCTTAAATCTATTATTTAATTCTTTTCAGAACTGCAAGTTTGATTAAATGTAATATTTCAAACATCACATCATATTATAAATAAAAGAAAAAAAACAAAAACAAGTGCAAATTTTACATTAGAATGAATTGAGACAGAAACATATTTGATAATTACGATTCTGTCTGATGTTCTTGCGATAATTTTGAATAAAACAATATTTTAGCTTTACGTAACTTTGAATAAAATTAAATAATAAATTGAATTTAGAATGAAGATGGATATAATCAAATTTAGAATTGATTATGAATAAGAAAATTGCATTAAATGTGAGGTTCCTTTTTAAGGAACTTAATTTAATATTAACTACATAAGAAAAACAATTCTTTTTGGAAAATTTATAAATATGATTATGGAGGAAACTGAAATAGGCTTTTGCTTAGTAGCGTTCTCATTTTATTATTATTTGATTTCAATTAATAATTAATTTATAATTTTTTTACTGTTTGAATTATTATATATCAAGGACACAATAATTATCACTGATCAATAATTTACTTCTGAATAACTGACAATTTAAAAAAAATTGCATTACATTTCAGACAAAGAAAATTAAAAACACGTTTTAACACGTTCCAAACTTAACAATACCGTTTATCATTTCAAATTTTAAATGTTCTTGATGTGCAAGTGTTGTAGTAGTATATGTGTGTGTATGTATTGTGGTAGTGTATACATGTGTGTTGTGGTATTGAGCGTGTATATGTGTTGTGGTAGTCGTGCTAGTGTGTGTATGTGTATTTGCGTTGTGATAATGTGCATGTCATGTAGTAATGTGCGCCTTTATAAGTTGTGTTAATATGTTCTAGTAGTATATGTATGAGTTGCTGTAGTGCATGTATGTGTTATGGAATGTGTATTTGTTGCTGTAATACCTGTTTCTATGTGTTATGGTAGTATGTGCATATTTGTTGTAGATGTACTGCATTATGTGTGTGTTTATAAGTTGTTGTAGTGTATGTGTTGTGACAGTGTATGTATCCGTTGTGCTAGTGTGTGTGTCTATATTGTAATAATGTGGGCCTATGTGTTGCTTTAATGTGCGTGTGCTTATGTGTTGTGTGCGCGCAATCTTATAGTGGGTGGTTATGCTTACGTTGTAAATTTGGTCTTATGTGTGTGTTTTTAGTGTACTCAGACATTGTAATACGTAGCTTTTGTTTAAATTATTTTATATTTTTTATTTCAATTTTTTACAAGGATGCGCCTTGTAATACTTAATATTATGAATAGTAGTATATACAAATGAGATGTTTACTAAAATCTTTTCCAGAATTAGACCAATATAAAACTGAAGATAATTTAAGATGGTATTAGTGAATAGAATTATAAGAATTCCTTGAGGATATTTATTGGTCTAATTTAAAAATTGTGAAACGTCTATTGTAAAAAAAAAAAAAAAGGGGGGGGGGGGGGGCGGGGAGTTTAAACAAATCATTAAATGTATAATGGCTATCAGTCTGTAGAGCATGGAAATAAAGAAACGTTTATTTTCATAGATTCCTTAGAAATCTATGAAAATAAACGTTTAGTTAGTGATTGTTTAGAATACAAGGAGCTGTTGGTGAGAATACCTTTTCTTTTGTTCTAATGCAGCTGGCAAACACTTAGACAACTTGGTCTTGGATGCCTTAAGGCAAACGCTGCACAGACGTACTCACTTTGCATTACCCAGGGGGAGCGTGTAACCTGAAGATAAGCCACGGACGCGGAGTAACAATGCCCCCGCAACGCTCTACGATCCTATTAGGACCGGGACCTACGGTTTAAAGTGGATTCCGAACCACTACAAACATCATGGCACCGCCGGGATTCGAACCCGATACCTGCGGTACCGAGCGCCAGAGCGCTGGCCACTCGACCATTCAGGCCCGGTGTGAATACTAAAGAAACAAAAAGTTAGTACAGTTATGTGAACTAAGTTTGGAATACGTAGGCTAAGAAATCAGTAAATGGAGCAAAATGAATGTTGTTACAGAATATTATGTCATAGTACAGACAGAATGCGACATTTCTAAAAACTGCATAGTAAAGATAGATAAGCTGTTGAACATAAAGAAATTCATTGCTCTGCAATGGATTCCAAACAATATGTGGAAATGAGCAGGCTATCATGTTGGCCAAGAATGGATCGCAAATGATGCAATCAGATCCCCCTTTGCCTTTGCGACATATAAAGCGATACGTATCTTTCTCTATTAAATCCAACCGTTTCAACCTGTACAGAGAGAAGGCTTCTGAGAAAAAAGGGAAATCTCTGTTGAATACTAAAAAAACTACTAAAAACCATATTGACTTGAGGCAAAAAATTTAAGTTTATATTTTGTCTAGTAACAACAAATATGAATATACTAATAGCAAATGAAATAAAAATATATTTAAAGGCTAAAAAAAGTATTTTTATTAATTTTAAATTCATTACACAAGTAAAATCAAATTAAAATTTTACTCTTGTTATTCAACACATGTAAATGTCAGAAATACCCATGAGATAAGTTAATTCGATTCAAGAGTTTAATATCATGAGAAATAGATTTTTTTGTGACAAAGAATGAAAAAATAAGACAACAGGATTAAATTTATTTACACAAACAAGAATTCATTCCCTTGTCATAACATCAACGTTAGTTCGCTTTATATTTATTGTTAGAATCGAATTGCAATTTGAAAGCCCCTAGTGTAACCGAAAAGAATCGCTACTGAATTCAAAACATTGTTTGAAACTTCATAAAATGCTTAATACAGCAGTTTTGTTCTAAACCATTCTGTTTGATTAAAAAATAATCCAGTATGTTCTTTTCTTAAAATCAAGATGATTAAAAATCATGTTATTTAATGATTAGGAATGTTTGACTTCAGCAAATTTTGAATCTCTTGAGCACAAATGTAGGAATAAAATCTGAATGCAAAGTACTAATGCAAACAAAACAGCTGCTTACAAATAAAAATACAAATGTTTCAAAGTCTGAAACTTTTTTGTGACATAAATATTTTAATGTCAATTAATTTTGTTGTCATTTACATTAGTTAAAATGTGTATAGAAATAAAATATATTTCTCGTTATGTTTTTTGTTATATTTTAAATTTTGATGATATTGAATTAAATTACTGAATTTAATTTGAGTATTTTTTAAATTCAACATGAATTTGAAGATTGCATAGCATAATTTATTTCTATAAATTACTCGTTTAGTTTAAAATGGGTTAGTGTCAGTAGAGATCAATGAAGTAAAATGTATAAAGTTACATTAATTGAGGTAAAATAAACAAAATAAACAAAAGCAAGTAAATAATAAGATTAATTTGGATTGTGAAATAAGAAAATGTATTTTAATTATTAAACTTTTGAATTTATTAAGTTAATTTCTGATGACCGAGTGAATAGCGCTCTGGTGCTCAGTGCCCCAGATGTCGGGTTCGAGTCCCGGAGGAGAAATGGATGTTCGTAGTATTTAGAAATTCCCTTTAAACCTTATATTGCCTAATATGACCGTAGAGCGTTGGGCATAGAGCTGGCAAACCTATCCGACAAAAAGTAAATTTCTCTTATCTCGAAATCTGCCAGTAAAGTAGACTTTCAAAGTTCGAATCTTGATGATGACATGCGTTGCAATCAATGCTTTGAAAAGCTGTAGATTCAGCTATGACTGGAGCATTGGAGCATTTTGTATTGACTTAGAATTATCTGAAGAATTTTGTGCCGGCTTTCCACCACATAATTTCAGATTCGAATCCTGGCTGTGGCTTGGATGTTTGTTAGAGTCCTGGAATCTTGGTGTTAAAACTATAGGTCCCGGTCTGTTTAGCCCTCGTATGCACAAAATGAAAATAGAGCGGCAAACCAAACCAATACACCACATAATACATGATCTTCAGGGCCTGAATGGCCGAATCGCTCGGTACTATCGCTCGGTACCACAGGCTTCGGGTTTGAGTCCCGGCGGTGCCATGGATGTTTGTGGTGGTTCGGAATCCACTTTAAACCGTAGGTCCCGATCCCAATAGGATCGTAGAGCGTTGCGGGGGCATTGTTACTCCGCGTCCGTGGCTTATCTTCAAGTTACACGTGCCCCCTGGGTAATGAAAAGTGAGTAACGTCTGTGCAGCGCTTGCCTTAAGGCATCCAAGACCAAGCTGTCTAAGTGTTTGCCAGCTGCTTTAGAACAAAAAAAAAATAATATACTTTACATACCTCTGAATTTAAATCATTGTCTGCTATTATTTTTGTTGCTTTAAGATCCTATAAGAGAGCTTCTCTAAATGTAGATCGTTTATAACATATTAAACAAAATATTAGTGGTTAGCATTTTAAATGTCTAGTGGAATGCCGGTGGACTGTCTCAATCCAAGTGCGCAGAGCTTTTGCTGACTCTGTGTGAGAAGAATATTGATGTCTTTATTATTAAAGAGGCTAATTTGGCAACCGACTGCCAGTCTCAAAATTGTTCCTTCCACGATATGCACCTCTGGAGAGGCCATGGATTCCACGCATCTATTTCACTATCCTCCTCTGAGCGAGACTTTTCTCGCCGTGCGATATTGGGAGGCTAGTGATATCTTAGATTAATGAACTCTGTTTCAGCATGTTTTGTTGTATTCTCTGTTCTTTTTTTTTTTCGTTGTTCTTTTTATTGCTGTAATTGTTCATAATCTGCCATTTGAAATAAAAAAAAACATTTTAAATGTACTTTAGAAATTTGTTATATTTGATTACAACTTTTAAAACAAATGTTTGCGAAAAAGTTATCTATGATTATGCAATATTTCTTTCGAATAATCTTTTTTTTATGACAGGAATCAATCATGAAAAAGATTATAGTCAAATATCAATGACGCCCTCTTTGATATTTCCTCCAAATATATTAAAATTTTGGAAACAATAAAGAATTCTAATTTACAAAACACTTTGTTCATGTTTATTTACTTTAGTAGTATCTGGGGATTGATGTGTAATTATAATTCAAGTTTTCAGTTGTTTCAGCAAAATTCTTTTGTAGATTCCATTCCACTTTTAGTAAAATAGAAGAAAAATCAGATGACTTTTCAGATGGTAATCCCTTTTTTGTTCGCGCCAATTTCCTTACTGAGCGGTAAATAAATCTCGCATCCTTTTTAGTGACGTATAAATAGGGAAAATGCACTGTTCCCATATAGTGATTAGGCGATTATAGTCCTTGTTGCTTCACATCCCCATATACTCGTTCGATTCAAGCTGATAGAAGAAAAAAAAAAGGATTTGTAGGTAAGATATCTAAGTGCATCTAATTTATTATTTTTGTTGTTTTATCATATATGAGAGCTTCTCTAAATATAGATCGTTTATAACAATATATTAAACAAAATATTACTAGTTAATATTTTGAATGCACTTTAGAAATTCCTTATATTTGATTGCAAATTTTAAGACATCTGCGAAAAAGATAGCTATCATTATACGATATTTCTCTCGAATAATCTTTTTTTTGATGACAGTAATCAATCACGAAGGAAAAGATTATAGTGAAGTAAAGCAAGGAGGCAGAGTTTTACATTAACTACAAGTATATTAAAGAATTGGGAACAATAAAGATTTCTAATTTAGAAGACACATTGTTCATGTTTATTTATTTGTTAAATAAATATTTAGCATCAATTTCTATCTGGGGATTGATGTGTAATTACAATTCCCAATTTTCAGTTGTTTCAGCAGAATTCTTTTGTAAATTCCATTTCACTTTTAGTAAAAGAAAAGGAAACAAAAGTCTTTGTAGGTAAGACATCTAAGTGCATTTTAACGGAGTCTTAAAACATCCGATACATTTCAAATAAAGAAAAATGTAGTTTAGTCTTTCCGAAATACTTCAGACAAAGACTCAAAGATTCTTGAATTATTCATAAACACGAATAAACTCTTTCAAAACATACATTCCTTTTATCCTTTCTTCTTGTTTCTAATCAGCACTAAGATGCGCTGAAGCAAAATATCGTAGAATAAATTTAGAGAAAAAGTTTTTCTCTTTTTAATAAGAAAATGGAGTTACTCGCATTTGTTACGGATAGTTATTTAAAAGTAAACTTAACTTCAACTTAAAAAAAAAAAAATATCAATGTAGACATTCTTTGTCTAATTTTCTATTATTGATAAAATTTAATTTATAAGATCTTTCTTAACTATCTTTTTACAGGAAAAATAAGTTAACAATTAAAAAAAAATCTTAACAATTTTAACATTCAAAACGTTTTTGAATATTTTCTCAATATATTGGAAATTCGATATTTTATTATACAAATTGCTGAAATAATAATATCTAACTTTGTAACCATATTTCCTCCTACACACTGTCAACATATTTAAATAGGTTATTACATTCAGTACATAAAATTTTTCTTACTGTAGGGATTTAATTAATCTTACAAAATACTGGGTGAAATTGATATAGACCACATACTGCTTTTATTTCTTGATTTTATTTCTTTTTAATTTCAAATTTTTCAAGTAATATTATTAATCCTCACCATTACGAATAATTCATTTAAGTAACTTCAGTTTTGTTATACTTCAAATTAATAAGCATTTGTAACCATGCTTCTTCCTATACACTGTCAACAGCGCGCCCCTGTGGCGTACAGGAGAAATGAGCAGTTGGCCTCGAGACTCTTCTCCGAGAGTAAGTACAGCCCAATCTGCACTTCCACTGAGAAAAGTTTATTTTATAGTTTCTCGCCCCAATAGGAAATATATTTCTCACGCCCTGCGCTTAACTGGGCTTTGCGTTTTCGGCTTAGAAGTGGAGTTCTTTCCCGAATCTATGATTAAATGCCTTTAAATGTGTTAAATATTGTATGCTTCTTATTGTATGTGTTTGGTGTTTACCGTGTGTAAATAAAGCCGCGAGTTCTCCAACCTGTGCCTCAAGTATCTCAACCCGGCCATACCCAATTCAATCTGGAGACCAAACATGTGACTCGTACCCGCACCAGTAGAACATTTTATGTTAAGTGAAATTATTTACAGCATACTTAGCGTAAAAGTATAGTTCTAGGAATGAAAAAAATACACCTCAAGCTAAATGATTTATTTAATAAACTTTTCTCTAATCTAAAATTTGCATTATTCCAGCATTAATACCGCAAATTTCCCGACTGGTTGCATGGTGGTAAAGTGTTCAATTACCATGTAGCAGGTCTCATGTTTGAATCCGCTGATCAGCAATTTTAATATGTATATAATAGCAGTTGTAACAACGTTAGTAAAATAGATTGCATGGTTAGTTAGGTTGCATAGTTCATAGTAACGTTAGTAAAATAGATTGGATGGATAGTTAGATTGCATACTTCATACTAACGTTAGTAAAATAGATTACATGGGTAGTTAGGCTGCATATTTCATAGTAACGTTAATAAAATAGAATACATGGGTAGTTAGGTAGTTTTCTGAGTTTTCTCCAATGCGACATTTAAATGAGGGATACTTACCCTGAAATTAATCATGAACTTCTTTCATTAGCCTTTGGTGGATTATCCACGATCTATATAAGTGTGGAAAACTAGGGTCATCATTGTTCAACAACGGCACTAAAAACCATCAAATGTCAGGATCCTGTGTTATTCGTAAACTATCCTTTCCTTAAAATTGAAATAAACACTGCTATATCAAACATTACCACCGAGAACCACTATTTGCGTTACCAGTATTTATATTTCTTAGCAATTTACCTCCTTAAATTCAAACACGTAAAATGTCCTTGTTTATCCTAGTTAATTTTCATCTCTATTGCAGATGACTGGCTAAAGTAAATTTTCGTCCGAATAAATCCACTTGTGAAACCTGCAGTGTGGAGAGTGATGTAATGACTCTGCAATTTTCAAAAGGAGCAGATTAAATTGTTGATATTGATTTATTAACATGCTTTCAAAGAATACTTTATACAACCTTTAATTTAATTTTTGTAATATTCTTGGCACACATTTGTATTATATTTATGGCATTTATTTTATTAAAATATTTTTTATCATGTGTGAACATGATGTCCTGATTCGGGGTCCATGACGTTATCCAAAAATGAGAATCAAGCAAATAAAACTCCATTACAAATTTTGGCTGAAAATTGTACTTTGAGCCTCTTAACTGTTGAAATGCTTCATGAATAACGTTAATCTTAAGGAATTTTCTGGAGAATTTGGCTTTTGATTGAAGTGTTTTGTAGTAGGGTTTTGAATCACTTTTTACATTTTGTGTTGGGATTTTAAACATTTGTATTTCCAATGGCTATAGGTACTCGTAGTGCGTAGATCAATTCCTTCTTTCTGAAATTTAATATTTATCCCTTTTGGCATTTTCCGTGCCTATTGAGCTGCATAGTGCTTCTTATTGTATTTGGAATACTTCTTTCTTCATTTATGCCTATAATTTTTGAACTTTGATGTATTCTTTTGGGTATTGTATGTGATAACGTTTCTTGTAGAATTGGGAATACTTCATTCTTCATTAACGACTACATTTATCTTACTTTTGAATATTCTTTTAGAAATTCTTAAATAATTCATTCTTCATGAAGTTCTTCATCTATTCAACATAATAATTCATCTATCGTATTCTATTATCTATTCATCTATGAACATAATTCATCTATATCATTAAACATGGCAATATTCATTTATATTCATGTGGCTACCGAATTTGGCCATTCTTATAGTATTCCAATCAATTGCTTCATATATCTCTTGAATTATTAAACATTGGCATTTTACTGAGTTTATTCATCCGTTCTCGAATGTTCACACATAAGTTGAAATTTGCCGAGCAGATTTCAGCATTTATTTAATTTTCCTTTTATTTACTTTTTTAAACAGTGACTATATACATAGGTAAAAGAAGTAATGTTTATAATTTCTGTTAGATCTCATGATGTGATCAGTACTCTACATAGATACAGATTACCATGTTTAAAAGTGCAGATGTACACCGTCCTGCAAATATTCGTAATGATACTTTTTCCTGTCTCAAAAGTTAATTAGTTCAGTTGGAAGGTGATATCGAGCTTCATTAAAGACTGTTTTCCACTTGAAGGATATCCGGCAAATTTATCCGGCAACTTATTTACAAATTGATTGAAGAGCATTGGGAAGGACATTGAAAGAACATTGGTACATAATAGAACTTTTACCATCTGATGCAATTTTCGCAAAGCAATCGTTTCTAGTTAATAATTCTCATGAAATAATTGTAATAAAAAACTTATCAGCATAATATTCTTGCAATTCATATTTAACTTTGAAAGAAGTAAAGATTTTGCAGATATTATCAGATATGCAATATTTATAATCTAGCATTGTATTTGTTGAAGATAACATTTTAATTTTGATTGGAAATTAAAAACAATTTATGAAAATAAACTACAAGTAATTTATAAAATGTTAGTAGACAATAAACAATTTTTTTTCATAAACATCAGTAACTTAAAGTGTGGAGAAAAAAAAAGGCAAACTAATTTAAAGGCCATGTATGAAATTCTTAAATTCAAGAAATTTTTAATAAAATTTCATTTTATTTATTACATTTGTATCGGGGGAGCGCAGTGGATCCACCTCCTCTTGGTGCCCCTTGGTAACGTCACTTAAGACGGCTAATTCGCGGATATCATTTCGAACAGGAATCAAACTCCAAACGTAAATAACAATAACCCCACCCCTCCTCAGGTAAACAACTTTAACTCCGCCCCTCCTAAAGGTAGCAACTTCAACTCTGCACCGATCCTCTCGGACGCCGCTCTCCACCTTTTCAAAATTCTCTCCCAATTTGCCCACGACGATACGTTGCATTTTCCATCGCTTTTAAGTGCGATTAGATCAGCTCTTCCTACTCTCCAATTAACCCAGAATGATAATGAAAAAGCTATTATCATCTTCGAGCACTACCATGCTCACTACTGTAGCTCTCGATAAATGAATATTTATCACTCCCTAATTATCCCATATGGGCCGTCCATTTTGAGTTTTTCACTGCTTTCTTCCTCGATACTTCCACCGTTTGTAAAAACCCCGACTTCCGACCAATCCCTCGGGAATATTTGAATGCTGACCTTTTGTTTACATCCGCTCCCACCGTTCGCGTTTTCTCCCCGACTTTTCTAGTCGATTGATTGCGCCCACGGGGTTCTGTGACCGCTCTGCGATCCCTTGTTCTTTCCCCTACTCTTTCCGCCTTTACCTATTCTCGAGTAAATAGAACACGGATTCTTTGAATCCTCACTGTTCTCACTCACAACATCGAGCAAAGACTTCTCGACTCAATTATTCCTACCACTCCTGAGCTATGGCTCTTCCGCAATTCTACTGTTCTATAAGAATTTTCTGATTTTTCTTGCCTTTTCTGCAATCTATTTATGTAATAATTATTTTTCCTTTATAAAGATGGAAGTGCGGGACTTACGTCCCTGGTATTCCAAGAAAAACACAACCTTTGCCTTTTTGTCGGCGATCGTCCTCGAACACGTTATATAGCGTGAACGTGGATTTGATTGGGACTATATCAATGCCCAGTTGGGGGCAGCCAATCAGCGATGGGGATGACTTGCTCTTTTTGCATTCCATCCTAAGCCGTGGAGCCGAATAAGGCGGACTCCGGCTTGTGCGGGTGGGGGACTGTCGTGGCTTCTGGTTATTCAGCTCCGTAAGCCTTCGGGCAGGTCGGTAAAACTTTATTGAAATTACATTTGTATCGATGTAAGTAACAACAACAAAAAAAACAAAAAAAAAAAAAAACTAAAGCGATAAAACAATAAAATAAAACTAAGAATTGTTGTTGTTGTTGTTATCGTGTCCATGGATTTAAAATATAATTATCAATGTTAAATCAAGTCAAAAGTCTTCTCGATAGCGGCCGCAAGTAATAGTAAAATTCAATTTTGTCTATTTTTGAGATTATTAAGCAAAATATACAATAATTTAATTACCTAATATACAGGATGATTGTAATTAAAGTCCCATCTTCAAAATGCTATAAAAAAAGAACCACTCGTCACAATGAGTTCAAATTTGAACTGAAGATACTTGAAAAATTCCATTGATTTTTCACTTCCAATTTGGTATGACCTTGCCGTGGTGGATGGGCTTTCTACTAGCAGTGTCCCAACTGTTGAATGGCTGTTTATTGAGGAATTTAAAATACAGCAAATACTAAGTAGATTTAAAAAAAGTTAAAAAAATGTTGGTCTCTCAAAATGTCAATTTATTTATAAATTGCAGCAGATAACTTAAATCTGTTGCATATGATTATTAATAAATTAGATATTTTTAAATGCTTAGGTATCCTTTAATAATAAATGTTTTAATGAAAAATGAACTGTTAGAAAATATCGGAAACATCGAATTGTATTTTTTTTTGTGATGTGTTATAGATTGCATTTGAATTGAAACTAGGTTATTGAACATAATGGTAAAATGAGGAGTGGTTTTTAAACTCATAATAATTAACATAACACTCTTAGTCAATAAGTGTTCAGTTTAACCATGCAGGAGGGAAAAGACACCGTGGTTTCATCATTTTTTATGCTAATTTCACTTAAAGTAAGCATGTGTAAGAGTTCAATGCTTCTTTGGGTTACCATGGTATTCGGACGTCAGACTAGACAGTGTCTCATTTTTTTATTGCAGGCAAGTCCGTAATGATTTGAGAGAGAAAAAAATAAAATTATGTGAAAGCATAATTTTATTTACTCAACCGAAATTGCCAGTAGAGAAAAAAAAATCTTGTTTGTTAAGGTTGGAAAAAAAATTGTTCTCTGGAGCATTAATTTGAGACGGTTTTCTACAATACTTGAAAATAATTTGCTTTAAAACATTTATTATGTGGTTTATTTTGTAATACTGATATGTTACAGCCAAGGCACATAAATAGAAATATATTTAAAGGAGAATGGGAGTTAGTAACTTAATATATTCAATTTTTATCAAGTAAACTCGGTATAAAATAAAAAATATGTAAGCATTTTATTAAAACATATAATTTTTAATACCAATCATTTGGCATTGAAATAAAAATATTCATTGAATTTGAGAAATAAATATTGGATATTAAAAATTATAAATAAAAGATTTATTTCTTAAACATTTGTATGTTCGGCATCAGTTGTCTATTACCTGATATTTTCAATAGGCTTTTTGCCTATATTAAACGGTCTGATGGCCGGCCAACTAGCTAGCGCTCTGACTGTTGATGCCACAGGTTTCAGATTCAAATCCTGGCAGTGGCATGGATGTTTGTTAGTGATTCGGAATCCACGTTAAACTGTAGGTCCCTGTCAAATTAGCCTAAAGTGTGCATAAAATGACAGTAGAGCGTCAAACCAAAACAGGGCCCATAATAAAATTTACTTTAATTTTTGTATGCAAATATTATGCATTTTGTTGTTGTTTTCATATACCTGGTACTTTGACGTAAGTCATTCATTGCAATGGAAAATATGTAGCAGATTAAGCATTAACCATGGTTCACCTACGTTTTGCGAACACTTAAAAAGTGGTGTTTAGGATTCGAGCCCTCCTCTTCGAACACAATCGAAGATCGGCTTACATATTGATCGTATCCTTGTGGTGGTATGGATGTTTGCAAGTGGTTCGGAATCCATTTTAAACTGTATGTTCCTGTCTGATTATCCCCAAAAGGGCATAAAATGACCATAGAGTGACAAACCAAACCATACAGATTGATCATGCCCATTTCCTGTGTTGTCACTGAATTTTTCAATTCGCCGTCATTTGTCAGAATTCGAACCAAACACCTTTATTTCGGAAATCTAACATTCTATCTACTAGGCTACTCCTCATTATAGTCAAATCATTAGAATATTTCTTTATTTCAATTACTGCTTTTATGAATAAAAACCATAATTGATAAAAGTAAAGTAAAAAGTAAAATGCACAGTAAAATATTTAGAAATGAAATATTATTAATAATTTTATTTAAAAGTTTGTACAAAAAAGTTTAAATCAAAAAAAAATTCCTTAGTTTTATTATTAGATATTATGTATTTTGCCTTTCATTTCCTTATGTCGTTTATTCTCAATAAAATGAATAATATTTAACTATAAATCATAGGATATTACGTTACAACTTATTTAAAATTCATTTTAGTAGTTTAAAGTTTTTAGTAATTTAATTAAAAGCAACAAGAAAACAATCTGATTGTGGATTACTGATTTAATAAAAATCCTGGGTTTATTTCTAAATTTTAAATTTTTTTGTATATGGTATTTAGCAGATGATTTGCTAAAAATATTTTGAATCAATAATTATACATTACAATAATTACCAAAATAATTAAACAAACCTTTAAAAAGTTTACATTTTCATAACTACAAAAATCAAACAAAATTGTTTTCTTTTAATAAAACTTGATCATTTATTTGATTATTAAAAGATAATTCACAAAGATTTTGCTATACAATTTATCATTGTAAAATCAATATAAATAGTCAAAAATGGTTTTTAACAGAATTGATTTTCATAATTCGATAACCTATTTAAATTTGTATTCCATTTTATAACTAAAATTAATTTGATAAAAAAAAACTATTATTATTCTAAATCGTCTAAAATCTATACGGTATAACAAAAATTGTATTGAAACAAATCCATCCTTTATTATATTGTACTTAACTTTGTTTAATATAAATATTTACTATCTTAATCTCTCAAATTAAAATTATTCTAAATCATTTAAGAACTCCACAATTAAATTTGCTTTGTAAAGTCTAATTAAAATTGCTTTGATAAAAATGTATCCCTTTTTACTTTGTTTTACGTTCTAACTATCTACAAAACATCTATCTACAAAAAAAGATAATGTTAAAATTGGATATTAACAAAAAAATAGTTTTGATAAAAATGTATATTTAGCTATTCTATTTTAAAGCTAACGAATTGTTCATTGCCCTTTTCTTCACTTAATGCAAATAATTATTGCATGAAACTGTAGTTGGGCACAAGAAAAATTATTGAAAAGTTTTGATTGTACTACATGAGTTTTTGTTTATTTAACATCATACGTTATCATCAAACTAAATTATTCTAAACATACTAAGTATTAAGTAGTGAGATTTAAATTCTATTTTTGTATAATGGTGTTTTGATAAAATATCAATTCAGTCAGATGTAGTAATAGTAAGATGCAGTTAATAATATATGAACTCTTTACTGATTAAATCCTTGGAAATAAAACGGTACATAATGTATGATAAAGCATCTCTTTTCTAAACAAAACAAATTACTTATCTTTATATGTAACAAAAATTGTTTTGATTAAAGTCCACCAATCCATTACTTTGTTTTAAAATATGTCATTGCCATACAATGTAAACACTCTCTTCAAAATCTTTCAAACCGAGATTAATATTCGAAACTATCTAGAGCTCTTCAATTTTTCTTAACGTAATTCAAATACTATTTTCTAAAAATATACTGACGAATTTTATTAAGCCTTCCTGGAAAGCGTCTCTAAGGCAACAACAAAACTTTTATCAGATTACTCGCATCTCTAAACAGAACACACACCCAAGGCCACACTGCAATCAAAGCTCATAGACATCATTTAGTTCCGATAAAAATATGCCTGGATTTAAAAAAAAAAAAAAAAAAAACATGAAAACAAAAATTCCCCTCCATGTTCCTCGCTATAGTCTTGTCACTAATTATCATCACCGGAACAACGCGTTCAGCTAATTATGTTGTCAGAAAGTCATGTAATAATCTGCAATTTCGTTTTTATTTAATATAAACACTTACTAACTTAAACCCTCAAATTAAAATTATTCTAAATCATTTAAATACTTAAATTTGCTTTGTAAAGTCTAACTAAAATTCCTTTGTAAAGTCTAACTAAAATTGCTTTGACAAAAGTTTATCATGATAAAATTGGATATTAACGAAAAAATACTTTTGATAAATGTGATGTATATTTGGCTATTCTACTTTAAAACTAGCGAATCGTTTATTGCCCCTTTTTTAATTTAATGTAATTATTATTAGTTAAAGAAGTAACTGTAGTTTGGCATAGGACTTAAACTATTTATTAATTGTCTATTGAAAAGTTTGGACTGTACTACAGCACTACTTAACATCATACCTAATCTTCAAATTAAATTATTCTAAACAGTTTAAGTATTATTTAGTGTGATTTGTATTTTATTTTTATATAAGGATGTTTTAAAAATATCACTTCATATTTAGTAAGATGCAGTTAATATTATATGAACTCTTTACAGACCAAATCCTTCAAATTAAAAACATAGATAATATCTGATTAAGCCTCTCTATTATAAACATAATAAATTGTTTATATTTATATACAACAAAAATTGTTTTGATTGAAGTCCACCAATCCTTTACATTGTTTTAAAATATGTCATTTCCACACAATGTAAAAACACTCATCAAAATCTTTCAAACCGAGATTAATATTCGAAACCATCTAGAGTTCGTGAATTTTTTTTCTTAATGTAATTCAAATTCTCTTTTCTAAGAATATACTGACGAATCTTATTAAGCCTTCTCAGAGAGCGTCTCTAGGCAACAACAAAACTTTTATCAGATTACTCGCATCTCTAAACAGAACACACACCCAAGGCCAAACTGCGATCAAAGCTCATAGACATAATTTAGTTCCGATAAAAATATGCCTGGATTTAAAAAAATAAAGATGAAAACAAAAATGTTCCTCGCTATAGCCTTGTCACTAATTATCATCACCGGAACAACGCGTTCAGCTAATTAAGTTGTCAGAAAGTCGTGTCCTAATCTGCAATTTCGTTTTTAAAACGCCAGGCACCAAGCGTTTTGAAAAATACTTCCCCTTATTTTCCCCTTAGATGGGTTCTGGAGATGCTCATGCTTTTGTGTTGTTATTTGAGTTAATGATTTTTCCTGTGCATTCTCCTCCGTCATAACTTTGAAATAATCTTCTTCTCCGACAGTAGAAGGAATTCGGTGATTAAAGTAGATGCCTTATTTTAATGGAATAGAGATCTTGAATCTCGAATGGGATGAGTGGGTTTTAATTAGCTTGTTGCTTAAGCAAAAATGTGAATTTCGATGAAATTATTTAACATTGCTCTTAAAATGGGTGCTGAGATAGATGTCACAAATTCAGTAATTTCATTTGTACTTTGTTTGTTTGGGATTATTCTTTTCGGTTGTATTAGTAGAAAATGCCAATTTAAGCATAATATACGTTACTTAATTATTTCCAAATAATTATTAGTTAAAGCATGAAACTGTAGCTGGGCACAAGAAAAATTATTGAAAAGTTTTGATTGTACTACATCATTTTCTGTTTATTTAACATTATAAAAATATTCAAATTAAAGTATTCTAAACAGTTTAAGTATTATGTAGTGTGATTTGCATTCTATTTTTGTATAAGAATCTTTTGATAAAATCTTATCACTTCATATAATATTAATTGCATCTTATTAAATGTGAACTCTTTACTGACTAAATCCTTGAAATTAAAACGGTAGATATGTATGATTAAGCATCACTTTTCTAAACAAAATAAATTTTTTATCTTTATGTCTAACAAAAATTGTTTCGATTAAAGTCTACCAATTCATTACTTTGTTTTTAAATATGTCATTTCCATACAATGTAAACACTCTCATGAAAATCTTTCAAACCAAGATTAATATTCGAAGCCATCTAGAGCTCGTGAATGTTTTCTTAACGTGATTCAAATACTCTTTTCTAAGAATATACTGTCGAATCTTATTAAACCTTCTAGAAAAGTGTCTCTAAGGCAACAACAAAACTTTTATCAGATTACTCGCATCTCTAAACAGAACACATACCCAAGGCCAATCTGCGATCAAAGCTCATAGACATCATTTAGTTCCGATAAAAATATGCCTGGATTTAAAAAAAGGAAAAAAAGATGAAAACAAAAATTCCTCGCTATAGTCTTGTCACTAATTATCATCACCGGAACAACGCGTTCAGCTAATTAAGTTGTCAGAAAGTCGTGTCCTAATCTGCAATTTCGTTTTTAAAACGCCAGGCACCAAGCGTTTTGAAAAATACTTCCCCTTATTTTCTCCCTAGATGGGTTCTGGAGATGCTTTTGTGTTGTTATTTGAGTTAATGATTTTTCCCGTGCATTCTCCTCCGTCATAACTTTGAAATAATCTTCTTCTCCAGCAGCTCAAGGAATTCGGTGATTAAAGTAGATGCCTTACTTTAATGGAATAGAGATCTTGAAATCTCGAATTGGGAAGGGGTTTAATTAGCTTGTTGCTTAAGCAGAAATTTGAATTTCAATGAAATTATTTAACACTGTTCTTAAATGGGTATAGAGATAGATGTCACGAATTGAGCAATTTCATTTGTACTTTGTTAGCCAATTTAAGCATAATATACGTTATTTAATTCATTGCAAATAATTATTAGTTAGTGCATGAAACTGTAGTTGGGTACAGGAAAAATTATTGAAAAATTTTGATAGTACTACATGAATTTTTGTTTATTTAATGTCATATGTAATCTTCAAATTAAATTGTTCCAAATTGTGTAAATATTACTTGGCGATATTTGTATTCTATTTTTGTATAAGGATGTTTTGATAAAACCTTATCACTTTTCGACTTTTAATAAGATGCAATTAATATTATATGAGCTTTTTACAGACCAAATCCTTCGAATTAAAAACATAGATAATATAGGATTAAGCATCTCTATTACAGACCTAATAAATTGTTTATATTTATATTTAACAAAAAGTGTTTTGATTAAAGTCCACCAGTCCATTACTTTGTTTTTAAATACGTCATTTCCTTACAATGTAAACACTCTCACCAAAATCTTTCAAACCGAGATTAATATTCGAAACCATCTAGAGCTCGTGAATTTTTTTTCTTAACGTAATTCAAATACTCTTTTCTAAGAATATACTGACGAATCTTATTAAGCCTTCTAGGAAAGATTCTCTAAGGCAACAACAAAACTTTTATCAGATTACTCGCATCTCTAAACAGAACACACACCCAAGGCCAAACTGCGATCAAAGCTCATAGACATCATTTAGTTCCGATAAAAATAAGCCTGGATTTAAAAAAAAGAAAAAAAGATGAAAACAAAAATTCCTCGCTATGCTCTTGTCACTAATTATCATCACCGGAACAACGCGTTCAGCTAATTAAGTTGTCAGAAAGTCGTGTCCTAATCTGCAATTTCGTTTTTAAAACGCCAGCCACCAAGCGTTTTGAAAAATATTTTGCCTTATTTTCTCCCTAGATGGGTTCTGGAGATGCTCTGCTTTTGTGTTGTTATTTGAGTTAATGATTTTTCCCATGCATTCTCCTCCGTCATAACTTTGAAATAATCTTCTTCCCCAGCAGTACAAGGAATTCGGTGATTAAAGTAGATGCCTTGCTTTAATGGAATAGAGATATTGAAATCTCAAGTGGGAAGGGTGGGTTTTAATTAGCTTGTTGCTTAAGCAGAAATGTGAATTTCAATGAAATTATTTAAAATTGTTCTTAAAGTGGCTGCTGAGATAGATGTCACAAATTGAGTAATTTCATTTGTACTTTGTTTGATAGGGATTTGTCTTTTAGATTGTATTATCAGAAAATGAAAAAAATGCCAATTTAAGCTTAATATACTTTATTTAATTCTTTGCAAATAATTATTAGTTAATGCATGAAACTGTAGTTGGCCACAAGAAAAATTATTGAAAAGTTTTGATTGTACTTTGTTGTTTTGATTGTACTTTTTATTTAACATTATAAAAAATATTCAAATTAAATTATTCTAAACAGTTTAAGTATTATGTAGTGTGATTTGCATTATATTTTTGCAGAAGAATGTTTTGATAAAATCTTATCCCTTCATATAATATTAATTTGCATCTTATTAAATGTGAACTCTTTACTGACCAAATCCTTGAAATTAAAACTGTAGATATTGTATGATTAAGCATCTCTTTTCTAAACAAAATAAATTGTTTATCTTTATGTCTAACAAAAACTGTTTTGATTAAAGTCCGCCAATCCATTACTTTGTTTTTAAATATGTCATTTCCATACAATGTAAACATTCTCATCAAAATCTTTCATACCGAGATTAATATTCGAAACCATGTAGAGCTCACGAAATTTTTTCTTAACGTAATTCAAATACTCTTTTCTAAGAATATACTGACGAATTTTATTAAGCCTTCTTGGAAAGCGTCTCTAAGGCAACAACAAAACTTTTATCAGATTACTCGCATCTCTAAACAGAACACACACCCAAGGCCAAACTGCGATCAAAGCTCATAGACATCATTTAGCACCGATAAAAATATGCCTGGATTTAAAAAAAGAAAAGAAGATAAAAACAAAAATTCCCCACATGTTCCTCGCTATAGTCTTCTCACTAATTATCATCACCGGAACAACGCTTTCAGCTAATTAAGTTGTCAGAAAGTCGTGTCCTAATCTGCAATTTCATGTTTATTTAATATAAACACCTACTTTCTTAAACCTACACATTAAAATTATTCTAAATCATTTAAATACTGAAATTTACATACTCAAATTTTGTTTTGTAAAATCTAACTAAGATTGCTTTAACAAAAGTTAGTCACGTTAAAATTGGATATTAACGAAGAAATAGTTTTGATAAATATGATGTATGCTTGGCTATTCTACTTTAAAACCATCAATTTGTTTATTGCCCTTTTCTTCATTTAATGCAAATTATTATTATTAGTTAAATCATGAAACTGTAGTTGTGCATAATAATGTAAACTATTTATTAATTGTCTATTGAAAAGTTTTGATTGTACTAAAACACTTTATATTATTTAACATCATACTAATCTTCAAATTAAATTATTCCAAACTATGTAAATATTGCGAAGTGAGATTTGCATATTTTTATATAAGGATGTTTTGATAAAATCTTATCACTTCACATTTAGTAAGAGGCAGTAAATATTATATGAACTCTTTATTGGACAAATCCTTGAAGTTGAAACGGTAGATAATGTACGATTAAGCATCTCTTTTCTGATTATAATAAATTGTTCATTTATCTTTAATATATATCATCTAACAAAAACTGTTTTGATTAAAATCCACCAATCCATTACTTTGTTTACATTGTATGAAAATGACATATTTTAAAACAAACACATCAAAAACTTTCAAACCAAGATTAATATTCAAAACCGTCTATTTTTTTATTGTAGTTCAATTACTCTTTTCTAAGAATATACTGACGAATATTATTGAGCCTTCTAGAAAACCGTCTCTAAGGCAACAGCAAAACTTTTATCAGATTACTCGTATCTCTAAACAGAACACACACCCAAGGCTAAACTGCGATCAAAGCTCATAGACATCATTTAGTTCCGATAAAAATATGCCCAGATTTAAAAAAAGAAAAAAAGATGAAATCATAAATTCCTCGCTATAGTCTTGTCACTAATTATCATCACCGGAACAACGCGTTCAGCTAATTAAGTTGTCAGAAAGTCGAGTCCTAATCTGCAATTTCGTTTTTATTTAATATAAACACCTACCATCTTAACCCTAAAATTAAAATTATTGTAAATCATTTAAATATTAAAATTTAAATACTCAAATTGGTTTTGTAAAGTCTAACTAAAATTGCGTTGACAAAAGTTAGTCAGGTTAAAATTGGATATTATTGAAGAAATAGTTTTGATAAATATGCTGAATATTTGGCTATACTACTTTAAAACTAGCGAATTGTTTATTGCCCTTTTCTTCATTAAATGCAAATTATTATTAGTTAAATCATGAAACTGTAGCATAATCATGTAAACTATTTATTAATTGTCCATTGAAAAGTTTTGATTGTTCTACAACACTTTTTATTTTATTTAACATCATACGTACACTTCAAATTAACTTATTCCAAACTGTGTAAATATTACGTAATGAGATTTACATTCTATTTTTGTATCAGAAAGTTTTGATAAAATCTTATCACTTCGCATTTAATAAAATGCAGTTATTATATGAACTCTTTACTGACCAAATCCTTGAAATATAAACTATAGATAATATATGGTTAAGCATCTCTTTACAAAGCAAAACAATTTGTTTACCTTCATATCTAACAAAAACTGTTTTGATTAAATCCACCAATCCATTACTTTGTTTTAAAATATGTAATTTCCATTCAATGTAAACACTCTCATCAAAATCTTTCAACCGAGAATAATATTCGAAACCATCTATTTTTTTAATTGTACTTCAAATACTCTTTTCTAAGAATATACTGACGAATCTTATTTAGCCTTCTCAGAAAGCGTCTCTAAGGAAACAACAAAACTTTTATCAGATTACTCGCATCTCTAAACAGAACACACACCTAAGGACAAACAGCGATGAAAGCTCATAGACATCATTTAGTTCCGATAAAAGTATGCTTGGATTTAAAAAAAAAGAAAAGATGAAAACAAAATTCCTACCCATGTTCCTCGCTATAGTCTTGTCACTAATTATCATCACCGGAACAACGCGTTCAGTTAATTATGTTGTCAGAAAGTCGTGCCCTAATCTGCAATTCCGTTTTTAAAATGCCAGGCACCAAAGCGTTTTGAAAAATACTTCCCCTTATTTTCTCCCTAGATGGGTTCTGGAGATGCTCTGCTATTGTGTTGTTATTTGAGTTAATGATTTTTCCCATGCATTCTTCTCCGTCATAACTTTGAAATAATCTTCTTCCTTAGAAGAAGGAATTCGGTGATTAAAGAAATTGCCTCATTTTAATGGAATTGAGATCTTGAAATCTGGGAAAAAACGAATATGAAAAGATTTCATAGATAATAGAAAAAGTAAATTGAAATTAAAAAGTAACATAAATTGAAATTAGGCTTCTAAATAAACAAGATTAAAAGGGTCTTTCATGCGTATTCTGTAATTATATATTGTAGTCTTTCACTGATTTAATGTGTATAAATGTATCTGTATCTTTCATTTTGAGTATATAGTTCATGTGCCTAAGCTATTATATGTAAGTTAATTCATTAAAACAATTTTTTTTTACAAGAGGGACCAGAAGCGACCTGGTGGTTAATGCGTTGGGCTTCCGAGTTTTTGAAGGCGTTCGGATCGAAACCCTCACGTGTGCCTAATCAGAAGTTATGATATCTACGCTGGAATGGACACGCCAAATATGTAGTCCTAAAATCTCTCCATTAGGTAAAGAGGGCGTAAATTCCCGAAACCTACTTTGGAGATAATGTTCATTTACGAATTGTTGCGATCCCAAAGTGGTGATTATACAGAAGGTTATCAGTGGTTCATCCTATTGCTGAATGTGCTGTCATATCAGTAGAGAATGACTTCAGGGTATTTCCCTCAGGAACACTTCACGGTACGGGCATCAAGTAAATGAAACTGGCCAATGATCTTGGTTTCCATTCTTTTTTCTTACCTTCTCTTTCCTTTTGATTGTTGAGATTGCAAATCTCATCTGCTTCCTATTTTGTTACCATCTCATGATATTCATAATGCATTTACATACTTGTAGACGCGTTGTATCTGCATTTAAAGATGTAGGCAAGTTTACTATTTATATGCATCAAATGAAACGCTTTTATTTGGTCTACGATAAACTTATTATTAACTCTTATTTTCGATCTTAAATTTTTCTTTATTAAAATTTTCAAATATCTTTGTTTTGAGAAAACGATTTTAAAGTGAATTTATTACTATATAAACAATTTTTTGCACGCATGACCAACACTGTGATTTGTGTCATACAAAAATTATGAACCAATCAGCCTTAGATTAAATGACCTGTATTCGAAAGCGAAAATTTAATTACTCATATGTAACCTTTTGTATATTTTTAATAAGTTGTGTTTCTTTATTGCTGAGCACTTGAATTAAGATTATTAGCCACTAGGTTGGTATATAGTATCAGATTCAGCTTTATTAAGGATGCATCAGGAAGACCAAATACATTGTACCTACAATAAGGATCCACCACAGCAAACTGTATAGAGGACCGAGAAGAGTTGAAGGTGGATAGATCTTTTTGTCAAGCACGTGTTGACCCCTTACATTAGATTTTGGTCTTTACACGTTTTTTTTCTACCGTCAGACCTTGGAACAGAGGATTGTATGGAAAGTGGGAGTAAAAATTTTTCTGATTTTTCAGTTACTGGAACAACACAAAATCAAGACCACACTCATATCAAGCCCTAATATGTGCTCCTACAATTTGGAAAGAATATTCCAAGCAGGGGATTTCTATTCATCTTTTACTACTTGAGTCCACCAGAAGTATTTTCTAATCTACGGATTTATTGTGCTCCTTCCGACTTCGTTTATCAGTTTTAGAACTGGCCTCATCGAATTTTGAAACTTAAAGCACTATCCGCCAAAATGCGCATTAATGATGGAAAAAAGTAAAATGTTTATAAGCACAAAACAAATTTTATAAGCATGTCAAATGCGATGTCATAAATCAAATGAAGAACACAGTTAAGGCATTTTTTCCCCTTAGTGTATGTAAATTTTACTATATCAGCCTTGACATAAAAACCTAAAAAAAGAAAATCGCTTTTTCTTGTATCCCATTTTTTATCTTACGAATAACAAACTACAAAAAGATACTACAGTAAACTATCTGATTTGGTCTTTAAAAAAAAGCATTTCTACTGTACTGTTTACTTTGGTTTGTTTTCCATTTTAAAGATCTCATCCACCCTGATTGCGATGAATGATTCAAGTAAAGAATCACTTAAGTTTTTGTTTTTATTGTCTGTAAAAAGATTACCAGTTACTTTGATTCTTTTGTTTGTTAGAAGAGAAATTAATGCGGGGTAGTTGTCTGTAATGGAAAAGGAATAATAAAAAACCCAATGATTTCTTTTAGTTTGTTTTAAAAGGGGAAAGTTTCGCTTTAGGTAGAATAAATAATGTCTAGCTTCGTTAAATCTTGAGCTCAATAATTAAGTTTATAAGCAATTTTTAAAGGCAAAAAATTTCTTTTTGTGATTCCTTTTGTTAAAAAATGGCATGTTGGATGCTATTCTTTAGAAGATTTGAGGTCATTATATTCATTCATTACAAAATAAACGGGATCTGAAAATGTATATAAAGGATGAATGAATGCATTAAATAAAAACTATATAAATAAAGATATATCAAGTCTTTAAGAACATTTATTATTAATATGATATACAGATCATTACTTCTTAAATTTTAAAGAGACCGTTATTTCTTTGAAATTTTAATTTTTATTTTTCCTATTTGTAAATTCCCCATAGAGTGGAGCTAACGTATTGACATTCTAGAAATGTGGTTAATAATCATATTCTAGGGTTCTATTAATCTAGGATCATGGCTTACGTATTAAACAAATATATATGTAATAATATCTATTCAGCTCTACATATTTCAAATTTTGTTGTTGCACTTACCCTACTAACCCTGCATTACATTTCCTCATAACAAAAGCTTTTTTATTATCTCTAATTTAAAATTCCTTCTCGTGCACACTGTCTGTTTCTTCCTTTCTCTGTTGTTGTGATTAATCCTCAGTGTCCGCCAGTGCGGGACGAACACTCCATGAGTAATCTACACTTGGATGGAGGAAAAGGGGGAAGCTTCTGTTGTGATGGAGCACCCGCCAGTAGAAATCTGACTTGTTTCGTCTTTGAAGAAAGAAGGGGGTGACTTTCGGAAGGATTTTAAAGGTGAACTACCCCGCATTTGCGTATAGTATGAGAGAAACCCCCAAAACTCCCACCAGTAGTCTGACTAACAAGATAAGATGATAAACATCATAAACGCCATGGAAGCTCCTCGTTTTTGAAATAATCTCTACAACAACGCCACCAGTGGATTGAAACTCCTCCGTAATGCTCACAAGCGTCCCATGTTGTCACTGATCCGAGAGTAGTGCCATCTTCTCCTTCTAGATTCTACCAGGATAGTTTTCCAATTTATGGATTTATTGTGCTCATGTCGGCTTAATCACATGAGCATTTGGTCTTGCTTCTTTTATCGAATTTTGAATTGTCCTCATGGAATTATGAAACTTAAAGCGCTATCCACCAGAATGCTCCTTAATGATGGAACAAAGTAGCATTGTTAAACTGAAGCACCAAATAATTTTATAAGCATGTCAAATTCGATGTCATAAATCAAGCGAAGAATGCAGTTAAGTCCTTTTTTTTTCATAGTTTATGCAAATTTTACTACATCAGCCTTGACATAAAAACTTAAGAAGAAAATCACTTTTTCTTGTCTCACATTTCTTATCTTACGAATAACAAACTACAAAAAGATACTACAGTAAACTATCTGATTTGGTCTTTAAAAAAAAAAAAAAACATTTCTACTGTACTGTTTACTTTGGCTTGTTTTCCATTTTAAAGATCTCATCCCCTCCTGATTGCGATGAATGATTCAAGTAAAGAATCACAAAGTTTGTTTTTATTGTCTGTAAAATGATTACCAGTTACTTTGATTCTTTTGTTTGTTAGAAGAGAAATTAATGTAGGGTAGTTGTCTGTAAAGTAAGAGGAATAAAAAAAGAATGATTTCTTTTAGTTTGTTTTAAAAGGGGAAAGTTTCGCTTTAAATAGAATAAATAATTTCTGGCTTCGTTAAATCTTGAACCCAATAATTAAGTTTGTAAACAGTTTTTAAAGGCAAAAAAAATTTATTTTTATTACTTCTTTCTTTAGAAGATTTGAGGCCATTATATTTATTCATTACAAAATGAGCTGGATCAGAAAATGCATATAAAAGATAAATGGATACATTAAACTATATAAATAAAGATATATTATATTTTTGAGAACATCATTTATTATTAATATAATATGTATATATAATTATTTCGTAAATTGTAAGGAGGACACTAGTTTTTGAATTTTTTATTTTTTTATTTTTACAATTTGTAAATTCCGCGTAGAATAGGCGTATCACAATGACATTCTAGAAATGTGGCCATTAATTATATTCTAGGGTCCTATTATTCTACCACTTTGGTCTACCTACGTAGGTACCTACTCTACATACGTTCTACTCTATTTACGTTATACGTATTAAGCACTTATATATATAATAATATCCATTCAGCTCTACATATTTCAAATTTTGTTGTTACGCTTACCCTACTAACCCTGCATTACATTTTCTTATAACAAGAGCTTCTTGCGTTTTTTATAATCTCTAACTTAACATTTGCTTTCGTGGACATTGGCTGTTTCTTCCTTTCTCATGGTGTTTCTAATAAGCTAAACAAAACACTTTTAATTATTTGCTTTTCCTGCCTCTCTCTCTAACTGCAGAACCAAATGTCCAACCATTTTCGCTGTATTCCGATGTTCGTATTTCTTACTTATGCCCTTGCCTACCAAATTTAATTCCAATGATTTAAGGACTTTCAAATGGAGATAAAATTTAAAACGATTGTTCATTTTCTTGCTAATATATATATATATATACACTATCTGGAAGAAAGTGACGGGACACCCCTCGAAAAGTAGAAAAGTCGACAATACAGCTGACACATGCGCAATAATAGGTATCACGTGTGAGCCATATCCTATAAATACTCTGTGGAGTCGACTAGAGTTGTTTTTTGTCAAGATGGCGCCACGGGAAGAGTTGTCTGAGGTCGAGAAAGGTGTGTTGGTTGGATTGCATCTTGCCAAGGTGTCAATTAGGGAGATATCCCGTCGCCGTAACTGCTCAAAATCAACTGTATCACGTGTTGTGTGTCGCTATAAGACTGAGGGACACTGTCAGAACAAACCCCGAAGTGGACGACCTACAGTTTTCACCAGCAGGGACCGGCGGGTGCTCGGCAGGGAGATTCGAAGTAACCGTCAAACATCCATGGATAACATCGCTAATGAGTTTAGACAAGCCACAGGTGTGGCCGTTTCGACCAAGACTCTTCGTTTCGAGGCCCATAAGTTAGGTTACACTGGACGTTCGGCGGCCCATAAGCCTTTGATTACGAAAACCAACAAAAAAGCGCGCCTTCGATGGGCCAAAGACCACCGTACTTGGACTCTGGATGACTGGAAACGCGTCCTTTGGAGTGACGAGTCACGATTTACCCTTTTCCGTTCCGATGGACGTGTTTGGGTATGGCGTTTACCACGAGAACGCCTTTTGCCCGAGTGTGTCGTCCCAAATGTAAAGTTTGGTGGAGGAGGATTGATGGTATGGGCCTGTTTCTCCTGGTATGGGACTGGCCCACTGGTGAAGGTTGATGGTGCGGTGAATGCCGATAGATACTGTGATATTCTCGACAATCATGTCCTTCCTACCTTGTGGGCAACGTACGGTATGGATGATTGCTGGTATCAAGACGACAACGCAACATGTCATGTTGCAAGGAGGACTCTTGATTGGTATGTGAACAACAACGTTAAACACATGGAGTGGCCGGCGCAGAGCCTTGATCTTAACACAATTGAACATCTCTGGGACGAATTGGACCGTCGGTTGAGGGCCTGCACCCCACTCCCCAAAAGCAAGCCTGAACTATGGAACTTCCTATTAAACATTTGGAAGGAAATTCCTCTTGCCACTATGGCTAATTTAGTGGAAAGCATGCCCAGAAGGGTTGCAGCTGTGATCGCAGCCAAAGGAGGCCCTACGTCCTATTAATTTTAATAAATATGGGTTTATGTCGTTATAGTGTCGTGTCCCGTCACTTTCTTCCACATAGTGTATATATATAACAACATCCAGAGGAAATGGTGTAACAAAATGAATTATTAGATGCACAGTCATTCTGCATAACAAATTTATTATAGATGATGCAGTTATTTAGTGGACAGAAATTTATGGATCCAACATCTTAAGGACATACACTCCTTGATAAAGCTATCTTCAGGTTATCAAAACTGCATATTCCTGTTTTTCCCCATTGCATTTGTATAGTTGCAAATTCATTTGCAATTTTTTAATATGTTTGTGTGGGCCTGAATGGCCGAGTGGCTAGGGCTCTAGCGCTCAGTACCACAGGTTTCAGGTTCGAGTCCCGGCAGTGCCATGGATGTTGTAGTGGTTCGGAATCCACTTTAAACCGTAGATCCCGGTCGAATATGATCGTAGAGCGTTGCGGGGGCATTGTTACTCCGCGTCCGTGGCTTATCTTCAAGTTACACGCGCCAAAGTGAGTAACATTTGTGCAGAGCTTGCCTTAAGGCATCCAAGACCAAGTGTCTAAGTGTTTGCCATCTGCATTAGAAGAAAAAAAAATGTTTGTGTAGTGTTTTGTTCTTTTATTAGTTGATGTATATAAATGCATGTGAAGTGCTCATAACATAGAATTAAAAATGATACGATCGCAAAAAAAATTTCATTACGACACTCTTATGCTGTATAGAATTAACACATCAATAAAACATTGCCACTGAAAGCTTATCGTTTATTACTCCTCGTTCACCACACCTCTACAGTGTAATCTGCTGTTGGAAATATGCGCTTCTACTAGAACATCAAGCGCCATCTAATTATCATGTCTTGAAATTGTCAGCTTGATGCTGTTGCTATCTAGTAGGAAAAAAGGTGTTGAATGCATGGCGTCTCACACCACCACCATTAAATATTAATATATATATATATATGTGTGCAGCATAACTACAGGCCACGCAAGGTGCCGTTGAAAGCTAAGTGGAATCAGGAGGCAAACGAATGACGAGTTAAATTTTACCGTTTATTAATATTGGAGGAATTTAAAGAATTGTAACCACACTCGACAAAACGAGCAATATGTACGTTCTAAAAAAGAAGAAAATAGTTGGGAGTCTGACTCTCGGAAAGTGTGACAGTCGAAATAAAACATTAAAAGTGTTTTGATAAGCATATTGCTGACCGGGAGAAATGAGAAAATGGATGGACTCAAATGTTAGAAATGCTCAGTCAGTGATTATTGTAAAAAAAGAAGCTATTTTTAGAGAAGATATAGAACAGGGACAGTAGGAAAGTGTGTAATATGTAATACTATAAGAGAGACAAATGAAGTGGAACATGTAGGCTAGAAATTGAATATATATATGAAAATTAAATATATTTCCTGATTTTATATATATATATACATGTATATATATATATATATACAACATACACTATATATATTAGAACACAACACATGAACAGCAAAAACAAATTAGAACTAACAAGGATAGAATTTGAAACACGTCCATTTTGCACATTAAAAACTACGGTATTCGCTAGATGCAAATTGTTAACAAAATTATCATTGCAAAAATTCTGAAGTTTCAGACCCCCCCTCATTCCCTTAAAAAAGGAAGAAATTGTTGCTCATCATCCATAGCTGTAATCAACGAATCTGAAAATCATTTAATAAATAAACTTATTTGGTCCCTTTTGGCAGACTACAAACGAACCTACAAATTTGTACAAAATATACATTGACTAATAGTATAACCATAAATATATTCGTAAGCCCAAAGGAAATCAATAATAACAGCCTGAAGATAACTTTCTCAAGAATACGAACCCAATAGGATATTATAAAGACTATGTTATTTCTGCTCTCTAGATAATTGTATCCCATGGCACACACACACACATATATATATATATATATATATATATATATATATATATATATAAAGTTTATATTACAGTAGGCACTACAGATGTACGAAGCTTTCCAATGGGGGTAAGATTACGTTGCTGTATATTCTGTATTAGATGTACTCATTATTGTTGTTCAATAATGTTCAATGATACACGTATTAATTTTAAAAGAGATTTAAATAGATTTTTAACCTTCTTTCATTTTAGAAACAAATGTGTACAGCATATTTGCATTTTTAAAATTTGTCTCATGTTTAATTTAATGACATCATGAATCATGAACATTTAACAATTCAATCACATGGGTATCATTAAAACTAAAATTTAATTCCGTACAATGGATAGTTCTAGATGAATATAATTTTTATAGTTTGTATCTACCCATTTAATTACATACATTATTTTTAAAAATTTAATTTATGTTATGGTATTTAAAGATAGAAAATACATATAAAATATTAAAATTAAAATTTTGTTAATAAGTAATATATTAAAAATGGAATATGATGAAAAAAAAATACATAGAGAATTTAATAGTTTTTAATCGTTTATAAATAAGATTTTTTTAATTATTTTGCTAAACACTTTCAATTTAAACTTTTAATTTGCTAGAATAGGATACTTATAAATATAGAATTTCTTCTAGAAAAACACATATTAAATAAGGGCATATATATATTAATAATTATAATAAAACACTTGATTACTAAATAATCAATTTCTTGAAACTCTGAGCAACTAAGATGCTTTATAACTGCAAGTCAACGACAAAATAATCATATTTACTCTAACGAAGGTCTGTCAAAATATCCATTATTCATGTAAACACAAAATAATTTTTTCACAAAACTCTTTAACCTAAAATAATGCTGTAAAGGTTCGCAAGCAATAAAGATATCACTTGCTTACACATACATTAGTTTGTAACTCACCATTGCTATGTGCAACTAATTAAAAAGTGTTTTCAACGTAATTAATCATTCTGACAAGTAGTAACTCTCCTTTCTTTCAGACTTAATTGATGACCTTAATTTCATTTCCATATAAATTAGTGTCTGAATGAGTGATTTCTTTCCAAGTTAGTGTCTAATAAATGCGGAGTTTTGAGTAAAAAAAAAATTATCCAGAATCTTTAGAAAAAGTTTTATTAGAAATCCTTTAATTAAAGTCATAAATATCCTTTATCCCCATGGTTTTCTATAGGTAACGAAATCTATTTGTTTTGAATAACCATCAATTGCAACGTTTTTTGTTGTTTACTTTGGGTCAAAATTCTGTAGCTAAAAATTCTTTTAATTTGGGCATTTAGGTTGAATGTTTTTCACCTTAATTACTATCTGATCGTTAAATCTTAGTTAAATTTAACCTGGCGATTTAAATAAATTAAGGTTACTGTGAATACTGCATAATATACCTGATGATAATACACTTTGAATGATAAATTTATTTATTAAAACTTAGTGATTTCTCCCTGAATAAGTCTCACGTTAAAAAAAGTGTTGCCGCTACTTCAAAAAGAGATTAGACTATTGCGATCTTTTGAAACATAGAGTAGAAATATGTAAAATAGAGAACGTACTTCCATAATCGGAAGGTAACGTAACGTAACGGTAGGTGTTTAGTTGGAGTACCAGGGAATTTCCCGTACCTCCATATCAATAATTATTATTAAAAAAAATTTTAAATCCAAAAGATGAGCTAAAGAAAGAATATTAAACGAGCCCACGCTCGGAGAGAATTTACAGTAGTAAAAGGTTAGTAAATATAAAATTTAAAATAATAGTTCACAAAAGTTTTTAAAAATAAGAACTGTGGCAATTAAAAGGAGTTAAAAAATAACCGTTACGAAACCACGAAAACTTCTGGCTGGCTGAAGAGAAAAAGAAAAGAAAAGGGGTGGGCAGAGTTATAAACAAACCAAAACTATATCGTTTCGAAGTTCTGCGTTGGAGCGACCTTGAAAGAAAAGAGCGATTCTGAAGCTATCAAAATAAACTACAGGCAGAGCACAGAGGCACAGAGCTTTTTCACCCCGGGTCAAAGTGCATAATCGGAAGGAACAGCCTGTTGAGGATAACAAGTAATAGTCCTTAACGTACTAAAATTGGCACTGAATCGCAATTTGGCTTCTTTTCAATACATATTTCTTCAGAAACATAAATTTCGTATTCTTACATTTCCATTCGTACATTTTCCGTTTACGTTCTTATTCGTACATTTCGTATACATTCTCTATAATCATGTATTCTTTTACATACATTTATTAATCTCTACTATGAAATGAAACGTAAACAGATTTTACTTCATAAAAGAAAGAAAAAAACACTTGGTAATTCATACAAATTAATATGTAATTATAAATAAAATAATGTACATAAATTCTTTTAAACTTGACAATTATCAGAATTAATTTTTACTAATTGATAAGAAAAATGAAAAATGTTAGAAACCTTAAATTAATATTTATTTGAAAATCAAAAATTATAATATCAATCATAAATAAATAAATAATTTTTTTTTATTTCGAATGGCAAGAGAAAATGAAAAACTTTTACGAGATCAAAACGGTGTGAAACACACAAAGAAGAAAGAAAAAAATATGCGTGTATCATATTATATGATGTCTGTCCATGATCTCGTCTTTCCCACAAGGTGGGCAATTTGGACTACCAAAAATGCCAATGTGGTGCAGATGGCTCGCCAAACGGTCATGGACAACCGAAAATCTAAATTCTGCGACAGCTTTTTCACGAGATTTATCCGAAATACCCTGCTCCAAAATGTTCCTCCAACTCCTCGAGGAGATATGAGGAGTGATCAATGCCTTTCCTCTACATCTCATATAGAATTTTTGATATAAAGTTTCATGGAATAAAGTGAGTTGCAAATATCTGGCTGTTGGACTATCTGTGTATCTTTCTTGGCCAACAAATCTGCCTGATCATTACCTAAAATGTCACAGTGTCCAGGTATCCAGGTATCCTGGAGGACGATGTAAAATAAATAATATACAATGCTGAGAATAGGAATGAATAAATAAATAATGCTTTATTTACTTATTAATTTTTAATTATTAAATTAAAAATACTTTTTTTTCCCTTCTGGCCAACAGATAGGTGCCATAATATCACCAAACTAATTTAAGCTTAAGCCTAAGAATTAATTAAGCTTATTTAAGCTTAAGCATTAAATAAATACATAAAATTAATTTTAAATACTTTAAAATTACTGAATTGTGATCAATTTTATATCTATTTATGAAAACAAAAATTACCAATTTAACTTGCTATATTATGATACGAACTGAACACTATCAGTTCGGCAACCTAATGAACTATGCACCAGATTATGGTAAAACCTGGTCTATTTTTTATGATCAATTAAATGTGTATTAGTATTGAGAAATTTGTTAAATTTCAAAATCAAATGGTAAAGTTTGATGACTAAGAAAAAAAATGTGCTTTTAGAAATACATGGCATTTTAAAAATTAAATTTTTGCTTAGTTGTGTATTAGAAAATAAGAATTAATATCGATTTAACGCAATGATTGTCAAATGTTTTACCTTTGGGTACCTTTAACAATGAAAAATGCTATCATTCTCACTCCACATTATTTTGGTAATATAAATGGCAGAACTGCTTTTAATTTGAAAAAAAAATTCCGCTAATCATATAGTAATAAAATTATTTCGAATATTAAGTTTCAAATAAGCAGTTTTCTTGCAACAAAGCAATATAAGTACATAAGTTATTATACTTACAAAGCATTAATTATTTCTAACAAGAGCTTAATATCAAATTATTCAAAAACAATAAATTCTATTAGGTACATTTACATGAAATGTAATTTTTTTATATTAGTCGACATTTTATGAAATATATATCTACCAGCATTAAGTTAAATATAATTATTATAATATTACTTATTACTTACTTCGTGTAAGGGTATATTTTGTTTGCATACAGTTAGGAAATATTAAACTAAAAGAAGCATGGAATCCAACAAAATAAGAATCAATATTTTCGTTTAAATAAAAGCATAGACATTGCTACACAAACAACACGAAACATTAATGATGCATTTTGGAATGACACAGTTAATATTTTCAATGTCCACAACAACACGATGGTTTCAGAAGTTTAAATTGGGAAACACGAGTTTAGAAAATAGACCCGTGGAAAATTTGCATCCTGTGTAATGATGTTTTATAGGCAATAATTGATGATCTGAAGGCAAAAGTTGTTGCTCTGAAGCTATTACTGTGTCCAAAAGTAAGACCAATTTTTAATTATGGAATTTCATTTTTTTTTCTTTTTTAGGTTGCTGGCACTGTCTTTGACATCTGTGTGAAATTTGGATGAACGAATAATGAATTTCTAATTTATAAATATTTTATTAAATATTATCAGAATATAATTATCAAATATAATAACATAAAGGTGAAACTAATAACATTGAACAAAGGAACTTACTTTTTTTAAACAGATTTTTGGCTCTTTCAAAATCTATTTTTAACCTCGAAATATTCAAATAAAAATCAATATGACTCTTTCTGCTTTTAGAAAAGATGGTAGCGATGCACTATCCCACATATTTCTCTTTTCTGCTGGTTTTATATATCTATATATAACGTGTAGGAATTCGTGTCTACTTTATCAACCTTATTAAATTTCTTGGACTGCAGATGGACTCAATATATTTGGATTGTTATATTTTATGTGTTAGCAATGGAGATAATTATTGCAGTCGTTGATGAATGACGTCTTGCCGAAACTCTTGTATTTAAATGCTAAACGTAATATTAAAACGTTATTATTTTAAAAAACCCTTAGTTTAATTAATCATTGGGGAATCATCTTCATATGTATATAGAAAACAGAAATTGGAACAAAGCAGAACAAATGCAAACAGGGAAGAGACAATGATCCAGAAGAGCAAGTCTATATAACCCAGATATAAAATAGAATCCATATTACAAAATATTTACTTGTTTCTAGAAGTTATTCAAGCCAAAATAAATAAATTAATAAATAAAATTTAATAAAATTATGTTGAAAATTCTAAGTGCTTTAGCTGGATCTTTTAAACTTAATATAATCAAAATCGGCATTAATAAGTTACTGGTAAAAGCTGCAGATGGAAATTTAAAAGGAAATATACAAATACAGATTAGCAAACAAGCCATCGAGAGACCTAGAAATAGTTATAATTAACTGAAGAAAGTTATTTCAAAATATACTTATCCACCAGTACATCATAAAATGTTATTTCCGATTGTTACATCACTGGATACAAATATTTTAAAGATTCCAATAATATGGAGGATTATAATTCCTTTCCCATAGGTAAAATGAGGAATGTAATAGATGTCTGGTAATTCTGCAAATAAAAGTTTTACTAATAAATGCAATTCCCTTGGCGTATTACCCTGTGATCTGTGTAGAGCATCTAATGGGACGCAATTAAGCCTCTCTTATCCTCAGCCCTACGGACAGAAACAAGCTTGAACAAAGTAAATTTATTTGGTTTAAGTTGAAACATCAATAAAATATATATACTATGTAGAAATTTTATTGATGTTTATAAATATCCTATAAATAATTACACTATATTATACATAAGTATACAATACTCTATTACTCGTACAATATACTTAATATTCTATTACTGTTACACACTAAAAATTAATAATAAGAGGAATAATAATTTCTTTCATTGAAAATTCTATTTAAAATTATATCAATTATTATATTATATAGTATTAATACATCCAGAAACTACTGTGTTAACCAAATACGCTACTTAAAGTTACCCCATCCGGTGGAAAATCGGTTTGTAATCGTAATTCTACTTTCAGACATGCAACCCTTAAAATGTCAGGGATCTTTAGGGTTTGTGTTTCTGCTTCACACCATCTGGAACATTTCTCTGAATTCTATAACTGAAACCATGCTTTCTCCTACGAATTGGCTAGAGTGTTCCCTGTGGCGTTCAGGAGAAATTGCCAGTTGGTTTACAGATTCTCACCCAGACAGGAAGTATATTTCGCGCATGCAGCGCGTAGCTGAGTATCAGGTTTTCGACTTAGAAGTGGAATCCTTCCACGACTCTATAATTATCAGTATTAAATATTTTCTGTCTGTAATTGTTTGTATGTGGTATTTATAAGTGTGTAAATAAAATTGTGAGTTTTCAAACTTGTGTCCCAAATCTCAACCCAACCAATCCAGTTACAATCCAGTGCTCCAACCCCCAACACAGCACTACATAATGCTAAAGAATAATGTATAAATAAACTATTAGTAAGATAGATTTTTAATATATTTATATACTTTTATTACAATTTCGTTGCCAAGACAAAGCTACTTTTTATAACAATTTTTTATTGAGATAAAAATCAATAATTATTACAATGTCTGAATTCAAAAGAAAAATAATTCATTTTAATAAATACATCATTTCATAATTGCGAATTTTACATTTCTATAAGATTTACAAACTAGATTGTTTACATATTAATTAAATACAAATATATAAGTTTCTGAAATTAATTTAAAAATTTAAACTAAATGTATACAAACCAGATTCTGCGCTGAATTTAAAGCTTTATTAAGTATTTATTGTTTTAATTTTCATGTTTGAATTCAAAAGAGTTTTGTCAATATAATATTTACAAATTTCTGAATTAAAATGGATGAGGAAACATTATTTAAAGAAAGCATAAACCTATTGCATTCATGCACTTTTGAGAAATACTCAGTATTGTCCATCTAGTATCTTTTATGAATACAATAATCCAATTCGCATAATTCCAACTGTTTACTTACCCACAAAGCAAATCTAAGAATACAAAAAGTTGAAAATCATTGATAAGTGAATTACAATGCGATTCTATTACGAAAATTGAATTTACAATGAGGCATAGCTGTATTTTTGAATTGCAAATGCAATTTTGCAGAGCTCATTAGATGTAAATACATGCTGTATCAAAATTCAATATTGTTATAATTTTTTTTCATTTTTAGCCGTCTGAATGTCTGAAATTAGTGATGTTTGTGTAAGAGGACATCGTACAAAAGTAGATGTTTAAAGTTACAATTGATACAGTTCTTTCAAAAATTGAATTATTATTAGTTTTCTCTATTTCAAAGCATAAAGCCAGTCTGTTAGTTTTGTTTTTCAGTCAAAATACGGTCTTTCTTTTCTGGTTGTGTGGTAATATTTCATTAAATAGAATACCATTAGAGTGGATGAATCTTTGACAAAATGTAAGACTATCGTGTATTTATTTTTAAAAAGTGGAAAAGTTAAAATTGGAAGTCAAAAGTTTAGTTTAAATTGGAATTATTTATTTTGTTTCGAAATGCAAATTTCTGTTAAACAATTGCAATGATATAAAGTTGAGGTTTATTGATTTACATGCAAAACTTTTTAATACCTTTTTCAAAGTTTATGCTTGATATTTCAAAATTATTTCAATGAGTATGCTTTCCTTCTAATGCATAATGAATCTTCATAATCAATTTCAAACAAAATAAAAAATTTTAGAATAAGAATTTTAATTACAAAATTTATTCAATTCTTCTGAGGATTTGATCAGTTCGTAACGTGTCAACTAAATAGGACTTATTGTTTAATTTTTCTTTATTATTTTCTTTTTAAGTAATTATGTCATAAATTCAAATAATATAATCAATATGTGATGTATATTCAAAATTATCGATGAACTTCCTCTAAATCTCTATGCGGTACTTAATCTTAATAATGTGTAAATCCTTACTTAAAATTATCTAATCAATATCTAAACATCAAATTAAGATGTAATTAAGATCTAAAATATCGGATTAGACAGCCCTGTTTACAAATATGCTACGTCGGATTATATATCATATTTGTAAACAAATCTGTCTAATCTGTAGTTCAGAATTTCTGTAAATACGGATTAAAGATAAAACTGTAAATCTCCTGTCAGAATTATCTGTACACATTGTAATCTCTTATTATATCTTAAGCCTGCATGTCAAAAGATTCATTCCTTTTGCCTGAGGTTTGTCATTCTACGATCATCTTGTGCATATGAGGGCTAAACAGGCCCCCGGATCAACAGTTTAAAGTATTTTTTTGTCTGAGGAGTTGTTCTCCCCATAACATTTCAATTGAAGGTGTAACATCGAACAGTTGTTTAATAATAATAAAAATTAAAAATAAATAAATTTAGACAAGTGTGTCTAAACACTCTAAGACCTCTGAAGGTATTAATGTAACTTGGATGTTATCTGTATACACAATTCATTCATTTTGCCTGAGGTTTGATTTGGTTTGTCGTTCTACGATCATCTTGTGTAAATATCAAAATATCTTTAAATAACTTAAAAATATCTTTATAATAAAAATTAAAATAATAGAAAGAGTTAAGGGACATTATGAGCGATACTACACTAATTTAATGAGCGTTATTGTGAAAGAGCGAAGCTGAATGTTATATCTTTGTTTTTATTTTGTAATTAACTTTTGATGTTTGTCCATATGTAACTTAAAATACATTAAATAATTGTTATATAACAGGGGCCCATCATAATTAACCTTATTTCCCCTTTTCACACTTGCGCCGCAACTCGCCCAATTTATGTAACAATTCTTTATTATGTTTTTTTTAAATACATACAGACAAACATAAAAAGTTAATTATGTAAAAAGAAAGGTGTAACATTCCACCACACACTGATAATCGTTGTAAACTACTGCGGAAGTTCAGTTAGCATAAAGAGGGCGCTGCTGATAACCTACAGTAGGTATTGCCAGATATAAGAAAGGAACGATTACATTACAGTATTTGGTTCTATTTTTGTAATATCGATCCCAATACTGAATTTGGCGAAATGAATTTACCTACCTTATTTTTATATTCATACCTAAACAGGTTTATTGTAAAAAATGTATTGATTCAAACAAGCTTATTCTTTTCAGTGTAGTATTTGTAAAAAAAAACACCACCCCGCTACTTTTTTCTTTTTCTTTTTCAGCACAATTTTTTTTTAAAAAGTAGGAAATAGATAAAGTAGAGAAAAAAAACACCTGTAAGATTTAATGTTCTGCCTCCATTGCCGATAAAGCATTTGTTCTAGTTTGCAGTAAAACAAAAAATTGAATGAAAAAAAAATTTTTTTTTTCTAATACTTCAATGCTTGCTTTTTCATGAAACTAAAATTGGCTCTTGCTTCCTGTTTTAATATTTCATTAAAATCTGAAAAATATTCACAAAAAAGTTATTAATTATGCATTTTAAGTAAAATAGAAATAGGATGAGGAGCCTTTCACAAAAACGGATCAGAGTGCGGGGGTGTAGGAATCTCTGTTTTAAAGAATACTTAATGAAGTGAATTCACGACTGGGACACTGTTAGTATTGTTTGATTAAGGCTTTTGCTCACCTGAGTCGAAAGAGAAAATAATGCTTCTTAATCTTCTATTCTTAATAACGCCCACTTTAAAATTATAAACCACTATATTACATAGTATATCAAAAGAAAAAGATTTTAATTTCGTATTAAAAGAAGACAGTATTATTATTGCTTAAATAATCCTTGAGAAATGTATTATGCTGTATGTATTTTGGAGGGATGTATTTTGCAGACGACGACGAGCAGATTGATCAGAGATCATTTGCCACGCCATAGAAAATAGAGAGTTTTTGCATACCGTACGTTAGTTACCGTAGGACGTCCATTAGCTTTTTCTCCCTAGCGAGCATGCGTATCTGTAATAATGTTTCCTATGAGCATGCGCGCTAGGGAGAAAAAGCTAACGGACGTCCTACGGTAACTAACGTACGGTATGCAAAAACTCTCTATTAGTAACATAGCGTTACCCTGTGACCTGCAACGCTGACACCTACATTTTCAGTACACAATTGGGTATATATTTTTCCAAGGATTACATCTGGTATGTTCACACCTTTAAGTTCCCAAATCCTCAAGGCTAGTGAAAGAAGTTTGCTTCTCAGCCTAGGCACGGAAATTTTCGGTTGGACTCATTTGTCGAGTTTCATATTTGTGCTCTTCTATTTAGGTAACTCAATTTGCTAATTTTGGGGCCTAATGGGAGTTACTATAGCTCTGGCTCTCGGTGCCACAGGTTTCGGGTTAGAGACCCAGCGATGCCATGGATGTTTGTAGTGGTTCCAAAACCCACTTTAAACCGTAGATTCCAGTCTAATAAGATTGTACAACATTGTGCATAGGGTTGATAACCATACACCGTAAAAAAAAACGTCTTCCGTCTTGAAATCTATCAGTAGGCAGACGGCCTTGATTCACCCTGGGACTGTTGCGCCACTGAGGATGATGAATGTGCTAATTTCCATTCCGATTCAGCGCGGAAATGTATTGTAACCATACATAAATTACAGGGAAGAATTTTCTCACATAGCCATCCAATTCGTACAGGATTTTAAATCTTAAAACGTTAAAAAGTTGGTATATTCTTTCTTAATAAAGCCAATTACGGATGGTAGCATTAAATTGATGATAAGTGATGATTTTAATAATTACAGTTTGTAATTGTTAAAAAACGACACATTGAGTAAAATATTTTAAGGCCAATTCAGGCGGTCTTTTTATTTTATTATCACGATGTCTAGCAGTAATGTAAGGTTTTATACACATATGAAAATGAGTTTTAACTTTAGTACTCCATCATCAATCGGGACGTCACATACCTAAGTGGGAAAGCCTACTAAACTAACTGTTGCTCTTTAATTCTATGTTTGACAAAATTCAGAAAATATTTGGTGGGAATGATTAAACAGTCTCAAACAGTATCTATCTGAGATTTCGCTTTATTCTAGTTGTAATTGGTTTAGCCTAAAAGATTAATTTCAATATGTAGCTGTTATTCATACCAATAACGTATAGCTGAGGCGATCCAGCTTAATAGCAGGAACAACTTGTTTTTTGAATATTTTATGTGATTTATGTTATCTGCACTAGATGCTATTTTAATAAATTCCACAAAAAATAACTTTCAAGATCTTGCGTTTAAAGATGCCTATTTTTTTTCTTCTTGGTCAGGATCAAAGTCATTGTGCAAAAGTCAAAATTGTGCGTCTAAACTTTTTATACAGTAATAGTTTTGTCTTTTCAGTCTTCATCCATAAAATGTTTCATTAGCAACAGCTATATTTTTAATTTCAGGCTAAATTTCAATATTTGTGTTGAATTCCGATCCGAGGTAAATGAAATGTGAAACTCTTTCAAATCCCTAATCCCTAATTCAAAGATAAATAAGATCAAGGTTAGTTATAAGCATACATTTTCTTTTTTTCCTTGGTTGATCATGAGAAACAAAACTTTATTCCACCCTTTCAAAAACTTTTTAATATGTTTTACATCCTTAGCACCAGTACAATATCATTGGTAAAAGCAACACATAAATCAATTTAATAAAAATGTCATGTATGGTGTTAACCCCAGAAATCTTAATAACTTTTCTCAAAGCAAGGGACATGAGCAGCCAATTTTCTATGGAAAACTAATTGAACAAGAATAATATCCGAAAAGTGTCCATTAATTGAAATTTTACAAAGAGTATTAATCAATGTCATAATTATTAATTTAACGAACTTAATAGGGATATTAAATTCAATCATGGCCTTAAGTAATTCATTAATTCGGCTTTATAATCGATAAGCAAATGCTGAATTCAAGAAATTTATGATGTTAGTAAATGAGGATATGATTATCTGTGAGATTCATGATCATTATCTACGATTTTTCATAAGACGTCCAATAATATGGTAAACAATGGTCTATCTTTTCAAACAGACAATATCGTCTATTCATGGCACAAGTTTAGCATCAAGTTGGAGAAAACTTTATAACGTTCACATAATACTATAGAATTATTCATTGATACCACTGTTATTACATAACATAGGATCATATGTTTTTCTATAAGCAGGACAGATAATGCGCTAATATCGAGTCTTCTTGCATCTACTGATTAGTTTTTCTCCAGTAAGCATTTTATATCACCTATTTTTAGTCAAAATGAACATCTATTAAAGAAAAGTTTTCGGCCAAATAATATCAATGTATCGTTTTATTTTATTAATTTCACAAGGAAAAAAAGTAATTTAAACAATATTTTGTAGTGAAAGGTTGAACAATTCCATTGAATACTGTAGTTGTATTGCCATCAAATCATTTTTTTCTGAATCAATCGAGATTCTAATTCAAAGTAAATTGATAATAAATCTTTACACTTTGAATTCTTCATTACATTGAAAGAAAAATAATTTTAAATGTTGCTATTTTTGAATTCTTGGCCCTTTTACCAGTGGCCATTTGTAACAATCCCATATATAACGCAAATTCAACATTTCTCAAGACCAATAAGAGGAGAGACTTACTATTTTGCTCGAAGATTTTTCCATCACAATTTTGAACGAACGCCTTAATATATAGAACTAACATTCTCCTCATTGATTCCTAGAGCCAAGCTGAAAGACTTTCCTTATACTGACTTATCGGGTTCATTACCAAGGTAGAACAAAAGATTTTGAGGTTTAATTATTTTTGCTAGATTTCGAACTAGATTCACCAACTGGGAAAAAACCAGTGAACTTGTCTCTGTTCCTTTGAAGAAACCCTGATTCATTATGGAAAAAAAAAACCAAAAAAAACTTATATTTGCTAAATTTTGCTAAATATTATATATTTATATATATTTTATAAATATTATATATTATAAATATTATAAAACTTTTGAAAGGAGCAGGAATTTAGGAAAAACTGATGACAGGAGATATTTTAAAGATTTTGGGAAGAAACAGGAATCTTCGCAAAAACTAGAGATTTAGACTGCTACTATCACATGATTAAAAACATAACGATTAAAAATACTAAATAGTATATTGCTTGTATTCTATAAATCTGATTTAAAATATGTCTAATTAAATTATATATTAAAAGATAGGCTTTTGCTATTAGTACAAAAAAATGTATTATATTTTATTATTTATTATTATTTATAATTTAATTTTTATTACTGATTTTACTTCTTTTCCAATGATCTTTTATGCTGAAATTGAATAATAATAAAATTAAAATAAACAAAAAAATGAATAAAACTTTTACGTCAATGCAATTAAAATTTGTAAAATTATCTGAAAAAAAAGCATAACATAAAAAAATACTTGAGATTCAGCTTTATACTGTAAAAGGATATAGAAACTCAACGATATTTAGTTCTTTTTAATAAGTGCAAGCTACATTTGTTCGTTTTGTTAAAAATAAAACGCAAGATGAAAAGACCAGCAAAAAATAATGTTAAAGCATTAAGTGCATTAAAAGCATTAGTCCAATTTTTAATTTCCGATTGAATTAATTTTTAAGTTAGATAGTTCTTACATTTTGATCTGCGATAGTTCTGTACAATTTTACGCTTTTGAAATAGTTAAGACGCATAAAACTCTTACAAAAAAAAATGATTTTCATGAAATTTATTTGTAATAAAAAAGGAAGAATTTGCGATAATCCCAAAAAAATCCATTAAGTCCACTTCATTTCAGAGTTTAATTTAAAAATTCTCAATAAGATGTTAAGACTTAAATAATTAAAAATCTTTAAAACGGCACGAATATGATAATAGAGATTTAAGTAGAAAAAAAAAGTATCAGAAGAATGCATATGAAGATGTTGATTAAAAAAGTAATACGTACTTTTTTTTCAAAACATCTCTCTAGTACATTAATCTATATTTAGATAGTACTCTTTTGCCATTACTCGATTGTTTTTTATGGTTATGTTTGAAATACATAATCATAAAAAACTTAAAATAACTTTATTGTCTTTGTAGCCCTGGTTTATTTATTTTGTACCTTATATTACAAATGCTATATCAACAAAGAGTATTATTTTAAATTTTAAATAACAGAGAACGAGTAAAATGAATTAACAACTGTGTAACAATTGATTTTAATTTATTCAATTACGATGAATTCTCCATTTTAAACGTTTGTGACTGTATATTCAGCCAGATAACATGCCAAAAATTTTTCTGGTAGTTTTTATTATCTTATGTTCCTTTAGCTTAAGAAATAAAAATTCTTTATGATTAACTGTTAATTAAAAAAAAATTAAGTATATTTAAATATTAGAAAGTAAAGTACATTTCCTGGCCTGATGGCCGTGCCTAGCTCTCTGGTACTCGGTTCCACAGATCTCGGGCTCGAGTTCAGCTGGTGCCATGGATGTTAGTAGTGGTTTGGAATCCACTTTAAATCGTAGGTCCCGGTCTAATATGATCTTAGAGTGTTGTGGGAATAATATTATTCGCGTCCGTAGCATAACTTTAAGCTACACGTGCACCCTGGGAAATGCTAAATGAGTAACAGCGGTGCACCCATTGCTTATGGCATAAAGAATAACTGTCTCTGTATTGCCAGCTGCATTAGAAAACAACATATTGTTTGTATTCTAAAAATCTGATTTAAAATATGTCTAAATAAGTTTTATATTAAAAGACAGGCTTTTACTATCATTACAAAAAAATTTATTATATTTAATTATTTATAATTTAATTTTTGTTACAAATTTTATTTCTTTCGCAATGATTTTTTTAGCTTAAATCTAATAATAAAATTAGAAATAAATAGAAAAATGAATAAAAAAGTATACGTCAATGAAATCAAAATTAGTTTAACGTAAAAAATACTTGAAATTCAGTTTTATATTGTAAAAGGATATAGAAACTCAACGATACTCAGTTCTTTTTAATAAGTGAAAGCTGCATTTGTTCGTTTTGTTAAAAAATAAAAAAGCAAGAGGAAAAAAAAAGTTAAAGCATTACGTGCATTAAAAGCATTAGACAACATTTAATTTCTGATTCAATTAATTTTTAACTTATATAGTTCTTACATTTTGATCTGCGATAGTTCTCTACAATTTTAAGCTTCTGAAATAGTTAAAACCTTCAAAACATTGGCAAAAAAAATTTTTCATGAAATTTATTTGTGAGAAAAAAGAATTTGAGACAATCCAAGAAAAAAAGTTCATTAAAAGTCCACTCCACTTCAGAGTTTAATTTAAAAATTCTCAATAAGATGTTAAGACTTAAATAATTAAAAATTTTTAAAGCAGCACGAATATGATGATAGAGATTTAAGTAGGGAAAAAAGTGCCTGAAGAATGCTTATAGAGACGTTGATTAAAAAAAATAATACGTTCTTTTTTTACAAGACATCTCTGTAGTCCATTAATCTGTATTTAGATATTACTCTTTTCCCCTTATTCTATTGTTTTTATGATTATTTTTGAAATACATAATCATAAAGAAACTTAAATAGCTTTATTGTCTTTGCAGCCCTGGTTTATTTATTTTGTGCCTGATATTACAAATACTATATAAAGAAAGATTATTATTTTAAATTTTAAATAATAGAGAACGAATAAAATGCATTAACAACTGTGTAATAATTGATTTTAATTTTTTCATCTACGATGGATTCTCCATTTTTTAACGTTTGTGACTATATACTCAGACAGATATGTACAAGCCGTAACATGCAAAAGAGTTTTCATCATCAAATGATCATTTAGCTTAAGAAATATAATTTCTTAATAATTAATTGTTAATTTAAAAAAATATATATATATATTTAAATATTAGAAAGTAAAGTATATTTCCAAGCCTGATGGCCGTGAATAGTGCTCTGGTGCTCGGGACCACAGGTTTTGGGTTCGAGTCCCGCCGGTGCCATGGATGTTAGTAGTGGTTCGGAATCCACTTTAAATCGTAGGTCCCGGTCTAATAGGTTTGGTTTGTTTTGTAGCTCTACGGTCATCTTGTGCACTCTTTAGGCTGAACAGACCTGGACCTACAGTTTAAAGGGGATTCCGAACTACTACAAACATCCATGGCACCACCGGGACTCAAACCCGAAACCTGTGACACCGAGAGCCAGAAAACTAGCCAATCGGCCCATCAGGTCCCCCGGTCTGATAGGAGAATAGAGCGTTGTGGGTGTAGTGTTATTAGAGTCCGTAGGTCCCGGTCTAATGGGTTTGGTTTGTTTTGTAGCTCTACGGTCATCTTGTGCACTCTTTAGGCTAAACAGACCGGGGCCTACAGTTTAAAGTGGATTCCGAACCACTACTAACATCCATGGCACCACCGGGACTCTAACCCGAAACCTGCGACACCGAGAGCCAGAAAACTAGCCAATCGGCCATCAGGTCCCCCGGTCTGATAGGATCGTAGAGCGTTGTGGGTGTAGTGTTATTAGCGTCCGTAGCACATCTTCAAGCTACACATGGGCCCTGGGTAATGCTAAGTGAGTAACAGCGGTGCAGCCTTTTTTTATGGCATAAAGATTAACTGTCTGTATTACCACCTGTACTAGAATAACAATATATTATTTTTATTTTAAAAACCTGATTTAAAATATGTCTAAATAAGTTTTACATTAAAACACAAGCTTTTGCTATAATTACAAAAAAAAAAAAAAAAAAAAAAAAAAAAAAAATTTATAAGTTAGATTTTGTTTCTGATTAGTTTTTCTTTTAAATCTAATAATATAATTAAAATAAATAGAAAAATAAATTAAAAAATATACTTCAATGCAATTAAAATTTGTAAAAATATCTGAAAAAAAAGTATAACTTAAAAAATACTTGAAATTCAGCTTTATACTGCAGAAAGATATAAAAATTCAACGATACTTAGTTATTTTTAATAAGTGCAAGCTACATTTGATCGTTCTGTTAAAAAATAAAAAGCAAGATGAAAAAAACAGGGAATAAAAATTAAAACATTAAGTGCATTAAAAGCATTAGTCCATTTTTAATTTCTGATTCAATTAATTTTTAAGTTAGATAGTTCTTACACTTTGGTCTGCGATAGTTCTCTACAATTTTACGCTTTTGCAATAGTTAAGAAGCATAAAACTCTTGTAAAAAATATTTTTCAAGAATTTATTTGTAATAAAATAAAGAATTTGTGACAATCCCAAAAAAATCCAGAAGTCCATTCCACTTCAGAGTTTAATTTAAAAATTCTCAATAAGATGTTAAGACTTAAATAATTAAAAAACTTTAAAACGGCACGAATAAGATGATAGAGATTTAAGTGGGGAAAAAAAGTATCAGCAGAATGCTTATAAAGATGCTGATTAAAAAAAAAATAATGCGTACTTTTTTTCAAAGCATCTCTCCATCAATTACTCTATATTTAGGTAGTACTCTTTTTCCATTATTCTATTGTTTTTTTTTTTATGATTATCTTTGAAATACTTATATAGCTTTATAGTCTTTGTAGCCGTGGTTTATTTATTTTGTGCCAGATAAATATCAGACTAAAAATAATATATCGTTAAAAGGTGTTATTTTAAAAGTTTAAATAACAGAATGTATAAGATGCATTGCCCACGGTGTAACAATTGATTTTAATTTTTTAAATGATGACGAATTCTACATTGAATCGCTCGCGATTATATTCTCTGCCAGAGATGTACAAGCCGTGACATGTCGATGAGTTTTCTAGTAATTTATATTATCACATTGTCATTTAGCTTAAGAAATAAAATCCATTTTTGAATCGAATCATCGCTGGAGATAATGAATATTAAATGAAAGTTTGGTGTGATTTTAAGAGAGTCTTTTTTTTTTGTGACAATATCGCAATCAATTCTGAAGTGTATTGTCATCAACTGGGCAAATCGAAAGATTCATTCTAACCGAAAAGCCCGAATTGATCAATAGAAAAGGTATAGTGTTTCACTAAGATAATGCCAGATCTCATACGTTTTTGGTAAATGTTCCTTCCTACCGAGGAGACTACGAGACATGCGGCAGGCGAGAACATTTTTTCGATCCCTTCACAGCGAAACGTCAGAAATAGCAATACGCCTAGTGAAGTTCCGCTTCGAATTGAAAGTTGGTCAACTCGAAGAGGTGCATTTGAAACCTGTTTCAGGCGAACGCAGTGAGGCTAGTGATTGGTCAACTCTTGTCGCTTAAACGCTTCTCGCCTCTGTGAGAACGAGCCTTAAGTCGCCAAAAGTTTTTATAGCTTGTATAAGATGTACCATTCATATTCTCCAGATCCGGCATCTTTGGATTAATACTTGTTTCTACAAAAAAATTTTATGACTGCAAAACCTTGACTTCAAATGAAAATGTCAAAAATTACCTGCATAATTTTTTTACCAGAAAAGATCAGAAGTTTTATGAGCGCGGAAACATGCTCCTACCAGAAAGATGGCAAAATGTATTGGATTAAAATAGAGAATATACAGTTCAATAAAATGTTTATGTATTATAAGAAAATCGTCTTTGATTTTCACCAAAAAGAAAACTGAAACTACTTTCCGAACAACCGTATACTTATGTATACGTCGAATAGCCGAAAAAAAAAAGATAAACGGACAGTCCATTACTTTCTAGTCCTTTTAAGGTTAACAGTCAACATTTGTATTAGAGAAAATATGGAACCTTCCACCCGCATGTAACCTGATTATAGATGCGAGACTTTCACACACAGTGCCACAACCACCATCAAGTCACTTTGCTTCTGAAAGCAATGATTACAAGAGATGTAGCTTGCAGATTGAAACTTGAACCTCATGAAAGCTAACTACTTTCACTGAGTAATGAGTCAATTTGTACCCGATTTTTGAACTCTTTGCGTATTAGCAATAAGATCTTAGAACAGAATATTAAACTACATCTAATTGTTCAACAATTTAACACCAACTACAAATTTGATTCACTTTGCCTATCTATCTGAAATAAAATCGGTTTCGAGAGAATCTTCTTCTTCATTTATAAGAACTTTTATCAGAATGTCTCGCAGAGTTTCAGAGATGGCATTCATAATCCTCAATTCTTAACGTTATATGGCGTTATATGTGCCACTTGTAATAAATCATTACAAGTGCACATTTTCTTCTGCAAGAAAATGTGCCACTTGTATTGATTTATTATTAAGGCATTATAAATTCAAATTGGGGGAATAATATTGTTGAAAAGCAGGCAATTTTGATCAGTATACAGTAAGAATACATGAATACATCTTCAATTTCGTTGGTAGATCACTATTTAAGTGATAGTGTGAGTATTGGTGTTTTGCTTGAGCAGAATATATGATGGTGTAATTGTTTAAAAGTATGTTGTCACAAAGTATTGAGAATTTATATAATCTACTACTATAACAAATTGCATTATTCTTTTGTAACTATTTTTAATGGGTGCTATAGGAATAACACTTTAAACACACGTATAATACATAACATAGCAACACGCATAACTTAATACACACACATAATATATAGGAATAACGTAAGATGAAATATGTAATAGTTTTCGCATATTTTTTATACATTGTCAAATTCATTAATTTCTAACTTTATATTTATATACTGTTATATAGGAATTAAAAACCCCTTTTATATAAGATTTTTAATTTTTTCGAAATAAATAATAACTGAGTAACTTAAAAAATTCAATAAATATGTCAAATCTAATTTGGCACATTGTCATCGAAAATTTTTTGTATTACCTCACGAATATCAGCTGGCTTATTTTAAAACCCTAATGTAATAAAATAAGAAACGTGAAAAAATGAGCTGTTTTAGTAAAGTGTTATTCCCCTATTATAGGACCACAAACAAAAATGTAAATAATTCTAGATGCACCTTTTTATAATTTCTTAAATAAAATATTTAAAGGGAATAGTAAAATTTAAAGGGGAAAAAAGCAGAAATTAAAAGTTGCAAGGAATGTTTACATATAGTTAAATTATAAAATTTAAAAGAATTCTTTTGAACAAAGAATCATCACTTAAAGTAAGGCAATAAGTGAATTGGTAAGAATATACGGTAAGAATGTGACAAGAATTGTGCAATATAAAGTTTTGGCAAGAAAAACGCTCTTCTGCAGTAAAAGAAATCGAAAATCACTTTTGGAAAGAAATGAGCCGGGGATATTAAAGTTTCGAGATCACTTCAACTCCCCCCTTTGTCGTCTGAGCCGTTTCTTTCTTTCTCCCTTTCTTTTTTTTTTTTTTTTTTTCCTTTCTTTTTTTGTTTAGCTATTTGAGATACTTTTTATTAGATTCTTTTTTTACGTATCCGGTAAGATGCCACATACCCATAAAAATAAAGACCTTTTTCTGCAGAAAAAAACGGAAATGAAATTTCAAAAATCTTCCAGAAGTAACAATAGTAGCGAATATTAATTCTCTCTATATATATGCCATTTATTTTTGAATATCAAAATATTTGTTTAGGTGGTTGATCATATTTACTTATGAAAAAAAATTAAATACTGGTATAGTGAGAATGAATATTACAATATTTTGTATTCATGAAAAAATTTTATCGCTTACGAATATTTCTTATTGTTATTCTACTGTGGTAGTTTAAATAAAAATTTATACAGACAAGGAAAACATTGTATTTCACCACCTCGAAAAATCCAAAGAAGTATAAAGGTAACAACGTAACATTTCGTAAATGTTCTTTTATAACATAATATTTATAAGATTAAAATAATGCAAATATTGTGAATTGTAATAATTACAAAAAAATATTATCTTTACCAGAATATAATTTAAATTTAGTATAGAAGCAAAACTTCACAATTTTTTCTTGAAAAATGATTAAATCATATAATACAGCTTGTCCATAAAGTCTATTTTCAATTCCTAAATATTATTACATAAGTAAATGAAAAGGCATATAAGTAAAAATTATTAGAAAATGAAATGCTTATTTTTAAGCTTTTTTGCCCCTTTTTATTTTGTTGTTTCTTCTACAATTTGGTAGACATCAACATCTATACTAAGTCGTCTGATGGAAGGAGGGCCAGCTTCTGTTGTTATGGAGCACCCGTAGGTAGAAGTCTGACTTGACTCTGGGACTCTGACGTTTTACAAGGTTACAAGGTTGAGTTGTCAACCCTACGCTCTACTGCTTACATTCTCACCTGGAGCTATGGCTTAAAATGGATTCTGAACCATTACAAATATCGGTGGCACTGCCGAGTCTCTAACCCGAACCTGTGGCACCGAGTGCCAGAGCGCTAGTCACTAGGCCATCCTGCCTTTTTAATCTTAACTTAAATTTATACACGTTATTCTGATGCCATTAGTTGCATCAAAAGGCATCAAGATGGTATTCAATTTCTTGCCTATAACAAACCCTCATCAATGATGACAATGACATCATTGTTTATCTACGTTTGATTAGTTGCTTCCCATATCTTTGTTTGATACATAATCTCATAGAAAGAAGTCAAAGAGAGTAATAACCTATATACAAGGCAACCATAGTTATGTTAAAGATATCACTTATACGACTTTTTAATATCAAAATAACTGTTTCCACAGAAAAGCAACAGGCAGATCTAGGCTTCTTTGTATATTATTAGCAAGTTAGATTACAAATCAGTAGTTAGCAACTGACATGACAAGTCGATTTGAAAACTGGTCTATTTCTCATCATTTAAAAAATATAATTTTAATGTTATATTATGTGCTTCTTATGGACTAAGAATGTTTTAGCAAGATAAAATCACCTCCAAATAGAAATGATATAAACTGTCAACTTGAAAGTTATTTCATCTTCAGACCATACATACAGCATTGAAGTTTTGATGACTGGACCAATTTACCCTAAAAAGCAGAAACGAATATTCTCACCGGAAAGTAATCTTGTCGAACGTGATGGCGGATACACATTATTATTGAATTATACGGCAAAAGAGTAGATAAAATGCAGTATATTGGTATCAATCATTTGAAACATGCAAAAAGATCATTGAAAATTGACATTGAATACACAATGAATGTGGCAACTCGAACCACGGGTACTTGATAACCCCTGAAAGAGAGGAACAATAAAGCGCACATTCCCTGTCCTATGGGGGAAATCATCAGATTAGAATTTAAGTCATTTGGAATCGCGGCATAAACAGATTTGAAAATTACATTGTAAAGGAATAATAGATTTACATGCGAGTTGTGTGTGTAGTCAAGTGTTGTTGTGCTAATTGTATTTAAATAAAATAATTAAAAAGTCAAAATGTGATCATATTTGAAAGAACAGTACATGAACTCGAACCTCCCCAGTGATAGTTCATCACACTGGATATTCATTATATCAACAAAATAACACCAAAGGCACAAATTGAAGACATGTTTCGTAATAATCGAGGAATGAAAAGGCATATAGAGAAGAAATTCATTCTTTTCAATCTTCATTCAGGAAGTGCTGCTTATTGGTTTCAAGTTATATGATTGAGTTAATTTATTAGTTATTTTGCAGTATTTCGAATATTATCTATACTTCTACTATAGTTAGCCTGCATAAATTTACGGAAAGTTTAGTTGCTATTTTCTAAATATTTTAGGAAATTTTTTTAAAATCTAAGGAAATCGTAATTTTAACTCAGGTCTTCTGGAATTCGGAATAAAAAAATATATAATTATAATGTTAGACTTTTCTAGTTCTTTACCGAATAACATTTATGAATAAAAACGGGTCTTTTGTTCTACGAAAGACTGGAGGAAACCATGTGACAATTCTGTCTGTGATGTTTTTCTTTTGTGTCTTTCGCATGCATAGTCCGTGACAGAAACATTATTATTATTCTTTTTCTCTATTTGGAATCTACTACTGAAAGAATGTATAGAGAATTGGAAGCTGACAACATAAAAATGTGTTTTCAGTTTTCTGGACTAAAAGCATCTTTTATTTTGAATACTTTGTTACAATTCCTAAACGCACGTAATTTGATGGTATTAAAGTTGTATCATCGCTTAAATCAATGTATAATAGATATTTCAGTGTTTTTCATAAAAATAGGAATTTTGAATGAGTGTAGCCTATTTGTTAAAAAAATTAGTATGAATTTGCACCACACAAATCTAAAGCATTGCAAACTATAATATGACATCCGTTTCACTAGAAGAACATACAATAAAATATTTTACGCTATAATAAAAAAAAGCAGAAGATATTAGAATATAAAAAGAGAAGAGTTTCCTAAAACCATTTACTGGCCGGAAAGCCCTGGTTTTTGAGTCAAACATTCATGATTCGAAACTCGACAAGCGATGTCGAACCGAAAGTTTTCTTGTTTAAATTAGGGGTGGGCATGATAAATCGATAGGCCAGAATGTCTTTTCACTGAGTTTGAGTAATAGGTACGACTGCAAAACTTTACTTAAATCCTCATTTGCAAAAGGGTAAAGGATCATATTACAATAAACCAGCCTAAACAGTAACAAACAGTTCAGCCTAAACAGTAACTACAAGAGTAGTTAACCGTAATTTGGTGATCAGGTGATCATTTCTTTGTATATTGATCAATAAATTAGTTGATCATCTCTAGGAATAGTGATTTTCTAATTAGGCGATCCTCTTTAGGGATAATAGTATTGTAGTTAGGTGACCTCTCTAAGGATAATAATGTGGTAATTAGGTGATCATTTCTAAAATAATCTCTAAGGATAGTAGTGCAGTAATTAGGTAATCTCTCTAGGGATAATAATGTGGTAATTCTAGAGATTTCTAGAGATAATGGTGTGATAATTAGGCGATTATCTCTAGGCACACAACAATAGTATCAATAGTAAATCAACTAATGGAAAATTGTACGTTAATAAAAAGCAATCATTTCGTTTATTACAATAAAATTGCAGTTTTATGAGATATAAAATATTCCACTTCTTTCAGAAGTTAAGAAAACTAAAACTGACTAATCTTTTAAGATACAATTAAATTCAACACAGTAGAATACATATACGAAGTGGTACTACTAATTGTTTTTAAAAAAATGAAGAACAGTTTTTATTTTAATCAAGAAAAACTAAATTTAACTCAAAAAATTAATATCATCTGTTATTAGCATCAATAAATGTTGAATTCGTTGCACATTAATCGATTAATAATTCCAACTTTACTTTCCAAGTTACCGGATTAAATACTAAAATAAATAATATTTAATTAAATTTCTTTTGTTTTAGTTTTTTATATAAAAAGATGATAAAGTTTGATCAAAAAAAAAAAAAGGTGACTCAGGAGATGGTTTTTCTAAAATATTCTACAGACGTAAAATGCATTTTTAAAAGGGCAAAGAAATTTTTGCTAGAAATTTTTTTTTTTGAAAATATCTATGCCATATTGTAGTAGCTTTTTATTCTTAGAACGACCAGAGAAAACCATATGATGACTTCCACGTTTGAAGTGTTTAAATTTTGCTTATTTCATTCAATAAATTTAATATTTCCACTAAAATATCGATTTTAAAAGACAGAAGAAAATCAAAATAGCACTGGAAAAATAATGTATGAAAGAAACCATTTATATATGAATTTATGAAATTAAATAATAAAGTTTGTAAGAATATTAAATGAAATCGGGGAAACAAATATAGTATTGAATATTTTATTATTTAGTACTTGGTTTTGAGGAACACTTTTAAAAAAATGAGATAGAAAAGGATACTTTCTTTGAGATGACTTCAAATTAAATTTAAAAAAAATAGTCAAAAGATAAAATATAATATACATTTCTATAAGAAAACATGTTATATTCTAGCATGCCGATAGCTAGTTATACGTTATAAAATATTGTACAAAATTAAAAAATGAAAATAATTCAATCATTTTATTTAATATTTATGTTTTATTTTTACAAAATATTAATTATTTAAATATATATATATAAATAATTTTATAATATAAATATTTTGTCCTTATATTTTCGATTGCCTATTTTCTTATAGCATTAGGATCGAGTTCTATGATCGATTGGATAAGATTAGTTTCGTGTTCTGCTTTCTCTTAAATCTGAAAGTTTTAGCAAGAAATTTTAACGTCTCTCAAAAATGTCTTCAAACTATTAGCATTTTATAAATAAAATTGCGATACTTGGAATATTTGAAACCTTGCAGATAATCGATCTATTTGTATTAGCCGAACTATAATTAATAATGTTATATTCATCAATCTTCGTTATCGGCTAAAATAACTTTATTATTATTGTTCTTTATCTATTATTATTATTATTCAATGGCGCAACAGCCATATGGTGGGCCTAGGCCGTCTGCCTACTGACAGATTTCGAAACAGGAGATGTTTTTCCTTTTACAGGATAGGGTTGTTCAGCCCAACGTCATATTAGAACGGGATCTACGGTTTAAAGTGGATTCCTACCAACTACAGACATCCCGAAACTCGCACCCGAGGCCTGTGGCATCGAGGGCCAGAGCACTAGTCACTCGGCCATCAGGACCTATCTTTTATTACTGATATCATTATTATCATCATCATCTATTTTTTTTACTTTATCGTTTTTATTATTTCGTATAGTTGAACTTGGGTGGAATTCCTGTTTCACTGCTGCATGGTATAGGTCATAAAAAGACTTCAGTTGCCTATCTGGAGGACTTTTTTGGGATAGCTGGCCCGCATTTGAATGTTGTATGATAGGAAGACCAGAAAATTCCCACCAAGTAACGTGACTATTAGCGCCAGATGCTGTAAAAATTTTTCACTGTCACCATCGATTTCTCTTCTTTCTAAAAGCAGTGACTGAAACAGATGTCACTAGAGGATTGTAGGGCCTGAGCAACATGAACCCTCTTACATAGTAGCACGTATGCCTGCCACGAATTGGGACGCATTTCATGTTGTGTTGGGGAAATCCTTTCATTGCAGTTTTAATAGAAATTTATATTAAAAATTGAACTGCCTAAACAATATAAACATTCTTCTTCTTCTTCTTTGGAGCAACAGCCTCTTGGTTGGCTAAGAACTTTTCCTATTTCTATAGAGTAGGGGTGTCAGTTCTACACCCAACGCTCTATTGCTATATTAGAACGGGACCTATTGTTTAAAGGGGATTCGGAACCACTATAAACATCCATGACACCGTGACTAGAGCCCGAAGCCTATGGTATTGAGTGGCAAAAGCCCATCAGGGCCAAATATAAATGGATTTCCTGGAAATGGGCGTGAAACCTCACAAGCAATGCTAAACCGAAATTTTCTGTGTCTATATTGGATATGTGCACCATAAATCCTTAAATTTTTAAATCCTACGATTGGGTTCGAATAAGTGGAAGACGCGCACGATGGCAAAAATCATAATAAAATCAGATTCTTAATCACGATTGCGACAATTGTTCAATTGTCCAAGTTTGGTTGAGACAGATGACATTCTTTTTTTAATGAGGTGCGTGCTTCGTATGAATCTTTTCATACGACATCATTATCATCATTAGAATCGGTAAACTGACCACAATTTAAATATATGGATTATTTTGTTTTAAATGAATTTACAATCAATGTTGTTGGAATAAGTAATGAGTAACAGCTGAGTAATATTGAACCTGCTACAAAATTTACCATACTAAATATTCCAGGACTTTTGAACATAGTTTTGAAGAATATTTAATTAATTAAAAAAAGGCAATTTAATAAATTACTTTAAACTTTATTGTGTAAAATCAAAACATTTAGAATTAAATCAATATTTTGTGTAAATTAAGTGGTGCAGGTGCATTAAAATTAATTTATTATCCGGAGAAATTTTAATAGATTGACAAAATAAGACAATAATACTTTTATCAACTTTTCAAAACTTGATCTACTTAATACAGGAAAAAAAAATAATAAATAAAAAAAAAACTTTTTCTAGACTTTAAAATAAAATATATCAATATTTTAAAGATACCGTAAAATATTATGCATTAACTACCAATTTCATATAGATTAAAAGCATTAGAATATGTAAAAAAGTCCAGAAAATTATATTTTTTCAAACTCTAAGATCCATTATTAATATTTTGAGAAGGGTTTTATAATTAAGATTGTCACAGGAAAACGCAAACTTAAAACCTCCTGGAATAATTAAGGCAAAATACTTTTTATTGCCTTTCTTAAAAACGTCATTTTATTTGATCAAATCCCTAAAGAAAACTTAAAAATGAATAAAATATTATGACAGAGGAAAAAAATACGCCTGAAGCTAAAAGTTATTCAGTTAACACAATCTAATAAAAGCTAAGAAAAGAGAATATAAATATATGGCTTTTATTGAATATGCATATATTCTAGCGTGGCATGGTAGTGATAGTAACGTATTACATTGTTAATTTAAAAAAAAAAAAATATAGGAGTAATTAAAAAAAATAGTTATTGACAGGTTTATAACTTTTTTAGCGTAGTTGCATTAGTTAACTATTATAATTAATTTTTTAATTATTGTAATTTATTAAACACAAAATTAAAAAAGGAAGAAGTATAAAAAAATAAAATTAATAAAATTTTTAATTTAATTCTTTTCTATCGAATATTACGGGCCTCGTGTTGTACTGATATATGTCACAAATAGCCCATTGACGGGCAACGAATGGAAGGACTTTTATGGGTAACAGAATCACATTTGCGTGTCCTATGGAATAAAATCGTAAAATCCAAAATCAAAAAAAAAAAAGGAAGATATATAAGAAAGGTAAATTAATAAAATTTTTAATTGAATTCTTTTTTATCGAACATTGCGAGCATCGTGTTAAACGGATATATGTCACAAATAGACCAAACGAGCAAACGATGGGAAGGGCATTATCCTCAGAGAGGATATTTATGGGTAACAGATCCCCATTTGCGTATTCCCCAATTGTGAAATACATTAAAAAGAAAAAAAAGGAAGAAATATAATAAAAAAGGTAAATTAATAAAATTTTTAACAGAATTCTTTTCTATTCAACGTTAAGGGCTTCGTGTTACTGTGAGGTATGTCATGAATAGTCCATCGAAGGGCAACGAAGGGTAAGGCATTATCTTCCAGAGGACATTTAAGGGTAACAGATCCTCATTCGCATGTCGTATGGAAGAAAACTGTAAAACACAAAACTAAAAAAAAGGAAGAAACATAAAGAGAAGTTAAATTAATAACATTTTTAACTGAATATCTTTTCTATCGAATATTGCGGGCCCAATTGCGGGCCCACCGGGCGGTTACTGAGATATGCTACAAATACGGTCAACGAAAGGAAGGGCATTGTTTTCCGAGAGGACACTTACGGGTAAAAGATCCTCATTTACGTGTCCCATGGAAGAAAACCGTAAAACCCAAAATTAAATAGAAAAAAAAAAGGAAGAAATGTAAAAAAGTTAAATTAATAAAATTTAAACTGAATTCTTTTGTGTAAAACAATACGGGCCTCGCTTTACACTGATGCCCATTACGAATAGCCCACCGACCGAAGGAAGGAAAGGCAGGGCATCGTCTTCTGAGAGGACATTTGCTGGTAGCAGATCCCCATTTGGGTGTAGAAGTAAACCGTAAAACTTCCATCGTGCAGCCTGACTATACATGCTACAAAGCTTTATACAAATTATCACCGAATCTTCTCGTTTCTGAGAGCAGTGACTACAACGGCCCCTTTCAGCGAATTAAAACCTGAATCCTATTTCAGACCAGTTGAGTATATAGGTTCTGAAGTGAGCTGAAAGATATAAAAGGAGCTCTGATGCGAAAAGAGAAATGATAACTTACCAACTGTACCAAAGATCAGTGAAGCGAGAAACAGACCCTGACATAGAGAGTGGAAGAAGAGATGAAAGAACGCGTAATGATCCGGAAACAAGTCCATGAGAGCACCTGACGATGATGACGCGGACTGCCCACGAACTCCTCTTGCTGTTGTTAATCCCTGCTGCCATAAACATCGACAGAAGGAGCAGAAAGATGATAGCTTTGGTGTCCAGATTACCTCCCTACTATCTCGAAGTTGCCAAGAATTTCTGAGAGATTGAAAGTTCAGTGCGATCTTAGAATAAAACATTTTGGGAAATTCTTCAAATACCAGTGTTAGCAATTATCACTATTTTCCTGTTAGAATTAGTTGCCAATTGTAAGCTGAACTTTGTTTTACTACCTAAAAGTAATTTTGAATATATTGTTCCAACATCAACACTTGGAAGGGGGTGGAGCTAGTTATTTAAACGTGAAACCAATGATCAGTTTATTGAAATTAATATAGATATACTACATAAATATATTTTTGTTTCAAGACGTATTTTTTTAAATTATACGTTAGAAAATCTATCTTTAGCAGTTGATAACTTTTCTTGAGATATTATTATCAGTAGGCACATTTTAACTATTTCAAATGTATAGCAATAATTCTAATTTTTGCATTTCTTTAATTTTTAGGGTAATGTTATTTTGAAGTCGTATATTATCAATGGCAATCGTACAAAAACAACTCTATATTTTGCATTTGTTAACTTTCATGATAATGTTATTTGCAATCGTAAAGTCTTACTTTTGCATTTATTTATTTTTAATGTTAATATTAATTATAATTGTATGTAAACAATTATCTTGAATTATTCTACGTACTATGAACGTTGCTCTAATAATCAAAATTAAAATATATTATTATTTTATCATTTTTTTCCCATTGTTATTTCATGTACGTGTAGTCTATACATATTATAAATTTTTTATATATTATCTACATATTTTATATATAGTCTATACATATTATAAATATGGATCCAGCTGAAACATATATAGGGTGAATTGATGGTTACTGGTTATTGGGGTACACAACTATGAGATTACTTTTAGTACGGACTTTTTTTTATTTGATAAAGGTTGTTACGGTCAAATTATTTCGCAGGTTGTGAAATGTTAAAAAATATTATTACGGTTATTACGGTTAAATAGTTAATTAAAGGTTATTACTGTCAAATTGTGCAGGTTATGAAATGTTAAAAATTAGTCAGCAACCCAGTATCGTGAATATAATCTGTAAAATTATTTTTGTAATTTAAGCTTGAATGTGAATTTTGTTAATTGTATGAATTTCTAACATAATAGTTAAATTATTGATTTTTAATTCTAAAATGTTTTTCTAAATTTAAATTTAAGGCAAAAAAATGAAATTTTTACAAAACATATTACTTGGAAAACCTAGATTCTTAGCGCTATATTTTTATCTGTGTATGAATCTATTATTGTTCTACAAAAATAATCATTAATTTTTAATAAATGGTCTAAATAAAATAACTTCTTCGCTTCAAATTTTTACGCAGATGACAAATAATTTTCTTCAAAATAGCACTGTCTAAATTTACGTCCCACGCGAGTTCAACATTATGACTGTAGAAATTTATATGTATCATGTATTGCTTATACTCACAATAGCCGAAATCAAGTCACACGCTCCTGTTCGCATTTTAAATTGATTAAGGAATTTCAAGCACAGAGGATGTGCAAGACTGCCTACCTTAATTCTTCGCCACACAAGGAAATGGCCTCAACAGAAGAATTCAGTTTCGGCTATGGCTCATTAGGTCAGTAGAACATCGAAAGGGTATCCACCTTTACAAATACTAAAAAGCAATGGTCAGTTAAGTTTCAGAAAAAAAAGCCTTAAAATTTTCAAGTGCAGCTTATACATGAGAAAATTTGTATCTCTGAGCTTTGACGATGTTACTTGAGTATTAACATATAGTCTGACCACTAATAGTTTGGAATAGTGAACATGCGGTTAAACGGCGGAAACAGACGAATCGAATACTTGTTAGGAGTACTAATCAGATAAACACTGCATAAAGCTACTTTGATAGGAAAAAAGTATAATAATTTAATGTCGAATTCTTTTCATCTAGTTCTTCTTTTAATAGTGTACAAGCGAAAATTTTAATTACTAAAAATTAAAATTCTTTTTATATACATATTATTACATATTCCTGTTGATGTAAGCCATTACCGCCAGTCCAGGTTTGCTAAGACCTGTAGGTTATACACTCATGTCCATAAATTAAGGATAATTCAGAATCACACAGAAATTGAACTCTAAAATAAAAATTTCACTTGTAGAATTATCACAAACATCTTGAAGAAGAATATGCAAATTACAGGAAACCACCAGATGGCGCGGATAGTACGTCACAATGACGAGAGTGTAAGAGAGAGGTATATAAGGAATGATGGCAAAGAAGTAAAATTGTTCACAAGCGCTTTAAAAGCCTTTCAGTGCAATAACCGCCTAGTTATGGCACAAAGGAAGCATTTGGATGATTTTTTACGTGGTAGAATTATCGGACGACTGGAATGTGGACGTACCCAGTTTGAAGTATCCGAGGAACTTGGAATCGCCCAGAGTGTCATCTCCAGGCTTTGGCAACGATTCCAAGATGATGGTAATGTGAGTAGATGTTACAGCACAGGTCGCCCCCGAGTTACAACGCCGAATGAGGACCGGTATTTAGCAGTTACTGCCAAAAGAAACAGACGGATCACAGCTTCAGACCTGTCTCGTCAGCTCTCTTCAGCTACCGGTACGACAGTTTCAAGGCAGACCGTGTACAGACGCTTAGGGCACATTGGTCTATATGCTCGTAGGCCTGTCAGATGTGTTCCACTTACCGCAACTCACTGTCGCCTGCGATTAACCTGGAGTGGAGAGCATGCATTGTGGACGGCGCAACAGTGGTCTTGTGTGATGTTTTCCGACGAGTCCAGGTTTAGTTTGCAGTCTGATTCTCGCCGGACTTTCATATGGAGAGCGCCAGGTACCCGTTACCACCAAGAGAACATCATTGAACGACACCGTTACGGTAGTGCAGGATGGCTCGTTTGGGGAGGAATTATTCTTGGTTCCAGAACTGACCTGCATGTTCAGAGTGTAACGATGACAGGCCACATCTATCGGGATGTCATTCTGGAACAACATGTACGTTTGTTTCGGGGCGCCATGGGTGCTGAATTTCTGTTTATGGATGACAACGCCCGTCCTCACCGTGCAAACATTGTAGACGAATTCCTTCAATTGGAGGATATCACCCGTATGGATTGGCCAGCATACTCACCGGACTTGAATCCAATAGAGCATGTGTGGGATATGCTTGGCCGACGAATTGCAGCCCGTGAACCCCCTCCCACCTGTCAACCGGAACTTCGGTGGGCATTGGTTGATGAGTGGTGTAATATTCCCCAAGATCAGTTTGATAATTTGATACTCAGCATGCCTAGGCGTTGCATACTCCATATTATCCATCATACTAACCATCTTATAATTTTTTTTTGTAAATAGGTTCTTTTTTGAAATTTGCTCCAGGGAGTAGAAATCGCAATTTTTATTAATTATGTCAAACATATAGCATCTTTTTTGCTCTTTACCTTTGGTTTAATAAATAGACTTTATAAATAAGTCAAATTTGTTTTGCTTCTGTCTCTTTCTTTGTCTGACCTTCATTATCCGTAATTTATGGACATGAGTGTAATTTGCATTTTAAATGTAACGATACATGTCATACAACAGGTGAAACATATATCAATAGGTTTTCTAAATTTCTTAATCTCTATATGTTTTCACCGCCTCCTTGTTTTTATTAAGCACACCCAAGTTGTTCCTATTACCATTCTCGATCATATCACTGTCTTTTAGATGGCTGTATTGCTTACCTTAGAATTTTTCGAAAATAATCCACTAAAACTGAAAGTACAACTACGCCAGGATAATAATAACTGTCAACTGGCGTACCGGTTACGGACTACCAATGAGAATATACTCCTTAACCTCTTCATCATAATTTATAGATAAAGTTAAACAATTATGGTTGGCTGCTTTAGGTCAATAACAAAAAATAACAATATAAACTTTTAAAAATTAAATAAATGGTATTCAAAATTTAAAAATACTAAAACTAAATAAAAGTAAAATGTAAAATTAAAAAAAAAAGAATTTAAGTTTAAATTCGATACAATTAGGGACCAGTTGTCGATGCCACAAAAACTATTGAAGATGTAAACATAGTGATCAAAGGGTGGTATAATAACAAGTTTCCTCATAATAATAAAAACAAAGTCAGTTCACTGCTCAAAAGCAATAATGAACCCCATACCACTGTAGCTCGAATTCACATCCTACAAGACTTACGGATAGCGGTTACACATGCAGATTGGCTTTCCAAAAATGTTAAATGCGTGCAAAATGTTCTGGATACGGAAAATTACTGAGTGAAAACAGAATAACTCGTCGCCTGAAATTAAACTTCAACCATCTTAATTAAAGGACGCGGTAACAAGATTAGTTGCAAGTACCCACAGAATAAGTTAGCTCCCGGCCTTCATTACAACTGCTCCGCGGGAAGGTCTTGGGAGAGGAATTTAAATGTTTAGAGGTGTGTTTAATTCATTAGTTTTAAGTGGGAGTAGAAATGAGATTTAAATGTCACAAAGAAGACGATTATAAGCCCGTCTTGCTTAAAGTTTACTGGGGAAAAATTGAATAAAACCAGTTTCCCCACGTTAGAATTTAAAAAAGGATAGGTTTCTTTAAATGTTTGTTTTGCGAAAAAGAATTTCTAGAATATGCGGATTAAAATTAAAATTATTAAATGATTTTTTTTATCGTTAATTCATTTAAAGAACTTTATATAAATTTTTTTAATAAATTTTTTATTTCGAAGTAATATTCCATCACTTTAAATAATATTAAACTTAAAAATATTAAAAATATAATAATTAATTAATTAAAAACATTAAATAACTTTAAATTATATCTTAAAACCTTGAGAAATATAACTAGAGTAGTAACATATAGCCCGATTAAAAATAGCGTGAAATGTAAACATTTGTTTGAACGGTGAAACCTGAAGAATAGATTGCTTGTTAGAAGTGATAATCAGATAAACACTGCACAAAATTACTTTGATAGGAAAAAAGTACAATAATAGTTAGTTGGTGGAATTTTTTTTCATCTCTTCTTTCTTACTGCATTATCTAAAATTTTAATTATTAAAAATGAAAATTATTTTATTGCGATTAAAATCCCTCTTACATGATATTTCATTATTGTGAATCCACCTGATTTGGGAGCTGGCCACTTTTCTACGCTATCGGTGGTTGAACTATAAGTATTCACCTATCGACTTGCTAATCTGGATTCGATCTTGACTTCGAATAATTTTTATTCATTTGAATAATTACATGAATTTTTAACTGAAATTAATAGTTTGCAAATATTTAAAAGTGAGTAAAAGTTCAAGAAAACAGTCACCCATACAATAGTAATACAATAAACTGGAACGGGCAAATCAATTATATGGACGCCCTGATGGACCAATACTTTACTCAAAAACTAAACAAAATATACATCGTACATCTAATTGCTCAGAACCCTTCCTATAAATCTACCTTCTTTAAGCAAACCAAAGCAGGCTATTGTAAATAATTCATGTTTTTTTATGTATCAAAAAACATTTGATTCTGTCTTAGTAATTCCTCATATAAGAGACATGGCTCTAGTGTTATGTGTCCTAAATTTATTCGCTTCTCCTCTTTATTTGCTCACTCTTTTCAAACCCGTCTCTTTCCTGAAAACCAGCCTTCCTTAAACAAATAAACAGAATGGTATAGTAACAAATTTGTGTTCTTTTATGTACCTATGCATCTACATCTTAAAAAAGTAGTAAATAAATATACTGTAAAAAAAAAAAAAAATACTTTGGAATTATAAAATTTAATGAATGATTACTGACAGGCTTAAATGAATACAGTTTGCACATAATAAATAAATAAAAGTTATGTATGTTATATACGCCCGATGTCATCATTTGGATATTACATTTATATATAGTTTCGTATTCTTAAAAAGTTTTTACATATACCTGATGATGTAAGCTGGATTCATTGACAAATGGGCGACACGCTTGTAATCCCTTGTTAAGACATATCGGTTATAATTTGCATTTTAAATGTTTATATTTAAAAAGTAATGATATATCATGATATACAACAGGGGAAACATATATTAATTAAAAAAACGTATATTAATTCATTTAAAATATTTTATTTTGATATGCGCGGATATATTTTATCATTAATTCCTTCAAAAACTTTATATAAAAAAGGTACGCTATTCGTACTTGACATAATATTCCATTACTTTAAATAATATTAAATTTAAAAATATTAAAAATATATTAAGTTATTGGTTGGTCCAAATTATTAAATAATTTTAAATTATATTTAAAAACTAATCCACATTTTGTTTTTCAGCTTAACATAAAATATACACAAGTTATTGTAAACTGTAATTATAAAATTTGAACAGCGTGCATAATTATAAAACACTTCTTCATTGGCGCAACAGCCTCATGGTTATCCAAGTCCATCTGCCTATTGACAGATTTCGAGACAGGAGATAATTTTTTTTCACTGGATAGGGTTGTCAGCTCTAAGTCCAACAGTCTTATTTGACCGGGACCTACGCTTTTAAGTGAATTGCGAACGCTTACAAGCATCCATGTCACCGGCGGAGCTCTAATATGAAACCTGTAGGGCCCCATGTTATCCAATAGATGAAACATATACCAATAGTTTTTCTAAATTTTTTAATATTTTCTTTCTATATGCTTTTACTACCTACTTCTATTAATTAACCATCTTAATTGCCCCAGGGGCTAATATTACCCCTCTTGATCATACTAGTAGATGGCCTTATCGCCTACTTTGGATTATTTCGCCAATAATCTATTAAAACTGTAAGTGCAGTAACGCCAGGATAATAACATGCTCCCTTATAACAATAAAAACCAAAGTCAGTATGCAACTCAAAAGCAATAATGAGACCCTTACCACTGTAACTCGAATTCACATCCTACCAGATGGGCTGATAGCGGTTACACATGCAGATGGCTTTCCAAAAATGTTAAATGCGTGCAAAATGTTCTGGATACGGAAAATTACTGAATGAAAACACACTAACGTGTCGCCGTGAAATTAAACTTCAAGCATCTTAATTAAAGGACGCGTTAACAAGATTAGTTGCAAGTACCGAGAGAGTAAGTTGGCTCCCGGCCTTCATTACAACTGCACCGCGGGAAGGTCTTGGGCGAGGAATTTAATTGTTTAGAGGTGTGTTTAATTCATGAGTTTTGAGTGGGAGTAGAAATGAGATTTAAATGTCACAAAGAAGACAATTATACTCACGTCTTGCTTAAAGTTTTACTGGGGAAAAAGTGAATAAAACCGGAGTTTCGCCACGTTAGAATTAAAAAAAAAATAGCTTTCTTTAAACCTTTATTTTGCGAAAAAGAATTTCTGGAATGTACAGATTAAAATTAAAATTGTGAAATCTGTTTAATTCGATATGTAATTCGATATATTGCTATTCGCTGATTCATGTTTCGCGATTCATGTTAATTCGATATGTATGGATATATTGTATCATTAATTCCTTCAAAAAAATGTATATAAGGTTTTGCTATACGTTTCGTAATTGACGTAATGTTCCCTTACTTTAAATAATATTAAATTTAAAAATATCAAAAATATAATAATTAATTAATTAAAATATTAAATAAATTTAAATTATATTGAAAAATTGATCAACATTTTGTTTTTCAGTTTAACGTAAAATATACACAAGTTATTCAAAAATGTAATTTTAAAATTTGAAAAGCGTGAATAATTATAAAATACTTTTGCGGAACAACCGCAGGGTGGCCGAAGGCCGTTTTCATATTGGCAGATTTCGAAACAGAAGATAATTTCTTCTTCAAGTGGTAGTGTTGTCAGCTGTACGCCCAACAGCCACTTTATACAGGGACCTATGGTTTAGACTGCATTCCGAATCATTGCAAACTTTCATGGTACCGTTTCGGGCTCGAATGCACAACTTGTGGCACCGAAAACCGGAGCGCTAATCACTCGACTATCAGGCCCCATGTTATCCAACAGGTGAAACGTATACTAATAGGTTTTTAAATTTTTTAATCTTCTTTTCCTTTATATGCTTTCACCGTCTCCTTGTATTTACTAAAAGCATCCCAATTCCCTCTGGGGCTAATATGATCTCTTTTTATCATTCCATTAGATGGTCGTATCACCTACTTTGGATTATTTCGCCAATAATCTATTAAAATTGTAAGTGCAGTAACACCAGGATAATAACATGCTCCCTTATAACAATAAAAACAAAATCAGTATGCAGCTCAAAAGCAATAATGAACCCCTTACCACTGTAACTGTAATTCGCATCTTACCAGATGGGCGGATAACGGTTACAGACGCAGATGGCTTTTCAAATATTAAATGCGAGCAAAATGTTCTGGATGCGGAACATTACCGAGTGAAAACACAATAATGTGTCGCCGTGAAATTAAACTTCAAGCATCTTAATTAAAGGACGCGCTAACAAGATTAGTTGCAAGTACCGAGAGAGTAAGTTGGCTCCCAGCCTTCATTAGAAGTGCTCCGCGGGAAGGTCTTGGGCAAGGAATTTAATTGTTCAGAGGTGAGTTTAATTCATGAGTTTTAAGTGGGAGTAGAAATGAGATTTAAATGTCACAAAGACGACAATTATATTCACGTCTTGCTTAAAGTTTGCTGGGGAAAAAGTGAATAAAACCAGAGTTTTCTCATGTTAGAATTTAAAAAAGAATAGCTTTCTTTAAACGTTTGTTTTGCGAAAAAGAGTTTCTAGAATATGCAGATTAAAATTAAAATTCTGAAATTCGTTTAAAACATTTTAATCTGATATGTGTGGATATATTTTTCATTGTTTCCTTTAATGAATTTTATGTAAGGGTTTGCTATACATTTTATATTTCGCGTAATATTCCATTACTTTAAATTTAAAAATATTACATTATTTTAAAATATTAAAAGTAGAATAACTAATTAATTAACAATATTAACTTATTTTAAATTATAACGTTAAACTAATCATCATTTTGATTTTCTGTTTAACATAAAATATACACAAGTTATTTTAAGTTGTAATTATAAAATTTGAAAAAACGTGAATAATTTCAAATAAGTTATTTCTTCTTCATTGGTGCAACAGACCCATTGTGGGCCAAGGCCGTCTGGTCATTGGCAGGTTTCGAAACAGGAGATAATTCCTTTTTTACGTGGTAGGCTACCAGCCTTACTCCCAATAGTCACTTTATACCGAGACCTACAGTTTAGACTGGATTCCGAATCATTACAAAGTTCCATGGCAACGTTTGAACTCGAACCCGAAACTTGTGGCACCGAGCTCTAGAGTGCTAGTTAGTCGGCCATCAGACCCTCAAATAAGATACAATGACTTAAAATCATACTTATGGTAAATGTTTTAAGAACTCACTTTATTTAAATTTCAATACTGCCTGATGGCTAATTGGCTAGTGCTCTGGCCTTTGGTACCATTTCCCTCAGGTTCGTATCTTGGCGATGGTAGGGTATTTGATAGTGGTTCGGAATCTACATTAAACTGTAGGTACTGATCTAATTAGTCCAATGTTTACAAAAAATTACCGTAGAGTGACAAACAAAACCAAAAGTCAAATTTAAAAAAAAAAAAAAACAAATTTGTGTAAATAATTTAAATGATGGGCTAGATTACTTTTATTAAAATTTATTAATTTTTTTTTTCTTTTTCAAAAATATTTTCTGAAATGTAAAATATGGTAAAGCCTTTTTCTCTCTTTTATTATTAAAATTAAATGTATAACAAATTTTAATAACCTCATGAAAGAAATTGTAAAAAAATGTCTTGATTTAAAATCTAATGTAAATATTAAATAACATTAGGTTAAATTCTAAACTCAACAATCAATCAAATCTAAAGTTCTGGAACTCTTCGTGAAATTCTAGTTGACAAATGGAAGCCTGAATGAATGATTAATGATAAAAGATGACACACTATTAAAACTTTAAAAAAATTAAAAGATTTAGAATAGAATATGAAAATGTAATGAAACGGGGATTTTTTTTTTAAATATGAAGCCACATCAACATTGATTATGATGTTCACAGAACTGCAACTGTTTCAATATAAATTATTTCTTTTAAAATACTTGAATTAATTTCAACGATGCCTTAAAATGGATAACTTCAGTGAACCAATGGCAAAGTTTTATTTTTGAACTGAAAATTTAAATTAGGACCCTTTTTTTGTATTGTATTATTTTCTACTTATAAATAAAAAAAATTTCTTATTAATGGTTATGTGGATTTTCAGTAGAATGATTCTTAATTATTGTAATTTAAATGGTAAAATTAACAAATTTTGACACAATAACTGATGAATTTCTTCAGTTCTAAAGTTTATTTAAATTTTTGGCATTAATAAAGAGTCGTAAAATGGGAATTGAAAGTAAAAAATAAACTAATATAATAAACTCAAGGTTTTAAGAAGTATTTAAACAAATTAGCTTTTTTTATTTAGGAATTTCTAGAAAATATAACTCTTTTAAAATATGTAAGAATATAACTCTACTTCCTTCAACGAACATAGATACATAATTATAAGCGATAGTTAGTTCAACTTTCATAAAAAAAAACCCTGATTATTCTATAAAGTTTTGAAATTTTAAAAACATTAAATTCTTGCTATATAATATTATTTTCTAAATTCTAAAATGAATGTCAAACATTATACTACAAATATTACAGCAATCGTGTCAGTGTCAAAATTCTGTCAAAATTTTTACAATAAAGTAGATTTTTTTTTTTTTGGCTATTTTATTTGTAAAAGGGTCGACACATTTAAAAAAAATATATTTACTTGGTTTTAACCCTTTTATTTGCAATTTTATCTTCGATAGACAACAAATTTCCTTTTCGCACTTTCGTTTACAAAATACTTTGTCTGATGGTTTGCTTAGTTATTTTTTTTTTGTTTGTTATTGTTAAACATTGGATGGTTTCAAGTATGGCACAAACAGTATCTGACCGACGATGAAGGGATGACATTGCTTTCAGAAAGGACTTTTGGAATTAACTTATTGCATTTGCATGACGTATCAGAGATAACCCTAGACATTCTCGCCAGGTAGTCTGACACTTGATGTGATACGCTTAACAGATGTTGCCCCAATATAGAATTCTGCAATAGTGATAGCAACGAATGCCTTTAACAAAATCATCAAAGGGCGTGCTACCGAAGCGACTTAAACAAATGAGAGCTACTTAAACTCTATTGAGAGCATCTGCAAGTTTCTTGCCCTCTTTCACAAAATCTGTTGAATTACATTCTTATTTATCGTATGCTCATTCCCGTTGCATACACAGGAGCATTCAGCTTGGCTCTGCAAGGAGATTTTTGATCTCAGTTCTCTTTATTCCTTAGTTATTAGCTAGGCTGCTTCACGATCTAATAATTTAATAAACTGAAAGCATAATGGGGAATTCTAAAGTGCATAAGAAAAATGGATTCAGTAATTTATTATATGATAAAAAATTTAGATAATATAAATTTAGATGATATAATTTAGTTGTATGAAAGTATATCTTTTTCTTTAATAAAAAATTGGTTTCATGGAAATATTTCATGATGTGTAACACAAGTTGTATTTCTTTTGAAAGTCAACAAAAAAAAAAAAAATTCATATAGTTGCGAATTAATAAACTGAATTTTATAAATTAAAAGATAAGTAATAAATAAAAAGTTGAGTAAGAATCAGTAATTCAAAAATAAATTATTGATAAGTGTCAAATTTTACTTAATAAATACAAAATAGTAAAATTTATTTGATACATCTTAAATCAGATATATATTCTTAAACTCACACACGTTATCCCTGATGTGGCTAACTTTCTATCAAATTTATATTGTATTATATGGTTCATTCATTTAGGTAATTTTAGGTAAAGAATAATATTCGTGGCCTAGTGAATATTTACATGTTCTGAAATCTGTACTTATGAAAATTTTTTCCTGATTGCAAGAAATATATCTAATTTAAAAATATACCTAATATAACAATTTTACTTTAGACTGGATTCTTTCTTAATTTGCTACTTAAAATTTTTTGAATGTTTCATAGATTTTGGTTGAAAAGTAAAACGGGAATAGTTTAGGAAACATTTAACACTTAAACATTGGCAAAATAATTTATTTAATGTTTCCTAAATTATTCCAAATCATGAGATAAAAACCTTTGTCCATAACTTGTCGTCCTTTATACAACATCTCATTTTGCATCTATTTATTTAATGTCCAAAAACGAGAGTTACAGATCTATTGGTTATCATGACATTATCTATCAAGAAATGTTTGCTTCATGGATTTTAAATGCATTTCATGGAATTGAAAAATATGCGTAGTATTTTAAAATTCTATTGCAGTAGTTGTGGTTCTTGATACGTGTTCAACCTTATATGGAGCAACTTATATTTTTCAACAAGACTAAGCAGTAATAAAATAGAACGTCACTTGGGTTGCCAGTTTGAAGTCAACATGCTCCACATGTGACGAGTATTTATTTAAGTAAACGGCTTAGTCATCCCCTCCCCATTGCTTTGTATGGGACTCATCGCTTTGCTTTTTTGCGTTGCTTTGAAAACATTGTAAAAAATGATTCTGTGTATGCTTGTGTCAAGAAATTCGTAAAAGAAAGCCCTTATTTTTTCAATTCATACTATTAGCTCACACTCTCCCTATATATATATATCTTGTTCACATTTTCAATCGTTAATAAAATACTTTTTATTCATCCACTCAAATTGAAATACATTTTTTTTGAACTTGTAGTGGATGACACTTGATGTTAATACAGTTTTTTCAAATAATAATTAATTAATTAATTGATTTTAGTTTTTTTAAAATTTATATTGTATGTATCTACCAATAGATGGCGCCAGATGTAAGAGGAAAATTTCAACTTTATTTGTAAAGGACTTTCTGCAATATAGTGGGTAAAAATAGAAATTGACTTAATTTTTTTTTTTTTATAATACTTGTTCTTACATAGGTTGCTTTATTGGTTATGCTAAATGAATAAAGTATGTTTAAAAACAATTTTTGTTAAATTATTATCTGATTTATATTGTAGACTGTACCATAATGTAGCATATAAGCCAGTGATTTTTCTTTTGTTGAATAACTATAATATTCATCTATCGATAAAAAGTAATTTCAACACGTTTAGATTCAGGGATTTACGTTTGTTTTTGAGGGATCCTTAGCTTAATCAATTAGATGGTAGCTTGGAGATTTTTTAACGACAAGGAAAAATAAGTTTTTTCCATATAACATTTTAAAAACAAATGCTTGATTAAAAAAATAAATGTAAAATTAATATTTCTAGACTTTGTTTTTACTTTAACAATATATAAAACAATATTTGAAATTTTGACCATAATGGAAACTATGTATATACTATGTCAATTATTATTTAATATTAATTTGGATTATTCATCAAATTCATTTTATTGTTCCTTTTTTTCAGGTAGATTTGATCTGCGTGCTTTTCATATTTTTGATTAATAATGTTAAAAAAAAAACATCTAACTCTTCTGAGGAATTGCTTTTGGAAAAGGAGCCAAGCTATTGTTAAGTGCCAATTCTAGTACGAAAAGAATGGAAGTTGTAAAAATCAACATTCTATTTTTCCTTTAACAGTTTTCTATTTTATTATTATTACATAGTTTTCGTTCAAAAGTGTTAAATAAAACCCAGCCTTAAATCAATACTTATTGCATTTGGTTTATTATAAATATCCAATAAATTAGTAAAATGCTAATTAAATCAATTTAATGCCAGACATTTACTTTTTCAAATCATCTTATTTATTTTCATAAAGCAACATCTTGATCATTCAATTATATGAATATGAAAATATCAGAAAATACGCAGCTGAACAAGTTATGTTGATGATCTGAAATGCAAGTTGGTCACATGATTGTAGTGCGAAATAAAAGGTAAAGATGTGACATATGAACCGACAATCTCTACACTCTGCCGCCTATGGAATCCAGAATTACGAGAAATTCTACGTTTCAGGAGACACTTGTACTAAGCGATGACACTGCAGACAGGTCCAGCAAATGGACTATTTTACGAGGCATCAAACTGTAGGCTTACAAACCTCTAGTTTGTATTACCGTCGTATCGACGTTTATCAGCCCATTGGGCATAGAATTCGGACCAAATTTATCAATGTACAAACAATCTCGAATAGACAAATCCTCCAAGCCATAGAACCGAACGTATGGATCGACGAATTCGAAGGGAAGCGGTGGTGGCCCCACAAACTCGACATTCTGCAGAATGTATAGGGCAGTTTGGATGCTTCAATATATTTAGCACAATTTCATAACGACTATCTGGAAGCGTCTTAACTGTGTTCAAGACAAAAGTTTCCCTTAGTGAAGATTGATATTAACGCCAATCCACCAAAGTGAAAGATTGTGATGGTGACGGGAAAGAGACCCTTGGACGACTGAATGCTACAATACGGTGTTCAGCAATATATCTGTGTTCCGCTTTTTCGATAGCCACCGGGTTAGAATCTGTTGGCATTGGGTAGATAGAACCAATGTGACCACTATTGTTGATTGTCATACTGTTGGTCAATGTGGCATAATGGTTTGGGATATTATCAGACACATTAGCAGGTTACCACTTGGTACGCATCAAATGCATGATGTTGATGTCGTGCTGCAGTGGGTTGCTATTTTACCTTCAACGGTTACAAAATGATTTCCAGCAAGATAACGTGAGGCCGCAAGTGGCATTTATCAGCAGACAGGCCTTGCATCAGTCTTTGGCTTGCAATATTTCTTGATTTCTCATCATTCAAGCATATCTGAACCGTTATTGGCCGTCGTTTGTCTACTATATTTAAGTCTTAATCGGAAGACGAACTATAGATAGTCGAAAGCATATGGCCTTCTATTCCTCAAGATATCCGCATACTATTTTCAATCTGTATCTTGTGGTGTTGCTACTCGCATCGCCGTGAGATGTAATTCTACATTCTGCTGATCATCTATATATTTCATGCCTATATACAATTATCTTCTCTTATATAACATACTTATTTACAGATGCATTATTGGTTTGTGTATCAATTTTAATCCCTTTCTGCCCATTCTTTTATGGTGTTGCATTTTCTATGTCAGGTAGTATATATATATGGAATAAATATATGACACACACACACTGTTCATATTGTTTGGGCTGTACGATGTTAAGATACAGTGAATATATGTGGACATGTATCTTACAGAAGTATGTGTAGAAATGTATGATATAAACTAGATGAATACAATGTGTTCATAAACAGTTATAATAAAATAAAAGACATAATTGTATCTTGCAAACGAACACTATTTAGTATTGAATTTAGAATCGCAATTTAGTTTAAGTGTCAAAAAAAGTTAAATTAAATTTCAAAATTGAAATTTCCACAGTGAAAAGAGAGAGAATGAATAAAATCTTAAAGTACGTAGTCCCAATCAGATCAAAGAAAGATTAAAATTGACTCTTCAAGTGACATCTAAGGGTCACAGTTAAAAACTGTCAAATGTAAGAGAGGTGCACACTCTGAAAGCCTTCTGGTGTCATGTTTATCCAGTCGAATACAAAAACTATTCCAGATATTTACGAAATCCTTAGACATCTTTAAGTGTTCTGACGCTCCACGTTAATAATTTGAGGTATTGAAGTTGTGCAGCGTTTAAGAACAACATTTACTTTGAACTGGATTTCTATTGAATCTTGATGGACCAATCAGTTCTAATTTTCGCGGCTTCTTTTCATTAAAATTTACATATGGCGAATCCGCAAGGGAGGAATTCTGAAAATATGTTAATTCTATGATCAAAATAAAAAATATCAGAATTGATCATATGTGCTTGTCGGATAAATTTCAACGCCGACATTCAGAGGAGAATGAGATTCTGGGTGTGAAAATAAATATTGTTCGTCTTAATGTGTACTATTATTTCGGCAAAATATATCGTGAACAACTTGTATATCATCTGGATACTTTGTTAACACCTTAATGGATTATTTATTTTAAATACTGTTTTGTTGTAGTAAGCCTTTTTTTAATTAACTGTGCATTTTTAGAATTTTGAAGAATAAGTTTTATTCAGCTTCATTTATTTTTATTAAAGAAATTGAGGTATAAATACAGCCATTTGGATTGAAATTGAAGTCGTATTAGAATTATAACTAATCCGATTAATCGCAGAGCTTTTGATATTACTATTAGATCAATTGCTTCTATTATCACTAAACATGTCTTTACATTTACTAATTTTGCAAAAATTAACGAAATGTAATTATAAACTGCATTAAGCAATAAATAAGACTCAAATCTTTGAATGCCTTCTGAGTACTGAAGGGTATATAATCAAATGTTTATTTAAACAGCATGAAATCAACAACATATTAGACAATAAACATATCAAACAACTTATTCGAAAGAATGTTGCCAGACCTATCACTCGTGTTTACATTAGTATACTACAGGTTATCCAAAATACTAGTTTTAATCTAGAATTAGTAAATTAATTTCTGCAAGAGTTAACTCGTGGTGAATCAAAAAATACAAATGTATACATGAGTTTACTAGGGATAAATCTTTAAGGGGTTAATAAGACCAATACATTAACACTGTAGACAAAATTAAACTTTTATTAAGTAAATTATATGCAAAAATAGCTAATTATATTTTAATAACTGCATAGCTCAATTTGAGAACCAACTAACCTTGCTTCGAGTTAGTTAATGGTTACTTTTCTTGTTTGTTTAAAGCGTCATCATTACACTTTAAACAAATAAGAAAAGTAACAATTTTTATATAACGAATAAAGTTTCACTTCTTCATTAAAAACATATTATTACTTGATTTAAGGATTCATTAAATATTAGAAATTTGAAAACTTTAATTAAAGTAACTGTAATTAATTTGCCCCATCAGCTTTTAATTCCTTCTCTTCTTAGTAATTTTTTGATTGTGTTGCTTACAAAATGAACGTAAAATTGCAAGTATTAATTACTTAAAAGGAAAAATTAACTTATTAATCTGCCTATTTCATCAAATAATTGAAGGATAATTTCTTATTCAAAATCATGCATTGAATAGCAAAAATTTTGTTACCCTTAATAGTCATTTAGTTTTATTTTATTAATATTATAAAATTAATTTAGTCTTTAATTATCTGAATCATCTTTTATTTTCTGATTATCGCAATGAAATGTTTAATGTCCATTAAGATTTCGACGTTGAATGTTTAATTAGCATTTCGAGATAAATTATTTGATCTTTAAATACTTAAGATTCTAGGATGCAATACGCTAAATAAGAGGAACTTGATATCTTCATGGCAAATAATTAAAATACGAAATTTAGATGAAACCTTGACTTGCCTCTGAACTTTAAGATAAAATTACTTACTAAATGAAATTGTCAAATAAATGATATTAAATTTTTTAAAAAATCCTGCAATTGGAATAATTTTTTTTTTGTGCACGATGAATTAAAAAAATATTAAAAGCATTCGAAAACATCTTAAAATACAAAGTAATATTTGCTGCTCAACAAAAAAAAAATATTCCTGGTTCAATTACTCATTCGAAATTTATATGAAATTTAGGTACCTAGTGGTAACGTGCTGTGTTTCCGAACTAGTAGAGCTGAATTCTAAGCCCAGTTAAATATTGTATCAATGATGGAGGGGATGTGATAAATCTCTATGTTTGAGTATCCTTATAGTGTCCTGAAGAGGGTACCATATATTAGGAAACAAAGTAGATCTTGTGTTGCTAATGTGATAACAGGCGTAACATCTGTGCGTTGGTGCCATTTTCTAACAGAATACGACATAATTATCGCTCATAAGAACTTTAAAAAATAATTGATTGTATTTGAATTTTATACTGGACGCAACACAAAAAACTCAATTTGAGTAATTCAACTGTCGATGCAAGGCTTTTGCCATGATTTTCAGCAAGTTAAAGCTTTTATATACAACAGTAATTGCAAAATACGTCGCCATCATAATTGTTCCAGCACCTATTATCACTGAACTACTAAAAAATTGTGTTATTTATAAAATTTTTTTAGCAGTTATCGGCATTTTCTTTTCTTGCATAGGGTATATGCTTCACAATTTCGTGATCTGCCAAATTACTGACAGATATTGGAGATTTATTGCTAACCGGGTGGGCTTTTAAAGCTGCGTTTACAATGAACAGAAAGACGCATTAAAACATTCCCTCAAGTGTCAAAGCAACGCATGATTTTTCAAAAAAAATTTATTAACTTTAGAATTTAACAAAATAATTGATTTTTTCACGCTTCTCTTTTTATCCTCTCATTTACGGTAAAACGAAATACAAAATATACAGTAAAAATATATAATAAGTAGAAAATATACAGTACAAATATATAATAAGTAGAAAATATACAGTAAAAATATATAATAAGTAGAAAATATACAGTAAAAATATATAATAAGTAGAAAATATACAGCAAAAATATATAATAAGTAGAAAATATACAGTAAAGAATATACATAATATACATAAAAAATACAAAATACACAGCAAAAAAATTCGATTTAACGTTAATTAAAATTTGGCGAATCATTCTCTAAATTAGATAAAAATAAAGTATTTTACAGAAAAGACAAATAATTCTGAAATAAAGTAAAAAAAGATTTCTTAAACTAAAAAATAGATAATAAGCATTTCTGTAAAAAAATTAGGTTTATCAATTTAATATTTATTTCAAAATTAAACCTTCTCATCGACATTACCTATTTTCAGGCCTGTTTAAAATTAATTCAGTTATTTTTAGGATTATAATTTTATTTTGTACAAAAATTATTAAAAAATAATATTATTTATAAATAGTATAAATTATATTATTAAATCCTAAAGTTATTTTAAGAAATATGGAGCAATAGAATTGTAATTATTTTAGAATAAATTATTTATTATGAAACAATTACAGTTCCATGGATCCATAAATTAATCATTGTGCCATATTATATTTTCAAAACACGCGCTTCTGATTATAGCAATTTAAAGAACTGTCATGAGATTCTTATATTTTTATTAATACTTCCTCTTTTAGAGCAATCATTCATTCACGATTCCCATGGCTACTTCAAATTTTCGAAAAGTCTCAGAACCCACGTTTTTTGCTATTTGATTGATTGGTAATGTAGAATTCTGTCTGATGTTTAATCGTTATATTCCTCTATATTTTAAAAGAGTATATTTTTTCAATTACTTTTATAAAGTTATTAAAATTTCCTTTCCTTTCAAAGCACTTTTCAGTGCAATGACAGTTTAACGTCCCGCTTAAAAGGATTTTAAATTTGCCAAGTGGGGATCGATTGCTTGATCATAACATGAGATAAATGGATTTTAAGATCAAACTGAAATGAGCTTGAACAGAGATGTTTAAGGGATATTACTAGTTGTACAAGGATATTTAACATATTAACAGGGATCATACTGGAATATTTAAGGGATGTTCAGGGGACATACAATGATGTTGGAGGAATGTTTAGGGAATATACAAAGATCTTCAGAGAACAGAAATACTATTAAAATCCGGAAATAATTTTAGGTGTAATATAACTGATAATGTAAATGGAAGAAAATAAAAAACACCTTGTAGCATTCTTCCAATGCGAAGATTGTAGCATTCCATTCCCAGGAGAGACGAATGTATATTTATTATATTAACAAATACATAATAACAACATATCACTCAAATTTGACAGTAGATAAACAATGTTGCAGATAGGTATATTACATGAAATTAGTGTTTCGTACTAATTAGAACAGACTGTCACTAAAATCTGATAGCCGATATTCAGTGTTAGGGATAATGAAATCTCATCAAATTGGTAATTGTCTGTGCAAACTTCACATGTCGAAACAATTACAGATGGAATAAGGACTAACACCATGAGTTATTGCATCAGGATTGATGATGGACTATGGGCTGAGAAAAAGTCTACTCCAATCAGAAGTGAGGGAAGCTGGTCCAATCTTCTTGATGGATTTTCTTAAAGAGAGGTTTTTGGAGAATAAAGACGAGAGTTCTGCGACGTGTCGGCAAAGAGTGTTGTTTTTCTTTTCTTCGCTGAAGTGATAGAAAAGGCAAGAGTTTCCGCTTGCTTCCAAGCTGATCTCCTCGTGATTTCGTGATCTGCCACAGAACAGGCAATTAGATTCGACCTAGACACCGAGAACTCTGAAAATCTCCGTCCTTGGTGTGAACTGCATTTGTGAATCAATTTGAAATCTTTAATTTTCATTTTTTTGTCTGCATTAATTTGTATTTTGATTTCTGTACTTATATATAATGCTTGTAAATAAAAATTAAAGTGTTCCCATGAATCTGAAAGTGACCCTCTTCTTGAAGCAGTTATAGGTCTAGTACATGCCGTGACGTTACAACCCATTACATATTAATCAGTACACATTACTAAAAAATGCAATAACAATTTGTGAAAAGCTTACAAATATTGTAAAGTTCTTTTCTTAATCTTTAATATGTGAGAAAACCTAAACATAATAAATCAACCCAATCGTAATAAAAATATTGCGGTACACCATTCACAAATAAATTACTATCAGTTAATCAAAAAAAAAATGCTTCTTGTGCAAGGCTAATAAATTTATTGTTTGTCGGAAATATTTCTGCAAGACATTAGCAGATAAGCATCTGTTTCTATTCTATCAACTATAAATCTTTCAAGTGGAAAAAGTTTTATGACTAGATGAAGTAAAGAATGGATTATGTCATTGTTGTCTAAGTGTCTTTTAATGGGTTGATATACTTTTTTTATACAGTACTGCTGTTTCTGCGGAATACTTAAGAGAAATGTTAGTGTCAAGACAGTTTTTTATTTCTTAGTAAGATGTCCGATAGTTTTGTTCGGCCATAAATTTTCATGTATTGCATAATATTGATGATATATTTTCTTACTAAACATTTCATAGAAGTTGTATTTCAGCATTGTCTTTTAATGTAGGATAAGTATTGAAAGAGGATGTTTAGCGAAATATCATTCCTAAATGCTTCCATTAAAGAAATTATATTATAATTTACCAAGGAAGAAACAAAAAAAAATTAAAAAAATTATAGCGTATATTTATTGCAAATCTTGACATTTTTAATCTATTGGTATTTATTTTTATGAGTTTGGATTTGGATAATTCAGATTCATATGGATTTGTACGTGTCCAAAAGGTAAGACCAATCTTCAATTCAAAATTCCCAGGGCTTATGGAATTTCATTTTTTTTTCTTTTTTAAGTTGCTGACACTGTCCTTGACATCTGTGGGAAATTTGACGTTAAAATGTTCATTAGTGTTTGAGTTACGCTTGACTTTGTGAGATGCTAAAAATGATTCCGGCGATTTTTGAAATGCCTGAATTAATTGAGCAAAGAGCTTGCATTAAATTTTTTTGAGAAAATGAAGCATTCGGTGAGCATTCCTGTAACGGAAAGAAGTGGTATAAACAGAACAAAGAAGGCAGAGTACGCGTTGAAGACGAAGAGCCCTCTGGTCGACCATCAACCTCAACCGACGAAGCTCACGTCCAAAATATTAAAGACTTTTTTTTGTGAACCATCGATTTGCAATTAGAGACCTTGATACTGATGTTGGAATTTCAGAAGGATCATTAATTCCATTTTGGGCCTCAAACGCGTCAAATCTCGATTGGTACCGAAAACACTGAAATGCGCCAGCTCACACTGCATTCATTCTTCGTGACTTTCTCGCCAAAAATGAAACCCATATCGTTCATCTACCACCGTATTCACACCGTGCGACTTCTGGCTATTCCCAAAATTCAAAAGACCACTCCGGTGACACCGTTTTGAGTCGATTGAAGAGATTCAACGTGAATTGCCGGGTGCTTTGAAAAATTGATTTAGATTATTTAATTGGAAAAGAAGTTGGCATAAGTGCTTTGTGTCCGGAGGGGTTTACTTTGAAGGCGATGAAAAAAATTTGGAAGAATAAATAAAGAGATTTAAAATAATAATAATAATTTGCCTTACTTTTTTGTGCATAGAAGTATGCTTTTTTTTTTCAGAGATGGTTTTTTTTTCGAATGCTGTGAACTTTGACCATTAGATCAGCAGACTCACCCTTATCTAGGGTTTATCAGGGTTTTATGCTTCACTGCTCCTAAACTATACCACTGCAATTTTGGGCGAACACTCCCAAGGGTAGCATCTGAGAGATATGGGACATTCTCTCTTCTTTCTCGACCAAACGGAAGCACATTCTGGTCTACAAACATATTAAGTCTTATTACAGATGAAGTGTTTCTGAGATCGAACGATGCAATCTTATTCAATTCATTTCATATATTCAAGAATAATGAAATAAATGATGAATTTTCATAGAGGCAAATTTTACAAATGATTTCATTTATATCGAATTTAAATATAGTTTTATAATTTATACAATATCGTAAATAGTAATATTGGGTGTTAAAATAGATAATAATTATTTTCTAACATAAACTATCGCTTATTTATAGATTAGTCTTTTGTTTTATTAGATATTTTTATAACTACTTACAGTTACATTTTCTTTTAGGAAGGGTGGTTGTTTTTTGTCTTCAAAAGGGTGTCTGTTGTATTTGTTTATTTTAGCTGCACTGTAATAAGGGCAAATGAGAATTAAAATAATAAGAATAATGAAACAAATAACAAATAACAAATCTTATGGGTTATTTTTCTGCTTTTCATGAGATTTTCAATAAATTCTTGTTTTATACTGCTGATTTAATACATGAATGAATACCAATTGCTAATTTAAGAACAATAAACAATAAAAATTTGCTTTAAATCATATAGTTTCTTACTCAAAAGAAAAAATCGACAGATTTGAAACAAATGAGAATAAATAAAAATGGTATTGTTTGTTTATTTTGGCTATAGATGATATGAGAGATTCTAATTTATTCATCGCAATACAAGAAATATACATATATAACGACAGGAAATGCTATAACTAGCTGAAAGTAAATCTTTGTGGGAATTCACGAAACTCCTATTACATTATAAAAAAAAAGTACATTAATTTTATTTCAGAATTTCAGTAGTATAAGTCTTACACAAAAATATAATATAAAAAGTTATCTTACTTGTTATTATTTCATTCTATAAAAATACGTTATTATATGTTACAACTATTTATTATATAATAATACACTATTATTTGTTAATATAAAAATTACAGCTTAATTATTAAATAAACAACAATAATTAATGAATCTGGAATAACATTTTACAACATGAGAATTTAACAACATGAGAATTTTTAATACTTAGAAAACTTTCATGATTTTTTTTTGTTGTGTGCGAAACCTTGTAAAATGTATACTCTGGATAATGAAACCTATTTAAATCCAATCGATATACAGAGTGATTATAAAAAAAAATCTCGATATATGAATTCCTAGCTATTATACCACTCACAGAAACTAAATGAAATTTCGTTTTAAGGTATTTTGAAATATGCTTTCAGAATTCATATTAAAATAACGGTTAAACTCTCAACGGTACAGTTACGGTTACATGATTTCGAAAATGTAATGCATTTATGCATTTAATCCGCAGACTGAATTTAATATGAAAGATGCCCTCAGACGCCAGGTTCAACAGATTTATATTGTCATGGTACGTGCTTCAGAGCTATTCACCATCTGCCGTAAGCAAGTGTCCTCTAACGTGAAGGAGGACAGTGGCAAATTTTTGTGGGAACCATTATTGGCAACCATTATTAAAATGTTAAATTATTAAAATGTTCTCTATAATTGTTGGCTGTTTTCATCTTTTTTCTTAGTTTGCCTAGGGCCTGCGATTTTCGTGCTACAGGTACGGTTTTTCCAACGCTATGTATAGTTTTTCACAATGGAGATTCCATTAAAATAAAAAGTGGGTGTTATCATTTGAAAATTACGAAATAGTGTCACTGTAACTGTAACAATTAGAATTTATCTGTTGTTTTTCATATGATTCTTGAGCTCCTACCTCAAAATATCTTAAACAAAAATTGCATTGTTTATGTGTATGGTATGATAACTATGGACTCATATATCGTTTTTTTTTTTTATAATCACCCTGTATATATATCTCCCCATATCTTTAGGCAGACTCAACCCTTGAGACTTGGGAACTGTAATAGGCAAATCTAATCGTAATGAACAATTAACAATTTCCATTTTTTCATTATTTTTAAAGTGGTGAAATTTGAACACTATAACTATTTTCATAAATTGTATTTCATTAATTTTCAAATTCAACCATTATTAATTTTGATATCTAATGAAGTGGTCTATGATTTCTTCATAGATAATATCTTTGCCGTAACCCCCCGTTAACGTTAACTTTACATTATATACATTACAACTCCTCTTCTTTTAAAACCCACAAATTAGAAAGTAACATAAATTAAAATTCAGTTAATAAAAATTAAAATTATTTAACAATTGTAACGATTTAAAACAATTCAATGAGTTAATAAATTCCTGAAAATTTCTGCTTTAGCACTGTCAGGAACAAATGGAATTTAAGCAACCAGTTGCCACAATACATTCATTTTTTAACGATTAAATTATTTTATATCTTTATTAGCACAAATAATCTTATATAATTTTCGTTTTTGTATTGAAAAGGTTTGTATAATGTTCCATAGTATAGTTTGTATAATGATGCTTACATTAACCATTGCTATACGATCAAGTATCTCGAAAAAAAGTTGGAAACTCGATGAAATGATGAAGATAAAAAAAAATTGATGTAGATGATAATATTCCTTCCATCAAATCATTTCATTATAAATCTAAAAAAAAAATTATTTCAAATATTATCACTTTTCACTAAAACTTCTTTCCATCATATTACTTTCACTTTAAAGTGATCTGCCATTAAGTAGAGGTAATTGTTTGATAACCCCGATAAAAATAAACAAATAATCCACCAGAAGATTCATCCTGTCTAGAGGAAATAAAGCTACGCAATCTTAAATCGATTTGTCTCAACAACCTACATCCACTCTTACTTACTTCATCTATAATTAAAAATTTACAATTACGAAACTCTTCTTGAAACTGGGCAAATCACTGCAATCTAAGATCTCTTAAAGCTTTGTTCACTCTTTATAGAAGCTTGAAATGTATTGTTGAGTTATTTATAGTAACAATACAGAACCATTTGGAAGAAGAAATTAGTAAGAAGAAGATTATAGTGTAATATATAATAGTTAATGCAATGTATAATAGTTAATTATAGTACTTTTCCTGGAATGGTTTTTCCTTCAATAATTCTTTGTGTAAGTATAGTATTGTATATATTATTCTAGCAATAAGTGTATCGGAATCATTACCGTTTAGAAATTCAAGCTATTTCTAAATACATAACACTTGAGCAATTATATTGGACATCTTCAACATTATTTATCTCATTTATTAACTTTTTATTTCAAAAAGAACTCGTAAATTTGAAACTGTATGCCAATTTAATCTAATATCAACTTATCGTCTTCCTATATTTACTTCTTCTAGAGGGACTGAATCGTCGAGTGGCTAGTGCTCTGGCGCTCTTTGCCACAAGTTTCTTGCTCGAGTCCCGGTAGTACCATGGATATTTATAGTGCTTCGGAATCCACTTTAAGCCGTAGGTCCCGGTCTAATATGACTGTAGAACGTTGGGCTATTTTTTTTACCCTGTAAAAAAAAGTCAGCGTCACGGAGCTATGCCAGATTTCTACTTACAGGCTCTCCATCACAACAGGAGTTTCCCCATTTCCCTTCAACCATAAGCCCATACGGTTCGTGGGCTTGGTCTAGATTTCTACAAAGTGGGATAAGAAACAGCAACGTCTTTTAGCATATTATTTGTTCCTGATGCTAAACCAACAAATCACATGGTTTATCCACTGTTATTTCATTTGTTTCCAAAACTTAATTATTAAATTCGTATCTAATGCTGCACATATATGATTTTTCAATGGCTATTATGCGAATTTAACTTTTTTTATTGATTCCAAGAAATATGAAATATAAATTAATGCTTATAATAATCTTTATTATTATTATTACTCGGAGAGTATTACATTTTTGGTGTAATTCTAAAATCAAAAAGTACTTTCAAGAAATTTATTTCGTGAAAATCAAGTTTATTAAAAAGAATTCAAGTAACTTTGCTAAACTCATGTATTAAATAAGTCACAATATTCACCAAATCTATTGGATTTTCAAAACAATAATGGTAACTCTCGATAGACATATGAATTTTCGAAGATCTATTACCGTCATTAAACTACAAGTCAATATTCGAAAAGAAATTATGTGCACCACATTTCCCAGCATCAAAATCATTGAAAAGTGTGAAAAAAATTATGCACTGAAATATAATTTACAATTCAGGAACCAAATGGACAATCATCAATGGAATTAACTTCATAGAAGAAAATATACAATTAATCATCCCTAGAAATCATTATCTCTAAAATACAAAATGAACCCATGAACTGAACCCATTCTTTCACTTTAAACAATAGCATCTTAATACTTCATATTTTATTTTTATAATATTTGTATATTTTATCATGTCATCATGGTTTTGTGCTGTATAATTTTTGTTTCCCTTATGCATATGTTAGTTACATAGTTCATACCACAATTATTAACTTCGGATTCAACATATTTCTGTAATTCCCAAATTAAAATATTTTTTTATTCAAATTTAAATAGAAATGTTGTTTGCAGTATAAAAAATTTATTTTTTAATAGTGAAAATTCAATTACTTATTTTTAAAGCATGATGTTTAGAGTTTCATAATATATTTGATGCCTACAAGCCACAAAAAGATTAAATTGAAGTTTCTACATACAAATGCACATTTGAAGATTTCAATTTTTAAAAGGACAAGACATACTTTGAAAAATTCAAACATGACTTTTTTAAATAAATATTTTTCTTGCTATAATTTTTTATTTCACCTGTTTTACAATATCCTGAAAGTCCTGAATACTAAAACAGATAAAATTGAATCTATATTTTTTTCCTCAAATTCGAAGCAAGATTGATATGCAAATTTATTTGTTGTTGGCTCAATGAAGTGCCTTCTACTAGCGGATACATGCATTTCGTTATAATGTATTTATTTCCAAACCGAAGAAAAGGACTCCTCTAGGAAAAAAAAGAACTTGTTTTACTGTTTTCAGGCTGATATATATATATATATATATATATATAAAAATCCATGTTCTTTTTGGAAGTTTCTTCTATTTATGTTCTGACGAAATTCGGTTTCAATACAGCAATTCTTTTTTTATTGTTTAATTTGGCTGTACATTCTGCTTGCAAAGCATAGAAGTCAGAAATTCTTGAGACAGAAGTATAAACAAGACAAACTATTGTTTTGCTTTTAATAAGCATAAATTGCCTAAATTTAATCATTGTTTTTTTTGTTAGATATCAGGTGCCACAGAAAATATTTCCAGTTTTATTTTGATGATGAATGTAAGAGAGGACAATGATCTAATAACTGTCTAAGATATATCTGTGACTCCTCTAGAATAAGGATTAAATGGAAAATATGGTGGCTTAGCCGTTTTCAGCAACCAGAAGTCGCCTGAGTTCAAAGAATATCATTTGAATGTAAGGAAGAATATGAAACGAATGATTAATGTATGAGTTGTGAGCTGATAATCAAACAACAACCGCTGAAGGTTGTAATTAAAAGCATTTTTTATTCGTGTGATAAATGAGTGACAATCTCCCCCAAATCTATTAGATTTTAGAAAACAATATTGGTAACTCTTCTTTTCTTCATTGGCGCAACAGCCCCATGGTGGGTTAAGGAAAAATTAACAAGATTTACTTACCGTTATTAAACTAAAAATCAGGATTTAAACTTCATACCACAGTTATTACCATAAGATTCAAAATATTCCTTTAATTTCATAATTGAAACATTTTTTTTTCTTATTCTTATTCTTTATATTGCTTTTTATGGAATTCTTTATATTCTTTTTACCATCATCTTCTACACTGCTGTGAACTGAATAGTCCTGGTTACGGGAACAAGATGTAGGGTAAAGTAAAATTAAATCTTCAAATTGCCATAATGAAAATTAGATATCTTAAAGGCCAATACATGAAATTTAAACAAGGAATCTTGTTTTCATTTTAAAAATATGTTTTTCTTAAGACTCAAAATTCAATTACTTATTTTTATAGCATGATGTTTAGAGTTTCATAATATATTTAATGCCTAGAAGTCACAAAAAGATTAAATTGAAGTTTCTATATACAAATGCACATTTGAAGATTTGAATTTTTCAAATGACAAGACATACTTTGAAAAATTTATACATGACTTATTTAAATAAATATTTTTTTTGCTATAATTTTTTATTTCATCTTTTTTTTTGCAATATTATAAAGTCCTGAATAGTAAAACAGATGAAATTGAATCTATCTTTTTTTCCACAAATTCTAAACAAGATTGATATGCAAATTTGTTTGTTGTTGGCTCAATGAAATGCCTTCTGCTAACGGATACATGTATTTCGTTATAATATATTTATTTCCAAACCGAAGAAAAGGACTCCTCCAGGGAAAAAAGAACTTGTTTTACTGTTTTCAGGCTAATATATATAAAAAGAAATCATTTTATTTTTGGAAGTTGCTTCTATTTATGTTCTTACGGAATTCGGTTTCAATAAAGCAATTCTTTTTCTCATTGTTTAGTTTAGCTCTATAGGGAATTTTGCTAGCAAAACATAGAAATTCCTGAGACAAGAGTATAACAAAGGCAAACTATTGTTTTGATTTTAATAAATATAAATTACCTTAATTTAATCATGGCTATTTTTATCCGATATAATTTTGTACAGAAAGTATTTCCAGTTTTTTTTTATGATGAATATAAGACAGGACAACGATCTGATAACTGTCTAAGATAAATCTGTGCATCCTCTACAATAAGGATTAAACGCAAAATATGGTGGTTTAACCTTTTTCAGCAACCAGAAATGTTTGCTGTTTTCAGCAACCAGAGTCAAAAAAAGATTACTTTGAGAGCAGGATAGAATATAAAAGAAATTATTAATGTATGGTTTGGTTTATCTCTCTACAGTCATTTTGTGCACATGAGGGCTAAACAGACCGTTAACTACAGTTTAAAGTGGATTCCGAACCACTAAAACATTCATGGCACCACCGAGACTGGAACCCGAAACCTGTGGTACCGAGCACCAAAGCTCTGCCCACTGTTAATGTATGAGTTGTGAGATGATAAATAAATAATAACAGCTGAAAGTTACACTTAAAAGAATTTCTTGCACTGATATTGCAAGAATTTTTCATTCATATACAGAAAATAAACGATGCTGCATCATGACAATGCTGAGCTCTACACTTAAAGAATGATTAAAATTCTCTGAGGAGAACTCAGTTCAGAAATAACATAAGGTCCATAAGTAACATAAGGAAGAACAGTCGCACGGATGGAAGGAAGGATGTAATAAAGGAAGGAAAGACGGATGGAAAGATGGTCGGACGGACAGAAGGAAAGACGGACGGACCGAAGGAATGACGGTAGGATGGAAGGACAAAAATAATTATGGACAGAAGGAAGGAAGGACGGAAGAAAGGGGAGAAGGAAGGATTGGCGGAAGGAAGGATGGGCGGAAGGTGGGAAGGAAGGATGGACGAAAGGAGGGAGGGAAGGAATAATGGATGTAAGGAAGGAAGGAAGGATGGAAGGAAGGAATGACGGACGGAACGACGGATGGAAGGAAGGACAGATTGAAGGAAGGAAGGATGGAAAAGGGGAGGCCGGAAGGAAGAATGGAACGACGGAAGGAAGGACCGAAAGTAGGATAGATAGAAGGATGGAAGGAACAATGGAAGGAAGGATGGACGGACGGAAGGACGGGAGGAAGGAATCATGGGTGGATGGAGGGATGGATGGACGGAAGGAAGGAAGAAATGAAGGACGTACGGAAGGACGGAAGCTAATAATTTAGCTAATACATTTATTTAACTTGTTTATTATACAACTAATACATTTATTGTAGTAATTCTGATGACAACTAATGGAAACGAAGAAGTTATCAATTTTCCAAACCCTTAAATTTTTCAGTGGCTTAAGACATCTCGTGATCTTAAATCGCATAGGTACTAAATAATGTGTACCATGGTTGATGAATTGATTTTAAATACTAAGAGTATGACAATTAATGTTCATTTTTGCTCATTGCTGAAAAATCATGGGTTATAAATTTTTTTTACCAGGAAAATATGTTATTAATTGTATTATTTTAAAGTGACCATTCCATTCTGTTAGGTGAAAAAATCCAGCAAATGTTTCTGTAAACAGTCCTAAAGAGGGTTACGCATCTTATAATAATATTTTACCACTGTAACATATCCAATTGAAGCAGACAAAAATGGATTCTATAATAAACGCAGCTATGACTCAAATCTTGTTGAGACCAAGAAATCGTTGGATATATTCGAAAGTTAATAATTTTATAGGCAGTAACATCTTCAATATTGTAATTACATTTTTTATTAATGAATTTACTTTTAATAGCAACAATGTTACATTGGATATATCGATTTCATATAGGGTAGCCACTGAAAAATTGGGTTTGGAAAATTCATAACCTGTTCGTTTCCACTTTTTTAAAATTTTCTTCTTTGTAGGGCAGAGAACTTCTATTAAAAATTAAATTAGTTACTTATGTTGTTCATGAGTAAGCAAAACTCATTAAGGGTTTATATTCCAGTGAAAGATTAATTATTCAAAATCAGAGAAGTTTTCGCAAACTTTTTTTATTTCTAGAATATCTCCCGGTGATAACATCATTTGGAAACTAAACGCATAATACAAAAATTATATTTACTAATAAAATAATAAATATAACAAAAGAACGCATTTAATAAAGTTATATTTGTGTTATTCAATCTTTCAATGGCTATTGTGTATAAATCGTAAAAGTATAAAATTAGAAATTGAAACATAATCCAAACTGTAATTTTTAAATAAAGAAATTTATACTTTGCTGTACATTTATGAAAACTTATTATTCAAAATTCTTTACAATATCAAAATTGAATTTCTTGTTAGATCTACAATTTCTAATATCAAATAAATAATAATTTTCTTGTACAAACAAGTAATATAAAAAAATATTAAAGTCAATTCCTACTTTTTTTTCATTAATATTGCAGAATGTCCTTTATAAATAAGTTTAATTCATTTTTTTAAGTTAGAAAAACTTCTCACTCTCACTAGTTTATTCAGATGTTTCCTTTTCCATTTTGTTCCCTCCTTGACTCAGATTAGAACCCAAAATGAAAAGAGTATCTGAAAAAGAAATTTTTTCCAGTGATCTGCACGCTTCGAGACTGACGGTATTTATTCCTCAATTTATATCCTACTAAATATCTTACAAAAGAGAAAAAATATTTTCTGCTTTATAAAACTAAAATTAATTAATTAAATTTAATTAATGAATTAATATTTGAAAAACTGTATTAACATCCAGTGTCATCCACTACAAGTTCAAAAAAATGTACTTGAACTTGAGTGGATGAATAAAAAGTATTGTATTAACGATTGAAAATTTAAACAAGATATATATAGGGAGAGTGTGAACTCATAGTAGGATCCATAGGATCTCATAATCCAAACTGCAATTTTTAAATTAAAAAATTTATAATTTGCTTTACATTTATCAAAACTTATTATTAAAAATTCTTTCAAAATATCAAAATTAAATTTTTTGCCAAATCTACAATTTCTAATAACAAATAAAAAACTGACTTATCTTGTATTTAAACGATATCGAGCATTCCAATTGAGTGGAAAGAGTTTGAAAGCTGACGCGTCAAACCGAGTGAAAGAATTCGATACTCTGCTGAAGCCTTTGAAATTCACCCTCCTACTCCAGAGCAGCTTTCCTTTTCATGGCCTTGTTATTCCGTGTTCCTCATCTCGTAGAAGAAGCGAGAAATGACAGAGGATCCCCTGACTTCGCAGCCAATAGAGGATTCGATAACTCAAAACCGGGCGCCTGGGAATTATCCTTAAAAAATACGGCGCCGCTGAAAATCCCTGCTGTCATTTATTTCAGAATAGGAGATGAAGGGATGTAAGAAAATTCCGCCTATCATCATCGCCTCTTATTTCAGTCTCACACATCAGAGTGTCCCAGTTTGTTAGATTCTGTAGGTCATGGAGATGGATGTATATTATTTTTATTGCTGTGAATTTTGATTCGTAGGTATATGGATTTTATTTTTTAAATCTGCATCAAGCTTTTGAAAAGTTATACGGATTTTCAAAATTGCTCCTATTATTATCAATTTGGGTGACCAATTGTTCATATCAGATATTCCGCTGTTTATATGAAGAGACAAATGAAATTCACACAAGTGAAAGTACTTCCTCAACGATATCATGCAATATCATGAAGCATTCCACATTTATAAATTTTAACTTGAAAAAAAGGAATGCACTCAACGACAAAGGAGCACCATCAACATAAGTCTGAGCTGACTCAATATCCTTCAAACCTTTTCCCAAGTTCAATTCTGCATAAATCTTGTCCGAACCCAGTTCCGTATCATCTCAAGAATAGCATTCAATTTTTAGACTATCTAAAATCAAACTTTAAATTATTCATAAATGCTTAATCTTTTCTTTAATTTCGTCATAAATGTTTAATTTTTAATTCTTAAAATATATTTCTCTCATTCCTGTCAATTTAACTATATTTAATAAAGGGTTTAATGTAGTAATTCTGATGGCAAGTCATTTTGTGGTCTTAAATCGCATAGGTACTCAATAATGTGTACCATGGTTCAGGGATTGGTTTTAAATACTAAGAGTTTATCAATTAATGTAGTGGTTTAATTGTAAAATTCATTGTTGACAAATAATTTTGAATAGCACACATAATACATTATGTGTATTGATACAATTTTTATGCCTTCAATTTTTTATGCAACTCTGATAACATTTTTATTTCACCATTAATTAGTTATTCTACTAAAAAATATCTTGTACTTCTCGTTAAGTGAACAGTTATTAACCATGCATTTTCCGCACTATGACGTCTTAAAATTCTTTGAAAGTAACTGCATATGCTTTTATAAGATTAAAACGTAAACTTAAAAAAAATCGGTAAATGCAATATTGAATAAAAGACTTATTACTGGTAATTTTAAAGTTTTTTGAGAACATGGAAGAACATTCAATTTTTTAAATTATTTCCAGTTAACTTTGATAAACTGACGATACAACCTGGGCAACCAACTTGGATGTTTTTAAAGATTTTAGGAATATTTCTTTCTTGCAATCCTACAATAGTGATCTTTTCTCAGTTTCTATCGTAAAAAATGTATGTTCAACTACATGATGTTTATTAAACTTACAATGATCAAAGTGATAATGATGGGAAACGGTACAAAGTTCACTCCTTATAGCCAAATAGTTTACTAAATAACCACCGGTGCGCGCTAACAAGCCTGAGCACGCATGTTTTGGATGAGATTGGAAAATGTCGTCAATAATACGTCTATTTAATTGTCTCAGTTAAATAATCACTAATATGCGAGACAACATTGTAAATAATGTTTCAGTTTCGATACTAAATAGCTTCTCCGCGAAAATCACTAATGCACAAGAAGCCTTAGCAATTTAAAAGTAGTCCTGTAAATCAAAAGTAGATTTATACTAGCTATGAAATAACAAGCTTTCAATTACAATGTAATCTCTGAGACAAATTGAAGTTATTTAGGAAAATAATTTTCCTATTGTGTATATTCTGCATATTTTGTTAGCATGGTCAAAATTATACATTTTAAAGTAATTTATAATTTTTTTACAATATTAACAAATGGTAGAGGATATAATTTTATTTTTCTCAAAAACTGCATACAAAAAAAAAAAAAAAAAATAAAAATTAAAAGTGAATTAAATAATTTTTTAAATATATTTGAAGGAGAAAATGCCCCTTAGAAATTATTAGTTTGAGGTCCCAATTTATAACAGGAAATCTGCAGAATACATATTATTATAAATAGATAGACAATTACAAAATAATAAGCAGAGTTAGTAATAAATATACCATAAAATATTATTACTATACTTTAATTAAGCAGAAGGAATTTTAAAACTGAACATTATACTAAAGTAAATATCCTCAAAATGTTTTATCTTTGCATTCCTAAATTAAGCATATTATGTTTTAATTAATATTTTTGTTAGAAAAGTAAATCCAATAATAAATGGATAATATAATACAAGCATATTCTTATTAACACATCTAATTAGTTAATTTTTTTTTTATAAACGTTATTACTATATTTCTAAAAATACATTTATTATTTTCTCGTTTATTTTTATTACATATGACTACTTGATAAAAACGATTAAAAGTATGATGAAACATATCAATTATTTTAAAATCCATCAAAAATGTTTTAACAATGATCTTTTGTTACGCATTTAGGTATTAAGATTTTTTTTTCATTTTTTTAATTATTCAAATTCAATATTAAAATATTAAAAATAGATTTTTACGTAGGATGAACAAAATTAACTATTTTTAATTTTCGCAAGCCATTCAAAGAATAATTGTACCTGCGTTTTATAAAAAAAGTTTATAATCTCTTTCATTAGATCCTAAAAATTAAGTCTCATTTTTCTCAAATAACAGCACAGAAAATCACAATGGACCGTACTATATTTAGAAAAACATGATTAAGTACTCCAAAACACTGTTGTGAAAAATATGTTTTGTATTTTAATCTTTAAATTCTTATTCTTGTACTAAATAAATTAAAGTACTCGTACCTGAAGTAGTTTACTACTTCAGGATTTAAAATCTTTCTTATTTAGTACAAGAATAAGAAAATATCTTTTGAAATGACAGAAAATAATGATAATGTTTTTTTTTCCTGTTTTTGATTCATGATGTCGTGCAAATAATTTTCAAATTAGTTCATAATAAAAGATAAAATTTTATAGTTTAATAACTTTAATTACATTAGCCATATTGAATTGAAAGAAAAATATTTGATTGAAACTGAAAGTTGGAGAAAAGTAAAAAATAATTTCAAGTATCAGTTGAGATTTCATACCAGTTATTGTTAAACAAATTTATTCAAAATATGTACATATAAGGGGTTCCAAAATTTAAAATTTTGAATCACATACTGAGGAGGAATTTTTATTCCCCTTTTCGTTGAATGGGAAAAAAGGTTTCCAGATGCCCCCTTTCGAGAAATTATTTTAAAGTAACAACTATAAACTTTATAAAATACTGTCAATTAATGAGATACATCCAAAAATAAAAAAGAGCAGAGCAGGATAGCCAATATTTGATAAGGCACGTTAATTTATATATCATTCCGCTGTTACTGTATTGGAATATCATTTGACATGTCACTCAAAAGATGAGATTTTGCATAAACATACACCGATCAGCAAATGGTGCAGTTAGTCGATCTACTGGGAAATCCATTTTTACAAATCGTATCATCGATCTTTAACGAATTGTATCGATAAAGAAGTAAGGCGTGAAAATTTAAACTACCAAGCACCGCAAACACATGATAAATTTCATATCTGCTGGAGAAAGTTATGCTAAAATGAACAATTTGAACACAATTCACATTTCATATCTGAGTTACTCTAGTAGATGCATACAGACCACTGATATACTGAAGAAAATCTTTCGAATGTTATAAATTGCATTTATCTATACTATATTTTTGAAGTTCTTCCAGAATTTGCAACTATTCTTTATGTTAGATAAATAAAGTAGTATTTTCGACTTAGAAGTAATTTATAAAACAATTTTGTCTTGATTTGACTAGACTACTGGGAAATCAATTTTTACAAATCTTATCATCGATCTTGAACGCCTTGTATGGTTAAAGAAGTACGGGTTGAATACTTAAACTACCAAGTACCACAAACACATAATAAACTTCACATTTGCTGGGGACAGTTATGCTGAAATGAGCAATGTGAATACAATTCACATTTCATATCTGAGTTACTATAGATCCACACAGAGCGCTGTTATACTTAAGAAAATCTGTGAATGTTATAAATTGCATTTGTTATTTATACAATTTTTTTTCTTTCGAGTTTTTCGTGAATTTACAACTATTCTTTACGTTAGATAAATAACGTAGTATTTTTCGACTTACAAGTATATAACAAGTAAGTAAAGTGTTTTGTCTTGAATTGACTGGATTTGGTGCTTTGAGATAATACTATTTTGAAAATCTGTGAATGTTATAAATTGCATTTGTTATTTATAAAAAATTTTTTCTTTCGAGTTTTTCGTGAATTTACAAATATTCTTTACGTTAGATAAATAACGTAGTATTTTTCGACTTACAAGTATATAACAAGTAAGTAAAGTGTTTTGTCTTGAATTGACTGGACTTGGGGCTTTGAGATAAAACTATTTTGAGATGAAACTGTTTTGTTCAATCTTCAAATAATTCATTAAAAATAAATCGTTTAAACTTCAAAAAAGATAATTTAAAGAAAAAGAAGTGAATCGAAAGCTTTAAAATATATATTTCATCAGGAAAATAAAGACGACATGATAGCATAATTGCACATTACATTATGCACAGTCCCTCTAATTTGATACCTGTCAAACTATTTTTTTTTCTTTTTTCTTTTTTTTATTACAAAATATTACATTATTTTTATAGCTATTAAAATATTAATTTGAAATGAAAGTAAAAAATTAAACCGTATAATTCAGGTATTTTAATGTTGCAATTTAATAATTTTTTGTCTTTGTTTCAATTTAAATCTTTCATTTTATCGAGTCTCTCGAGCGTCTACAACAATGCTACCAGCGGATTTAATCTCAACCCTAATGCTCACCAGCGACGCACATTACCACTTGGCCATGAGTCGGGCTATTATTTTGTATATTAATACTTACTCAAACATTTATTAAACAATTATTCAAATATTTAATCATGGCAATTATTATCTGAAATATCTTCGATCACGAAAAAAAAAAAACATTTTTAAGGTAATTGTTAATAGATTATTGAACCTGCGATTAAACGTTTTAAAAAATCTGCGCTATTCTTTTGATTATTAAAAGTTTGACATTCATATGAATATAAGTCATTTCTTAAAATTAAACATCAGATTTCTACAATAAGTTATTAATATTTCATGAATTTTCTATTACTTGTTTTGGGGTTTATGCATTCTTGAAAACTGGTTCAAAAATTGTAACAAAGAAGCACATGTTTCAAATCCGAGCGATATATGGAATAACAGCCATCATAATTTATAAATCTGCCAAAAGAACTAATTACAAATTATCGGAGAGAGAAATTCAATTTATTTCAGATTGAATTTACATTCGAAATTACTTTATCTTCGAAACTGTAACTCTTGAAGACATCCGTTACTCAAATCGAATAAAAACTTTTATCTGGAAGTCCATTCATTTTTGAAATTAAAATTATGTAAATCAATCAATATTCTATAATGACACCATGAACGTTCTTGAAACTTCAACAATACTTGGAAATTTTTAATTTTGATTTAAAAAGAAAATGACATTCGGTACTCTTCCGCAATCTTTTTTCTTTCAGATTTTTATCCTTATTTGTTATTAAAAATCTGTAATTTTTCAAGAGTAACAATTAAAAAACTGGCTTTACAAATTGCAATTAAAATCAAAGGATTGTTATAGAAATCTTAGAAAATGGGAATCTTAGAAAATGGGAAAATGAAATAAATTGTTTTGATTATTTTAATGTACATATTTTTTAGAAAAAAATTGAAAATTTCTTTCGGGACGAAATGACATGCTGATAAGGTTTGGAATTACTGAGTTAAGTTCGAATCTTACCAAGCGACACCAGATCGTATACCACAGTACTATGGTTGGAATATTAAAAAAAAGAGTTAATAATGACTGGTGTCCTGTTGGATTAGAAAAAGTTGTAAATAGAGTTTGGGTTGTTTCATTCTAATATGTGTGTAAGGTAAAATAGTCATCTCCTAGATCAATCATCCTGGATAATGCTTGATCATATATATAGCATTATCCAGGCAGATTGATATGTGAGAGGTCTATTATATATATATCATAAACATCTCAGACATTATATATATATATATATATACACATATAATGATATTAAAAATATCAGATTCATAATATAATATGAAATCAAAATTCCTACCATTGAAAAACAATAATCTCATCAGCTTTTGTTCCCTTCTATTATCATTAGTTTTCTTCAAAAAATTGAATTCTATTCTTTATATGTTGATTATTATGTATTGGATCCTGTATGTATTGATTATTTAATCCTCATAATATTTTTTCAACCACAATATAGCCTGATCAGTTTGAGTTCTTTGGTCAACCAACTATATACGTTCCACTAACTTCGATTATTTTATTGCAGTAAGCAATACACGTTTAAATAGGTATATTTTAGTTGTTTCGACCATTCCCATAATTAAAACAATATTCAATTCATTAAAAGTATTAATAATAAAAAAATGTATAATATATGTATATATATACTAATTTAATCACTACCTCAACATTTATATTTATATATTTTTTTGCATTTATTTATTAATATAACCACAACACTTTTAATTATTTGTTTTTAATTACATTCTCTATGAATGCAAGAATGCCTATTAATATAATACTGCAACATAATTTCAAATTGCGATCAATCATTTTAACATGTATATTTTGCAAAGGTGTCTACATATACGATTTGTCCTGGGTACAAATCTGTGTTCCCCTTCTGTAGAGAAATTGAATTCCAGTGAATCTAGTAAAAGCAAATACAAATTTTCTTAAAGTTTTCTTTTAACTGACAATATGTTTTAAAGCTTAATCAAACTTATGCAAAATTCCGTTATTCAAGAACCATCAATATTTAAGGCGTATAAATATATTTAAAATACTAAAGGAAGAGGGTTTTAAAGATGAAAACACATATTTACATTATAATAGATCTTATTTTTCTTTCACTCTGCATATTTTTTTCTACCGTATTTTTTTGAGCGTACCAAACATGTTTGTTAAGCTTTAATTGCAATATTAGAGAAAATAATATATTGCATTTGTCGATTAATAGCATTACTTACTCTGGACTTGCGAGAGGAAAGAAGAAGTATTGATTATTGTCAACAGCTGGTGGAAGGACTTGGAGGAACACCCGATAGTGAGAAGTGACTTCCACCCAAAGTGAACCCATACCAATCCTGCACCATTTATTATGTCTCAGCAAATTATCCCCAGGGAATACCTTTTATCGGGAAATAAATGCAATTCCGTCATCCCGTGGGTTTTTGGCCAGCCACCGCGTTTCACCTAACTTTGATATGGCCAGAAAAATATAAAACGTTAACAATTGATAATATTTAAAAGAGAAATAACAAACTCAATCTCTTCATATTACCTTTGTTAAAAAAATAATAAATGCAATTGTAAGAAAAAAACCTTACGCAATTTAGATCAAATGATTTACGTGTTACAGATGTGCATGAGAAAGAATACTTCAAAACAAATCGGCAAACAAGTCATAAAGATTTTATTTTAATTAAATTTTACTTCAATAATTATGAATATATTTAAAATAAATAACAGTAAAAACTTTTTTAATTGGGATAAAAATTAAGCCGAGAAATGTACAAAATTTAAAGGATAGCTTTAAAGTATACCATTTTTATCCAGAATGAAAACATAAAAATTGATGTTGTTAAATTGATACTTTAATTTCTTAATGAACGCATAGAGGAAATATTTAATTCTCGTTTGTTTATTATTTTTGTTTAATTTTCAAGAAAATTTTTAAATTCTATATGATACTTCCTGCAAGTATAAATAATATAATATTCAATGGCTCAAAAGAATGGAATTGTAACCTTAGAAACATAAAAACAAGTGTTGTTTATTCAATTTTAAGGATTTTGGGATCACAAAATTCTGCTGTAAGTAAATGAATTTTGTGAAACAAGATAGCTTTCATAACGATTAAGGGGTTGTTTAGCAGCACATATTATTATCGAGAATGTTTCTATAAATATTCTATTAAAATTCTATTATAAAAAAATGTTCAAACAAAATTTTCCTATTTATGAAACAAAAAGATTATTATAACTTTATGCACATTATATCTTTTGTTTTTTCTAGGCTGTGGAACTTAATGTAATTACTGCTCCTAGAGACCAATTCTTTTTTTTTCTGATAAAATATAACATTTAATATTTTTAAGCATTATTCGAAATTATAAAAGTATTTAACTGTAGCCTAAATTCATAAAATTTAGCTATTCATATAGATCTAAGAAAGGATTAAATTAAATTTTTACATCTCTATATTCATTTTTTATGACAAGTTGGCTCAAAAACTATGGTCAAATGAATTCTACTAAATGAATAACTTCAGTAAAATAGTGTCCAGCATTTGTCAGTAAATATGAAAATTATTTTTTTGCAAATAATCAAACATTAAGGAAATATTACAATAAAGTTTATAACGATAAACACACGTAAAAGTCGACAGTTGAATAATTTCAAATTTTTGTTTTCTAAGAAAGTTGCAACAAAAAAAAAAGTACCAGAAAACCTAAAAGATTTCAAACTTATTTACCAATGTTTCGTACAGAACACATTTAAAACTTTCAAATGAAATTCAAGTTGAAAATGTATTCTGAATTTTTATCCCTCAATCGCTTTATGAACTAACAAAAAGGTTTCTTTAAAAAAAAAAAATGTAGATCTTTAAACATAAAATTTCCGGAAAAAAATATCTGCAAGGCTTCGATAATTTTACTCTGACTAAAGTATAAAAACGCATAAAACTCCAAACACTTTTTTTAAAATAATACAATATCACAGAAAGCCTTCCATAAATACAAAGCAATAATGCTCTCTATTTCTAAAGGAAACCGTCATCTAAAATTCGATTATTCTTTTTGCTTTTTTCGCCAATCTTTCCTTTTCCACGGTCATAAATGAAACAATTTTTCCTAACTGTATTTTTACGTTTCTGCTTTTTATTTCTTGAAAAGAACAAAAAAATTGAAGAGAAATATTCCATATCGAATTCGATAAAGAGCCGATGCAATGCAATATGTTCTTATGGTTCAGTGAGCGGCGAAATCGCGCAAACGGAAAAGTAAAGTTCTCAGAACAATGAGCGAACGGAACAAAACTCCGGCTGTAGTAGCGTTAGGTTACTTCATAAAATGACAGGAAACAGACAATGGTGTTCATGTCCTTATGAAATACCTTGCTGATGTCTTTTTGGCCAAATGACAATGCTATATTGCAAAAATGGGTTCCTTTTGCACGTGTTTCAAGTTTTGCTCAATTCCGTGGTAATATTTCATTGTAAACGTTTCCAGAAAATAAAGGAATTTGAAAGAAATCATACAAGGTTTTGAATTCAGCTAAAATATATTTTGAAAAATTGTTATAAAATGAAATAAAAAATATTCCTATAAGAGACTACATAAGGCAATTCAAAACAATGTCAAATAAATGTTATATTGTATTTAACTCAGCGTGATAAAGAATAGTATTATAATTGTTAAATAGCTTAAAAATAGTGTAATAAATTGTTAAATAGCTTAACAATAACGTAATAAATTTAAAATAGCTTATCAATAGGGTAATGAATTTTAAATAGCTTAATATGTAATAAATGTTAAATAGCTTAACATATAATAAATGTTAAATAGCTTAACAATAGAGTAATATATGTTAAATAGCTTAACAATAGCTTAGTAAATGCTAAATAGCTTAACATAGAGTAATATACATTAAATAGCTTAACATAGAGTAATATATGTTAAATAGCTTAACACAGAGTAACATATGTTAAATAGCTTAATAAATGTAAAATAGTTCAAAAATAGTTACAGATTATTAGGTTAGATCTGTTTCAGAGAAGGACAGTACAATTTTGGTTCACATTAATAGTATCGCAATGAATGGAATAATACGTGCAGAACCGATTGTACAGAACCGATGGAAAGAACCGATCAATAGCTTTTTCACATCAGCATTGAGAAATTTTCTCTGCAAAAAATATGTTCCATATTAAACTTGCGCTAAATAAAATTGAACTGGCTTCTATGAAATTCATTAAAATTCGGAACACCTATTTGGTAACATATTAATATACACTCATGTCCATAAATTAAGGATAATGAAGTTCAGGCAAAATAAGAGACAGAAGCAAAACAAATTTGACTTATTTGTAAAGTCTATTTATTAAACAAAAGGTAAAGGGCAAAAAAGATGCTATATGTTTGACATAATTAATAAAAATTGCGATTTTTACTCACTGGACCAAATTTCAAAAAAGAACCTATTTACAAAAAACAGTACAACATGGTTAGTATGACGGTTAATATGGAGTATGTCTCCCGGACGATGCAATACAGGCCTTACAACGCCTAGGACTGCTGAGTATCAAATTATCAATCTGATCTTGAACGCCGCAGGAGTGCCACTGGCCTTCCCGAATTAACGGGATTTCAGTGTTGGTTGCACAACTACGGAAAGGAGGATTGAATAACCACTCTGGGTAACGCAAGCAGCCCTTTGGCTGAGTTCACTGTTGCTAATCAGTGATAATCACTGGGTCCGTTCCGCTTTGAGAGTTGTCTGGTGCATATCAACACGCCAGAACGGCTCTCAATCGTGAGGAGTTCTAGGAAGTCTTGCTTTAGGCCTTTTTGAGTGATTTATGGTGAATAGCATGTATTCCATGCTTTCCGCCAGCAACCGCTCTACTAAAACTACTTAAAAAATCTAATATATATTAAAAGGAAAATTAAAAATGAATTTAGACAACTTGAGAAAAGAATAACAGTTATATACATATGTACAGAATTGTTGACACAAGGTTCTTAGTGATATGAACTATGAATAGTAAATAGATAAACATAATGGGGAATATTACACCACTCATCAAGCAATGCCCTCCTAAGTTCCGGTTGACAGGTGGGAGGGTGTTGACGGGCTGCAATTCGTCGGCCAAGCATATCCCACACATGCTCTATTGGATTCAAGTCCGGTGAGTGTGCTGGCCAATCCATACGGGTGATATCCTCCAATTGAAGGCATTCGTCTACAATGTTTGCACGGTGAGGACGGGCGTTGTCATCCATAAACAGAAATTCAGCACCCATGGCGCCCCGAAACAAACGTACATGTTGTTCCAGAATGACATGCCGATAGATGTGGCCTGTCATCGTTACACTCTGAACAAGCAGGTCAGTTCTGGAACCAAGAATAATTCCTCTCCAAACGAGCCATCCTGCACTACCGTAACGGTGTCGTTTAATGGTGTTCTCTTGGTGGTAGCGGGTACCTGGCGCTCTCCATATAACAGTCCGGCGAGAATCAGACTGCAAACTAAACCTGGACTCGTCGGAAAACATCACACCAGACCACTGTTGCGGTGTCCACAATGCATGCTCTCTACTCCAGGTTAATCGCAGGCGACAGTGAGTTGCGGTAAGTGGAACACATCTGACAGGCCTACGAGCATATTGACCAATGTGCCCTAAGCGTCTGTACACGGTTTACCTTGAAACTGTCGTACCGGTAGCTGAAGAGAGCTGACGAGACAGGTCAGATGCTGTGCTCCGTCTGTTTCTTTTTGCAGTAACTGCTAAATACCGGTCCTCATTCGGCTTTGTAACTCGGGGGCGACCTGTTATGTAACATCTACTCACATTACCATCATCTTGGTATCGTTGCCAAAGCCTGGAGATGACTCTCTGGGCGATTCCAAGTTCCTCAGATACTTCCAGCTGGGTACGTCCACATTCCAGTCGTCCGATAATTCTACCACGTAAAAAATCATCCAAATGCTCCTTTGTGCCATAACTAAGCGGTTATTGCACTGAAAGGCTTTTAACGCGCTTGTGAACAATTTTACTTCTTTGCCGCCAATCCTTATATACCCCTCTCTTACACTCTCGTCATTGTGACGTACTATCAGCGCCATCTGGTGGTTTCCTGTAATTTGCATATTCTTCTTCAAGATGTGTGTGTTAATTCTACAGTGCACTGAAAGGATTTTAAAGCGCTTGTGAACAATTTTACTTCTTTGCCACCGTTCCTTATATACCCCTCTCTTACACTCTCGTCATTGTGACGTACTATCCGCGCCATCTGGTGGTTTTGCTGTAATTTGCGTATTGTTCTTCAAGATGTGTGTGATAATTCTACAGTGAAATTTTTATTTTAGAATTCATTTTCTGTGTGATTCTGAATTATCCTTAATTTATGGACATGAGTGTATTACTGCATCATAATTGCAAATATATTACTGCGATTAATCCTTTTTAGCACGTATATCCTGCATGGATGTCTGCATATACTATGACTTGTCCTGGGTACAAGTCTGTGTTCCCTTCTGTAGCAAAATTGGATTCCAGTGCGCAATTACTAATTTTTTTTTTTTGCATACAGTGTGTTTTAAATATTAATTCAATGATTTAAAACTCCGCAAAATTAAAAAAACAAACAAATTATATTTCTGTTATAAAAATATTTTAGTATACCGAAAGATGGTTTTAACGATGCAAACAAACATTTACATTAAAATATTTGTTATTTTTTTAACGTACCAAACATGCATTTTAAGCTTTAATTGCAATATAAGAGATAAGAATATCTTGCATTTGTCGATTAATAGTATTACTTACTCTGGACCTGTGAGTGAGAAGAAGTATTGATTATTGTCCACAGATGGTGGAAGGACTTGGAGGAATTGAGAAGTGGAATGGACCAAAATGGACCAATACCAATCCTGCACCCTTTATTACATCTCAGCAAATTATCCCCGGGGAATAAATTTTATTGGGAAATAAATGCAATTCTGTCATCCCCTGGGTTATTGGCCAACCACCGCGTTTCACATAGCATTGATGTGGTCAGAAATATATAAAACGTAAAAAATTGATAATATTTAACAGAGTAATGATAAAAACAATCTCTTCATACTGCCTTTGTAAAAAAGAGAATAAATTTAATTGAAATAAAAAACATTATGCAATTTAAATCGAATGATTTACGTGTTGCAGATGTGCATGTAAAAGAACATTAAAAAAAATCGGCTGACTAGTAATAAAGATTTTATTTCATTTAAATTTTATCTAAATAATTATGAATATATTTACAATAATTAGCAGTAAAAGCATTTTTATTTTGGATAAAAATGAAGCCAAAAAATTTACCAAATTTAAAAGGTTCCATTTTTAGGCAGATGGAAGACATAAAATTAGATGTTATTAAATTGATACTTTAATCTGTTTAAGAACGCATAGAGGAAATATTTAATTCTTGTTTATTAATTATTTTTGTTTATTTTTCAAGAAAATTTTAAAATTATATATGATACTTCCTGTAAGTATAAATAATATATTCTACAATGGCTCAAAAGAAAGGAATTGCTCTTAGAAACATATTAAAAAAAAGTTGCTTATTCTATTATAAGCATTTTGGAATCATAAAATTCCACTATAAGCACACATATTTTCTGAAACAAGATAGATTTCAAAAAGATTAAGGGGTAGCTTAGTAGCAAATATTCTTATCGAGAATGTTTCTATAAATAAAGTACAGAACAGAGATTTAATGATTCAAATTCTATTTTAAGAAAATGTTCAAACAAAATATTCCTATTTATGCAACAAAATATTATTGAATCTTTATGCACATATTATATTTTGTTTACTCTTGGCTGTGGAACATAATGTAAATATTGCTTTATTGCTTTTTTTTTTTGCTGATAAAACATAAAATTTAATATTTTTAAGCATTGTTCGAAATTAGAAAAATATTTAATTGTAGTCTAAATTCATTAAATTTAGCTATTTATATAGTTCTAATAAAGGTTTAATTTAATTTTTACCTCTCTATGTTTATTTTTATTGAGAAGATCGCTCAAAACATATGGTTAAATGAATTCTACTAAGGAAATAACTTCAGAAAAATAGTGTCCTGCATTTGTTAGTAAATATCGAACTTCTTTTTTTAATAATAATCAAACATTAATGAAATATTACAATAAAGTTTATAATGATAAACACACGCAAAAGTCGACAGTTGAATAATTTCAAATTTTTGTTTTCTAAGAAAGTTGCAACAAAAAAAAAAAGTAAAAGAAAACCTAAAAGATTTCAAACTTATTTACCAATGTTTCGTACAGAACACATTTAAAACTTTCAAATGAAATTCAAGTTGAAAATGTATTCTGAATTTTTATGCCTCAATCGCTTCATGAAATAGCAAAAATGTTTCTTCGTAAAAAAAAAATGTAGATCTTTAAACATAAAATTTCCGGAAAAAATATCTGCAAGGCTACGATAATTTTACTCTGACTAAAGTATAAAAACGCATAAAAATCCAACTTCTTTCTTGAAAATAATACAATATCACAGAAAGCCTTCCATAAATACAAAGCAATAACGCTCTCTATTTCTAAAGGAAACCCTCATCTAAAATTCGCTTCTTTCGCCAATCTTTCCTTTTCCACGGTCATAAATGAAACAGTTTTTCCTAACTGTATTTTTACGTTACTGCTTTTTATTTCTTGAAAAGAACAAAAAAATGGAAGTGAAATATTCCATATCGAATTCGATAAAGAGCCGATGCAATGCAATATGTTCTTATGGTCCAATGAGAGACGAAATCACGCAAACGGAAAAAGTAAAGTTCTCAGAACAATGAGCTAACGGAACAAAACTCTGGCTTTAGTAGAGTTTGGTTACCTCATAAAAGGATAGGAGACAGACATTGGTGTTCATGTCCTTATGAAACACCTTGCTGATGTCTTTTTGGCCAAATGGCAATGCTACATTGCAAAAATAGGTTTCTTTTGCACGTGTTTCACGTTTTGCTCAATTCCGTGGTAATATTTCACTGTAAACGTTTCCAGAAAATAAAAGAATTTGAAAGAAATCATACAAGGTTTTGAATTCAGCTAAAATATATTTTGAAAAATTGTTATAAAATGAAATAAAAAATATTTCTATAAGAGACTACATAAGGCAATTCAAAACTATGTCAAAGAAATGTTACATTGCATTTAACTCAGCGTGATGAACAATAGCATTATAATTGTTAAATAGTTTAAAAATAGTGTAATAAGTGTTAAATAGCTTAATAATAACGTAATAAATTTAAAATAGCTTATCAATAGGGTAATAAATTTTAAATAGCTTATCAATAGGGTAATAAATTTTAAATAGCTTAATTTGTAATAAATGTTAAATAGCTTAACATGCAATAAATGTTAAATAGCTTAACAATAGCTTAGTAAATGCTAAATAGCTTAACATAGAGTAATATATGTTAAATAGCTTAACATGTAATAAATGTTAAATAGCTTCACAATAGCTTAGTAAATGCTATATAGCTTAACATAGAGTAATATATGTTAAATAACTTAACATAAAGTAATATATGTTAAATAGCTTAACATAGAGTAATATATGTTAAATAGCTTAACGAGTAACACATGTTAAATAGCTTAATAAATGTTAAATAGCTCAAAAATAGTTATAGATTATTAGGTTAGATCTGTTTCAGAGGATGGCAGTACAATTTTGGTTCACATTAATAGTATCGCAATGAATGGAATAATATGTGAAGAACCGATTGTACAGAACCGATGGAAAGAACCGATCAATAGCTTTTCCACATCAGCATTGAGAAATTTTCTCTGCAAAAAAATATGTTCCATATTAAAGTTGCGCTAAATAAAATTGAACTGGCCTCTATGAAATTCATTAAAATTCGGAACACCTATTTGGTAACATATTAATATATTACTGCATCATGATTGCAAATATATATTACTGCGATCAATCATTTTTAGCCCGTATATCCTGCATGGATGTCTGCATTTACTATGACTTGTCCTGGGTACAAATCTGTGTTCCCCTTCTGTAGCAACATTGGATTCCAGTGCGCAATTACTAATTTTTTTTTTTTTTTTTTTTGCTTACAGTGTGTTTTAAATATTAATTCAATGATTTAAAATTCCGCAAAATTCCACAAAAAACAAATAATATTTCTGTTATAAAAATATTTCAGTGTACCAAAAGATGGTTTTAACGATGCAAACATACATTTACATTAAAATATTTGTTACTTTTTTTTTTCACTAGTTGAACGTACCAAACATGCATTTTAAGCTTTAATTGCAATATAAGAGATAAGAATATCTTGCATTTGTCGATTAATAGCATTACTTACTGCAGACCTGTGAGTGGGAAGAAGTATTGATTACTGTCAACAGCTGGCGGAAGGACTTGGAGGAAGAGAGAAGTGACTTTCACCCAAAATGGACCCATACCAATCCCGCACCCTTTATTACGTCTCAGCAAATTATCCCTTTTATCGGGAAATAAATGCAATTTTCTCGCCCCCTGGGTTTTTGGCCAAGCACCGCGTTTCACATAACATTGATGTGGTCTGAAATATATAAAACGTTAAAAATGGGTAATATTTAACAGAGTAATGACAAAAACAATCTCTTCATACTGCCTTCGTAAAAAAGTGTATAAATGCAATTGTAATAAAAAACATTATGCAATTTAAATCAAATGATTTACGTGTTGCAGATGTGCATGTAAAAGAACATTTAAAAAAAATCGGCAAACTAGTAATAAAGATTTTATTTTATTTAAATTTTATCTAAATAATTATGAATATATTTACAATAATTAACAGTAAAAACATTTTTATTTTGGATAAAAATGAAACCAAGAAATTTACCAAATGTAAAGGATAACTTTAAAGGATACCATTTTTAACCAGAATGAAAACATAAAATTAGACGCTGTTAAATTGATACTTTAATCAGTTAATGAACGCATAGAGGAAATATTTAATTCTTGATTTATTAATTATATTTGCTTAATTTCCAAGAAAATTTTAAAATTATATATAATACTTCCTGCAAGTATAAATAATATATTATTCAATGGCTCAAAAGAATGTAAATGCAACCTTAGAAACATTAAAAAAAAGTTGCTTATTCCATTTTAAGTATTTTGGGATCATAAAATCCCACGAATTTTCTAAAACAGCATCGCTTTCATAAATATTAAGGGGTAGTTTAGCTGAAAATAATGTTATCGAAAATTTCTACGAATAAGATACAGAACAGAAATTTACTGATTCAAATTCTATTTTAAGAAAATGTTCAAACAAAATATTCTTATTTATGCAACAAAAATGTTATTGAATCTTTATGCACAATATATATTTTGTTTATTCTTGGCTGTGGAACATAATGCAATTTGCTCTCTCTCTTAGAGACCAATTCTTTTTTTCTGATAAAACATAAAATTAAATTTTTTAAACATTATTTAAAATTAGAAAATATTTAACTGTATAATAAATTCATAAAATTGGTGCAATTATGCTATTCATATAGATAAGGGATTAAATTCTAAGAAAGGATTAAATTTAATTTTTACCTCTGTATGTTTATTTTTAATTAGAAGTTGGCTAAAAGCATAGTCAAATGAATTCTACTAAGGGAATAACTTTAGAAAAAGAAGCGAATTTGTTAGCGAATATCGAAGTACTTTTTTTGCAAATAATCAAGCATTAATGGGATATTAAATAATAATAAACACACATAAAAGTTGACAGTTGAATAATTTCAAATTTTTGTTTTCTATGGAATTTGCGACAAAAAAAAAAAAAAAAAAAAAAAAAAAGGCTAAAATATTCCTAACTTATATGCCAATGCTTCATACAGAACATATTTAAATGATTCGTACAGAACATATTTAAAACTTTCAAATAAAATTCCAGCTGAAAAAGAATTCTGAATTTTTATTCCTTAATCACTTTATGAAACAGTGAAAATATTTCTTAGTAAAAAAAAAAATGTAGATCTTTAAACATAAAATTTCCAAAAAAGAAATAAAATTATGTGCAAGGCCTCGATAATTTTACTCTGACTAAAGTGTAAAAACGTATAAAACTCCAACTTCTTTCTTTAAAATAATACAATATCACAGAAAGCCTTCCATAAATACAAAGAAATAACGCTCTCCATTTCTGAAGGGAACCCTCATCCAAAATTCGATTATTCTTTCTTTTTGTTTCTTTCGCCGATCTTTCCTTTTCCACGGTCATAAATGAAACAGTTTTTCCTAACTGTATTTTTACCTTTCTGCTTTTTATTTGCTGAAGAGAACAAAAAAAATGGAAGAGAAATATTCCATATCGAATTCGATAAAGAGCCGATGCAATGCAATATGTTCTTATGGTCCAATGAGCGGCGAAATCACGCAAACGGAAAAAGTAAAGTTCTCAGAACAATGAGCTAACTGAACAAAACTCTGGTTGTAGTAGCGTTAGGTCACCTCATAAAAGGACAGGAGAGAGACATTGGTGTTAATGTTCTTATGAAATGCCTTGCTGATGTTTTTTTGTCAAAATAGGAGTACTATATTGCAAAAATAGGTTTCTTTTGCACGTGTTTCAAGTTTTGCTGAATTTCCTCATAGAATTTCATCACATACTGTACACATTTGCTGTAAAGAATTCCCAGAAAATCAGCAGAACTTGAAACAAATCATCGAAAATTTCGAATTCAACTAAAACATTATTTGATAAATAATTATAAAAGGAAATAAAAAATACTCCTATAGGAGACTGCATAAAGCAATTTAGAACAATTACAAAATGCGAAATGTTACATTGTATTTAACTTTGCGTGATAAGCAATATCAACAGTAGCATAATAAATGTTAAATAGCTTAACAATTGCGTAATATATATTAAATAGGTTAACAGTAGCTTAATAAATGTTAAATATTTTAACAGTGCATTAAATGTTAAGTACCTTATCAATAGCGTAATAAATGTTTAAAATATTTTCAAAAAATTCCGTTTTATCAGGAAATTTTGAAAATAAAAATTATAGAAATAATTGAACGAATTTATAAAAATAACGAAATTTATTGAAAACAGGATGCGGGGTTTATGACTTGTTTAATTATCTGCTCATTTAATTTAAATATACTATAAACAGTATTTGGTTAAAATGAACCGTAATTCTTACTTAATTGTTAAAATGAAATCCTACAAAAATTTTGATAAATTTAATGATCCAGATTTAGTTTAATATAAAAAAGTATAACAATTAATATTAGACTCAAAGATCTGACGTTGGTCTCTAAAGTGCTACCCTGGATGCAGGATTCCTATTTATTTTTGATATTACTAAATATTATTATTTTATATCTATAATTATTATTATTAATAATTATTATATTATTATAATTATTAAATATTATTTATCATTATATAAATATTATTTTTGATGTATAGTACTTTTTAATTAATTTGTCAAACATGTACATTTTTAAAATTCAACTAAATTAAGTAGGGTTGTTGCTAAATAATATATTAAAATGCAGCTCAACGCCAAAATATATTAAAAGCCCAATACATATATGTAAACAAATTTTTTAGACATATTGCTGTCAAAAATCTCTCCTTTTAAAGTAATTCCAGCTAAATCATTTCTAGATATTTATTTAAGTGATAAATATGAAGATTTAATGTCAAATGAATAAATCATATTTATTTATTACATCTCTAAGCAAACAATCAGCATACGAAGTCTTTGAAAACTTCATGTGAACCTTAAAACGAATTAACAAAGTATTTGAAGTAACCTTACGTAGTTTAGAAGGTTATTTCTGTGAATGAATTAAACAAAGTAGAAACGAAAAACTTTACATTCTTTGATCTAAGTTACTCGACCAAAACCAAAATCTACAAAGCATACAAAAGGCTTAAAGACGAATTTCTACCACTTCAATTAGATTTGTAATTTTAATAACCTCTTTGATTCTATTTAGGGGCTTTATGTTAATTTAAATATCATAGAAAGAGAGATTTCAAATGAAATATTTACCAAACCAAAAAGGGAAAGTATTTTATCTGCTACTAAATTTAATATATTAATAAAACACATGCGGTTGCTTAAAGTGTTCATTTGAGTTTCACTTTTAGGACTTAATGATGTTGTAAAGTACTTTAAATGAGAGAAGTGTTTCAACACGCAAAAATCTAAGTAGATTTTTAAATACATATTATTTAATCTGCGTTTTATATAAACTCATGTTTGTGAAAATTGCAACCCCATGAAGGACTTACGCGAGTGAGCTGAAATTTTCAGGAAATGCAAATTAGCGCATGATATGCAAATGATTAGAATTTCAAATCCGTAGCGCATGCGTATGCTGAGCAGCGCTCTCTGAACGGCGGATGGATCCGAATAAATAGACGCCTGTAGCGAGGCGTGTATGGTTATCGGTTGTTATCTGCTAGTGGTAAACGTTAGCTCAATCGTTACTTATGCCTCTTCGACGAAAGAGAGCGAGATTTGAACAACTTACAGAGTTTTAACGGGAGAGAATCATCGGCCTTCGTGAAGTTGGATTGTCTTATCGTGCAGTAGCCGCTCGTGTGCAGCGTAACAGCAGCACAGTGATGCGTCTTTGGAAGCAGTGGACGGACGAGTGTCGGACAACTCGGAAATCCGGGAGTGGACATCGAAATGTGACGTCAGCTCGCGATGATAGACACCTGGCCCGCGTGGCGCTGACGGATCGTACAACTTCCTCTAGACAATTGGCAGCACAGTGGTCAATAGCTACAGGTGTTTCATTGTGTGCTTCATCAATTCGTAGACGTCTGCTGCAGCGTGGACTGCGCTCAAGGACTCCTTTATACAGGATCTCTCTCACGCTAAACCATCGCCGCCTGCGGCTTCAACAGGCCGCTTAGCATAGAGACTGGTGTGCTGATTGGCAGCATTTCGTGTTTTCTGACGAATCCCGCTTAAATTTGTGGTACCATGATGGCCGCATTCGTGTCAGATGCTATGCCGGTGAACGCCACCTTCCGGAGTGCATTATCGAACGCCACAGTGGACGAACACCCGGAGTTACGGTCTGGGGTGCCATAGCATATCATGGACGATCTCAATTGCTAAGAATTGTGGGCAATCTGAACAGCAACCGGTACGTCTGTGAAGTTCTAGAGCCCCAAGCTGTCCCCTTCCTTCAAAGCTTGCCAGGCGCTGTATTTCAACAGGACAATGCCCGCCCTCATATCGCTAGGACTGTTCAATCCTTCTTTGTAACGCGGCAGGTACAGCTTCTTCCTTGGCCTGCGTATTCTCCGGATAAATAAAATATACATATAAATAAAAATATACTTATTTTAGAAAATTTGCAAGCAGTTATTTGTGAAACCAGTGAGGGAAACAGCATACATATTACAAATATACTTTCTATATGTTAGTCAGTTTAAATACAAAATTATAGCATTACAAAAATAATTTAAGAGTGATATATCTGTTTCCCTTACTGCTGATAATCATTTAACATGTATTAATTCCTATCGTTTTGTGAAAATATGTAATCTTTGAAGTACAAAAACTATGATGATATTTTTTGCTGATTTTTTAAGTATAATGAAAGAAGTGTGCTTAAGTTTTATAATATTCATTTAAACAATAAACATGCTACTATTCGTCATATTATGCTGTACCACTTTGGGAAAGGATGGAAAGCAGCGCAGTCATTTCGCGATCTCAATGAACTTTTCGGTGAGGGCACAATCAGCGGAAGTCGATGCAGGGAATGGTTGCTGCAATCGAGACGACAAGGCAGCACAAAAAGAACCGTATCATCTTCCGCCACGACAATGCGCGTGCACATGTTAAGCGCCGTGTTGTCGAATGCATCGCCAATAAGGGCTGGTAAATGCTTCCACATCCCTCATATTCTCCCACAGAAGCGCCTACCGACTACCACGCCAATCGGTCGCTAAAAAACTGGCAGGCGAACAAAGTTTATGACGATTTCGATATCTTAGTGGCGGATGCCAAAGCATGGAATGCCTCTCCAAGAACCGTGAATTTTTTGCCCTTGGAATCGATCATCTTCCAAGCAAATGGGGAGCAGTTATTGAAGTAGATGGTGAGTACACTCTGGATAAATCGATTAAAAATGTTACTGTTGAATTTTTATGTTTCCTTTTTTCATAACAAATAGTGTTCAAGAACGTCTGATAATATCGTTTAAAAACGCCTGATAATTACTAATTGATATAAACCCAATACTTACAATCGGCATTGGATTTCGTTTCTTAGAGCAACGTCTGTAACAGATGTCACCAGACTGGCTCGAACCTGAGTTTTGTGTGTGCTAATTTTATACGTAACTACCGACAAATCAAAATTTATGCTATCCTTCAAGCTACCCGTTTTTTTCTATCGCATATATTTTGACAAAGTCACCTTAAAATTTAAAGCTAATTTCCTTACTAATATCTTGTTATAATTTGTTTTTCTAATGCAGCTGGCAAATAGTTTAGACAGTTGTCTTGGATGCCTTAAGGCAAGCGCTACATCGACGTTACTCACTTAGCAGTGTCCAGGAGGTACGTGTAGCTTGAAGATAAGCTACGGACGCGGAGTAACATTGCCCCGCAATGCTCCGCAATCATGGTAGACCGGGACCTACGGTTTAATGTGGATTCCGAACCTTTATAAACATTCATGGCCCCGCCGGGACTCGAACCCGAAACCTGTGGGCGAGCTGTAGTCACTCAGCCATCAGGCCCCTCTTATTATAAAATACAGGAAGTGAAGTAAAAGATATACAAAAAAAATACAGTATCAAAATAAGATATATAAAGAAAAATAAAGCATTATGAACGTACGATAAACAAATTTTAATTTAAAAAAATGCATTAAAACTTTCAACAAAATCTGTTTACAAAAGAAGAAATGAAACAATTACCGTTCTATATAAATTAAAAAAATTCAAAAATCTTATTTTTTTTTAAACGACTATATTTGATAAATCAGGATTTTAGTTACTTATTAATTTAATATATATTTGCAGATTTTTGCTGTATAATTTAAAACGATTGTATTTCAGTATATGAGATAAATAAGCAGGTTTAAGTTATCAATGAATATTTATGATTAATAAACATTTATTATGATTTATATATAATTTAATAATTATATATTTAATCAATATATAATTGTCATAAATATTATTTTTTATATTAAATTAAATAATTTTTTTCGATATAATTTTTTTTTCTAGCAGATAAGACTCAGCGTTATCCATGCTACATGAAATAAACTTTTAATTCTGAAAAATATCATTAGATGAATATATTTATTTAGGTTTAAAGCTTTTCGATTTTAAATAATTCACTGAAGTATTATAAATTGGGTAAATAAAGTAATCATTTCTATTTAAAACATCCCAATAATTTTTTCACTTTTATTTTACTGGCATTTATTTTTCAAAATATAATACACTAGTTTGGGAAATTGATTTGAAAACTAATATTATAAATTATTTACCTTATATTTTAGTAAAAGCTTAATTAAATTCTTCAGTCAGTATTTTAAGGCTACCACAATTTGATGGTCTGATTATCTGAAGAATTTAAAGAAATAATGTTTCATTAATTTTTATTTTTATTATTTATATAATATCATTTATTATAATAATATTACTTATTGTTACACTTAATAATATTTATTAATCTATATTTTGTATCTATTATTTACGATATTTCTTTCCGTCCAATGTCCATTTATTAAAATAAAAATTAATGATATTAGTTTCCTAATTTTTGAAATGAAATAATAAATTAAGAGTGGAAAACAAATCTGAACTTATAAGTGTTATAATTCTGAAGTTCAGCTAAAACTTACATAAATCCATTTTTATTTTAACACCCATATTATTTACTTCTAAAACCCAAAACAAGTCCTGGCGTGTTGCAAGATGAAAACAAAGAGAACACAATGCAATTTTCTGTCAAAAAAAGGTTTTAGATAAAAGTCGGTCATTCGTACGTGCCTATGAAGCGATATTCGGCGAAACACCAATTGCATTTTCCCCGTGGATGACTGCAGCCCCATTATGAGTGTCGGTGCAGAAAGAATGACCCACTGCATTGCACTGGCTTCTGTAAATGCATCCATTTCAGTTGAACAGCCATCAAAGGAGACATGATGCTTGTGCAGAACGCAGACAGTTTCGAGAAAACAAATTATTTTCTCTGTTTATATAGGCTTTAGAAAAGATTTCGTTTTCTAATTTATTGAACACATTTTAAATGATAGGTAAATTTCTTACCTTTTATTACATATTTATTAAAATTTCCTAAAACATTGGATCAATCGGGAGATTATCGTCAACAAATGTTATTTGTGTATTCAAAAAAATTAACTACAATCGTTTGTGTTCTTTTTAAATTCTGTATGGTTATTAGAGTATGAATTATACTGGTTTCCAAAAATTAAACAAAATTCAGAAAAACTTTTACGATTGAAGTTTGTAGTCAATGGAATTTTATGAAACTTAGCAAATCCTTAATCATAAAATGCTCTAAAAATTAGACACAAAAGAAAGCAATAGAATGTTTTATATAGAAAAATATAAAATGAATATATAACAAAAATACAGCAACATGAGATAAACTTCAATATAAAGTGTGATAACTTCTATCAACTAAACAAGTATGAGGAAATGGTAGCGTTTATTAATTGAGGTGGCCCTAAAGTTATTTACGTATTCAATTGAAAAATTAACTACAGTAGTTTTTTTTTTGTCCTTTCTAAATTCTTTATGTTTGTTAATCAATTATGCTCGCTGGTTTCCAAACATTAAAAGAAATTCAGAAAAACTGTTGTTATGAAGTTTGTAGTCAATGGAATTTAATGAAACTTGGTGAAGCATTAATTATAAAATGCTCCAAAAATAAAATACAAAAGAAGAATAGTTAGTAGAACTTTTCATATTGTTGTAACTTGTAATTATCCTGTTGTGTGAGGGTAAGGGGTATTTCCTTTATTTTTGTATGAATCCAGGAATGGTAGATAACCCATCCCGGTCCCACGGTCAGGTCCAAAAGAACCGGTCGGTTTGGTGGGATCCATCCCTTTTTTGGAGTTTTTGCGGGCAGAAAGGAAGACCCGTTGAAAGCAGAGCGAACGATCTACGATAGTGCGTGAGCCTGGTGCACAATTTTTGCGGCGAGAATGGCTCCAGGGATAATTGGTAATTTAGAGTTATGTCCATCTTTGGAATTGTCGGTGAGCATTTTTTTTGGTAAAAAGGATATGAGGCTACTGGTACCCCACTGCCCACACACTCAAAGGAATATTTTCGATTGAGGTATGCGTGCGAAATATTATGAATACTTCTCTGTAAACATTTCTCTGTAAACATTTCTCTATAAACATTCTCTATAAAACTTTTTTTATTTTATTTATTCTGCCAAATATTAAAAATCCTAAATTTTATTGTAATAGTATTTATTCGTATTCATTAAAGGGTAAAAGTAAATTAGTTGTTTGTCCTAGTATTTATTTTAATTGCTATTTATTAATGTTAATTCATTTGGCCGTCCTACGAGTATACGTAGACCAACGGCCCCATTTCTATGTCGGTATATTAACATAGAAAAGTGGCGAGCCAGCCAGGATTTTTTGAATTTGGTTTTTTCTGTATAGAGAAGTAATCATATGTATTGATAGTTTGTATATGCGTTAATATAAGAAATGATTAGTGCGTATTAATAATTTTAAATGTTTTTATTTTCTTATGTATATTAATGATCTTATCTATATTAGTTGAGTGAATTTATTTATTGTAATAAGTTGAATTTGTATTCTGCGATTATTAAATTGAGATTTTGAATATAATTTCTTTTTATAAGATAAAAAGATGAGTCTTGCAATATCAATAAGAAAAACGTGCCACGGCGCGTAGTAGTTTCACGAGAACTGCTAATGTGCTGAAAGAGGAACTAAATAAAGGTGAGCCTGATAAATCCGTTTTAGAAGATAAATTCATTAAATTACAAACTGTGAATACCGAGTTAAAGAGTTATGATTCGGTAATATTAGATTTAATGATAGCAGCTGAGATCACGGACGATGATTTAAATAACGAAGTAATAAGTTGCGAGCAATATTTGGATGAATTTATTAGTTTAAGTCGTTGGATAAAGGAAAAAACGGATAATTCGGACGTAAATATTAGTATGAGATCAAAACCTGATAGCAGTATAAGTGCGTGCAATGATAAACGCTACAAATTGCCTAAAATTCAAATTAAAAAATTTGATGGGCACCTATTGAGTTATCTTTCGTTCTGGGGTTAATTTAAAAAGATTCACGAGGACAAGAATCTGGATGATGTGGATAAATTTCATTATTTAGCACAGTCAATGTTACCAGGGACTTGAGCTTATGAGCTAATTGAGAGCTATCCGTTGACTTCGGAAAACTATCCGAAGGTCATTTCTGCGTTTACGGAGCGTTTTGGTAATCAGGAAATTTTAACAGAAATATACGTGAGAGAATTGCTAAAATTAATTATCCAAAACGTGCACTCTCAAGGTAAAGATAAATTACCACTCATGACATTATTTGACAAAATCGAGTCCCATATTAGAGCTCTTGAGTCTTTAGGAGTAAATCAAAACTCCAATACTGCATGGTTATTTTCCATGGTGGAATCATGTTTATCAGCTGAGTTGATTAGGGTATGGCAAAGAAGTTTATTATTTAATGCTGAGGGTCCACGTCTCTCAAACCTCTTAGAATTTTTGAGAAAAGAAGTTGAAGGGGAACAAAGAGTAAAACTCGCCAGGTCAGGGTTTGACATTTCTCTTTCCTCGCGTGAAGAGCACCCCAAGGAGGGTAAATTAAAAAATAAAAAACCTTTCATGAGCGCTGCCAGTTTGGTAGCAACCAAGGAAAGAAATTGCGTTTTCTGCGAAAAAAGTCATGAGAGTAAAGAGTGTTTTTCAGCTCGGTCATGGACCCTAAAGGATAGATTAGACAAATTAAGGGAATTAAAGTGCTGTCTCCGATGTTTGAAGCCTGGACATTTTGCGAGAGATTGTAAACAATTTGTTCAATGCCATCTGTGCAAACGATCTCACCCTATAATTTTATGTCCCGAGATTCAGGGAAAAGGTGTGAGAGTGTAGCGGGTACAAAAGGGTCTACTACGGTACAAGCTACTATGTCTACTCCTTCATGTATGAGAGAAGTACTCCTTATGACATTAATGGTTGAGGTAGTGTCAGGGAACATGACGAAAAAGGTAAGGTGTCTTTTGGATTGTGGTTCTCAGAGGTCGTATATTCTAAGATCTACAGCCGAAGCCTTACATTTAAAAAGCTTTTCGTCTGAGAAATTAACTCATTCTCTGTTTGGAGGAGCAAGAACTGAATCTAAAAATCACAAACGATATTCTATGAGATTGAGACCTGTAGGGAGAAGCACTGGATATCAGTTTGACTTTCTGGATCAGGATATTATTTGTGGAGCAATACCACGTATCCCTAAAGGCCCTTTATTGAAGGAATTAAAAGGGCATAGAATTTGGATTTCGGATATGGGGGACGACTATCCGGAAATAGAACTTTGATAGGCAGCGATATTTATGGACAAATTCTTACGGGTGAAGTAATTCAGCTTAATGAGGGTCTGACGGCCATTAATATTAAATTGGGATGGACTTTGTGTGGGGAACGAAAAGAACTAAATGTTCAAAATTTAGAGGGGGCCCAGTCTATGTTAATAACTAATCTCCATATTCAAAATATGAAAGTTTCTGATATGTGGGATTTGGAAAGAATTGGTATTACAGATGAAGTGCAGATCTTTTCCGAAGCAGATCAGTTAGTTCAGGAACAATTTTTGAAGGGGCTTAGTAGATACGAAGATGGTAGATATTGTGTAAGTTTACCGTGGGTTCAGACATTTCCTCCAAACATTGCCTCTAATCGGCATATTGCAGAAAAAAGGCTATTTGCCACTACACGGAAATTAAAGAAATTGGATAACTTTGACGAGTATGATAAGATATTTAATGAGTGGTTGTCGGAAGATGTTGTGGAAATAATTCCAGAATCGGAAAAGAGTGAAAAGGGGCATTATTTATCACATCATCCAGTTTTCAAAGTAGATAGTTTAACTAGTAAAATTAGGCCCGTATTTGATGCCTCGTGCAAATCGGATAATTCGTTTTCGCTAAATGATTGTTTGATAAAAGGTCCAAATCTCGTAGAAGAAATTCCTGCGATCTTACTGCGATTTAGGGAAAAGGCGATTGGCGTAACGTCCGATATTAGGCGAGCTTTTTTATAGATTGGCATAAGTCGACAAGATCAAAATTATCTAAAATTTCTTTGGTGGGAAAACAACAAAATTGTAGAATTCCGTCATAAAAGGGTTGTTTTTGGTGTTACCAGTAGCCCATATCTGTTGGCAGCAGTGATTTCATTCCATCTTAAAAATGTACATGCGAAGTTTGAAGTTGTGGCAGATAAGCTGTTAAATGCATTTTATGTCGACAACTGCGTCACTTCAGTTGATACGAATGTAGAGCTAGAAGTATTTATACAACAAGCAACTGCCATTATGGCGGACGCCAAAATGGAACTGCGTATGTGGACTTTTGGTCCAGAGCAAGAACTATCGTTACAGAATGTTGAACCTATATCTCCAGTTTTAGGTCTTCAATGGGACCGTATAGAAGATAGTTTATTTATACCATTCAAGTCTGAGCCAATAGCAGACTTATCGAAAAGAAAACTACTATCGATAGTACATTCCGTATTTGATCCTTTGGGCTTCGTCGTGCCAGCAATGGTACCTGCGAAATTAATACTCCAGGAAGCCTGGGCAACTGAAGCAAATTGGGACTTAACTTTGCCAGATGAACTACAATCTAGATTCTCAACATGGTACCGCGGACTGTCTTGTATTTCCCAGCTTAAATTGGAACGGCGTATAGGTTATGGAAAAAGAGACTCCTGGTCATTACATATTTTTTGTGATGCCAGTAAAAATGCTTACGCCACTGTTATATTTTTAAGAAGTGAAAGCAGTGGTCAGGTTTATGTGAAATTTGTTGCTGCAAAATCACGGATATCTCCATTAAAGAAGGAGACTATTCCACGCTTGGAGTTATTAGCGTGTGTTTTAGGCTCACGCCTAGCTAAATACGTTGTTACTGCTTTATCTTTGAGAGAAGTCCCAACCTACTACTGGACTGATGCAACAGTAGCTCTTTGCTGGATTCAACGAGAAGAAAACTGGGGAGTGTTCGTAAATCATAGAGTTAGAGAGATTCGAAGTCTGTCTAAGAAGGAATACTGGAGACACATCCCAGGAAATTAAATCCAGCAGACATAGCATCACGCGGCTGTACACTCCAACATCTGTTGCAGTACGGTTGGTGGGAGGGACCTGAATTTTTGAAAGCTTTCCCGGAGGCATGGCCAAAGTCTGAATTTTCGCCAAACGAAGAATTAATTGCAGCAGAGATGAAAAAGAAAATAATTGTTGACTTGAGTGTAAAAATAGAGAAGCCCGAGTGGTTCGAACGTTTATCCAGTTTTTCTAAGATTGTGAGAGTTTTTGCTGGATGATGCGTTTTGTAAATAAATTGAGAAAAAGCCTTCTTATGGTACTAAAACCCTAACAGTTGAAGAAAAAGCTAAGGCTGAGATCATTCTGTGGAGTATAGAGCAGAAGAAGCATTTTCATGAGAAAGAAAATTCTGTGCATGGTCTGCAAGTGGTGCGAGGTGATGACGAGGTTCTTCGTGTTAAAACTAGGATCATTGAACGAGATGATGATCTGTCCTTTTTATATCCAATTCTTCTTCCGTCCAAACACTACTTAACTGAGTGCTTGATAAGAGAATATCATTTAAAGTACTGTCATGCAGGTGTGCAGATATTGGCAGCCAAATTAAGACTGCAATACTGGATTTTTTCTTCCAAGAGAAATATAAGATCTTGCGTATCACGCTGTGTTGTATGCAAAAGATTCACTGCAAAAGCGTTGACTACTCCACCTATACAGTTGCCTCTTGACCGAGTAAGAGAATCGGCAATCTTTGAGATAACGGGTATAGATCTTTGTGGTCCTTTACTTCTTAAACCGAGGGGAAAAGCCTGGATTGTGTTATTTACTTGCGCAGTGTACAGGGCAATTCATCTTGAACCTCTTACGTCACTCAGCACAGAATCTTTCATGCAAACCTTGAGAAGATTTATTGCACGGCGAGGCCGTCCATCAACGGCGTACACGGACAATGCTACAAACTTTAGAGGAACGGACAATGCCTTGAAGAAAATTGATTGGCAGAAAATATCGCAAAACGAATGTTATCCGATCAAGTGCAAGTTCAATCCCCCTACTGCTGCTTGGTGGTGGGAGCGGCTTATTCGTTCAGTCAAGAGCCTGCTCGTGCGCATTCTAGGAAGATCATCAGTAAATTTTGAAGAGCTTCTAACGATACTTTGTGATGTTGAAGCATCAATAAACAGCCGCCCGTTGACTTATATCTCGGACGATTCAGATGAACTCATTCCTTTGACTCCTTCCTTGTTTTTGCAAGACATAAAACAAGTGGGGGTACCTGATTTAGATTCAGTCGACTCCAACAAACTGAATGTGCGCGTGAATCACTGCAACACTTTGCGTCGAGAACTGAGAAGTCGTTTCCGTAAGGCATACTTAAGCCAACTTGTGCAGAAAGCCAAAGCCACGTGCCAAGAACTTAAAGACGGGGACATTGTTCTCATCGAACTGGAAAACAAAAAACGTGTCATGTGGCCTATGAGCCGAATTGAGAAAATCTACAGCAGTAGAGATGGTGCGTCCAGGATAGTACAGGTGAGAACGAGTAGTGGTTGCTTGACGCGGCCAATTCAAAAACTTTACCCGTTGGAGGTGTCAACTTCTGGAGATCCTGTACTCACCCGGACAACTGAAAACAGGTCCAGATATGGACGACTGTTTATATCAACTAAGAAATAATGTTTGAGACTGTAAATAGAAAGGCTATTATTTTTTTGAATTAGTATTTGAAATTGTAATTCTCATGATGTAACATTTATATGCTGTAATTTTATTTAGTTCATAGTATTTTGTTTTTATGTGTTCATATTTGTCAAGCAGTGTTCAATTTAATTTTTATTTTTTATGTGTAATTTTATGGATGTGTATACCCATAGCAAAATAGGTGTAAGAAAATTTAGAGTTTAATTTTTGGCTCCCGCCTAAACTAAAGGTGGGAGGATGTTGTAACTGGTAATTATCCTGTTGTGTGAGGGTAAGGGGTATTTCCTTTATTTTTTGTATGAATCCAGGAATGGTAGATAACCCATCCCGGTAACACGGTCAGGTCCAAAAGAACCGGTCGGTTTGGTGGGATCCATCCCTTTTTTGGAGTTTTTGCGGGCAGAAAGGAAGACCCGTTGAAAGCAGAGCGAACGATCTACGATAGTGCGTGAGCCTGGTGCACAATTTTTGCGGCGAGAATGGCTCCAGGGATAATTGGTAATGGAGAGTTATGTCCATCTTTGGAATTGTCGGTGAGCATTTTTTTTGGTAAAAAGGATATGAGGCTACTGGTACCCCTCAGCCCACACACTCAAAGGAATATTTTCGATTGAGGTATGCGTGCGAAATATTATGAATACTTCTCTGTAAATATTTCTCTGTAAACATTTCTCTGTAAACATTTCTCTGTAAACATTTCTCTGTAAACATTTCTCTATAAACATTCTCTATAAAACTTTTTTTTATTTTATTTATTCTGCCAAATATTAAAAATCCTAAATTTTATTGTAATAGTATTTATTCGTATTCATTAAAGGGTAAAAGTAAATTAGTTGTTTGTCCTAGTATTTATTTTAATTGCTATTTATTAATGTTAATTCATTTGGCCGTCCTACGAGTATACGTAGACCAACGGCCCCATTTCTATGTCGGTATATTAACACATATAATAAAAATAAAAACATACCAAAAATATAGCAACTGAGGTCAGCATGAAATAATCTTCAATATGAAGTGTAATTACCTCCATCAACTAGCAGCCTGATGGCCAATTGGATAGCACTCTCGGTGCTTGAGGTTCGTACCTTGGTGGTGGCATGGTTGTGTGTTAGTGGTTCGGAATCCACTTTAAACTGTAGGTCCCTACCTAAAGTGTGTAAAACAAATTATCGCACAGTGACAAAACAACATCTCTATCAACTAAACAACTATGAGAATATGGTAGCGTTTATTAATTCAGGTGGCATCAAATCTCTTAACTGTATCAAATTTGTTCGAGCGATATGGTTGCATAAGTCGAATTAGGGTAGATCAAAGTGTCCCTTTAAAGAATCCCAAACACGATCAAATCTGATTCAAATGATGAAAATGGTAGCCAACCAATTCGCACAATATTTTTCACACGCAATTCTCGCCGAAATAAGCTCTGCCTTATCTAAAATATTCTGAACATATTAACATAGCCTGATTTTTTGCCGTATCAGTATTCTGATTGGCTGCATTCTACAATGACATTTTACTTAAACCATTTATCAATAGAAAAATAATCTCTATTAAAAGTACTAAGCTTTCTTTAAAACGAAACAATTATTAGATTTCACTTTACATAAAAAATATAAATTTTAAGCACAGTTTATACAACGATAAAGATACATTAAAGTACTATCCTGGCACTACAGTACAGATTCCGAAACACAAGATGTTTTCTTTTTTACGGGGTAGGTTGTCCCAACGCTATAGACTCATATCAGTCCGGGATCTACGGTTTAAAGAGGATTTCGAACCTCTTCAAACATCCATGGCATATTTTGATTGAATCATTATTTCTAAATTTTATTTAATAATTAATTTGAATATAAGAAACTGAGAATATAATAATTTAATATATGAACTGTTTTGCTATCTTGTGGTTGACAGGTAAAAAAAATAATAATAATTTATATCTCAAGAGTCCTGTACATGGCTATTCGGAATACTCCACTTTCCAACATCCAGAATCATAAATCAAAAATTCATAACTAATAAAAAATAAAAGCCCTTTTTAAGTCATAAAACACTGCTGAAACGATCAACGGTACCTTTACATGCCCTTGGATCGTACCAGACTTATTTCGGAAAAACAAACAGTTCCCTTTCAACAAAATAATTATGATTAATTAATTTTTTGAACTTTATACCAGCGATATTTATGATAAATTAATATATTCATGTAATGATACTTATAAATATTTAGAATAAAGCCATTTTATTACTATCATACATCCTCTGCAGACGTTGGCTGTTACTTTCAGATATCAAATACTATACATTTTCTGAATTTTGCATAACTTCAATAACAATAAGGCCATTTAATTAATGACAGTATGTTCAACACTATGGTGTACTGTGGTATTTTATTGCAATAATAATATAAAGAACTTCGGTTCACATATCTTTGATATAACTATTTTCGATACTATACTGAATCTTCCCTACGCCTGGAGTTCCCGTCAAATTCAAGAGCCATATCTCGACAAATTCAAACATTACTGGAACGGTTACCCACACATCAAGTTTTTTCTTTCTACAATTATTATTATAATTCTTTCGTTTTAAAATTTCGAATTTAATTTCAATGAAATTCTCGAGTGATTGTCTATTGAAAAATCTATATTTTTTGGTAAATCAAGTTAATGTCTTTTTTTGAATAAATGAAATATCTCTTTGCACTTGAAAATAGGCGTCCATCAATCACAAGCCTCAACTGTCTTCGTCGATTGAAGAGTTTCAACGTGAATCGCCGTACGCTTGGAAGGCCATCCCTGCCGATGACTTTTTAGTATGCATTGAGGATTGGAAAAAAAGTTAGCATAAGTGCATTGTGTCCGGAGGGGATTATTTTGAAGGCGATGAATTAAATTTGGAATAATAAATAAAGAGTTTTTGAAAAAAAAAATAATAATTTGTCTTACTTTTTGGGCACAGTATTACTTACCACAGTCAAGAAAACCGGCACCACTCTAGCTTGGTGAAATCATATATTAAATTTCAGAAAACCGTGAACATCTTGTTCCAATTTACTGCTATAGTAAAACTTTTATGTTACTTCGAAAAAAAATTAAGAAAGGAATACATCATTGCGTTTGTTACAATGTTTATTTTCTTTCAATTTGAAACCCTAAAAAAAGCTTAATTATGGTTTGGTTTCTTCAAACGTGAGCGAAAATTGGGTTATAGCTAATTCATAAGATGATGCTATATGCTCGCTCGCAGTCTTCGCTTAAGTAAAGTCATTAAAAATAATTGACTGTAATAAGCTTAGATGTCACTCTTTCCTATCGTTAAATTTGTTACTGTTTGCAATTTTTTTTTCGTGTAACAAAACTGTGGTCTCTTTATATAATAATACATCCTCCGAGAAGGAAAATTTATTTTCCTTAAGATACAACATTGACACACCTAAGTGATACTGATAGAAGACTTTAAAAGCCGGAATTCATTCTGATGAATGGAATTAAAGTTTCAAATGCGTAAAATATAATTGATCGCATTCAAATCGCGATTGCTGTGAAAAAATCAATTTTTTATTGTTTTATTTTAGTGACTAAAACTTTATGCTTCGGAAACAGTTTTGTGTTTTTTTCTAGACTCATTAGAATTCGTGATACACCTATTTAATAGCGGCCAAGTAAAATACTGAATACGTATAAAAACTTTAAATTGAATTTCTGAAAAATTATGTTTTGCTTCACCGTTACACTGTACATTTCAGAATCTGATGATATGTTTCGTATATTCTTTTAGTTAGGATTGTTCAGGTAAAGTCAGAAAATGATCTTTTTTTTTAATTTCTCTTCATTTAGAACCTACTATTTTATGCATAATAAATATATTTATATAATATACTATTTTATGCAAGATAAGTCTATTTATAGAATATGCATTATATGTAAAGATGTATATTTACAGAACAAACTATTATAAAAAAATATGTATACTTATATAACATACGCAACTTATGCAAGTTAAGTCAATTTATAAAAGTTACTAGTAGTACCATGCGTAAGATACGCGTATTTATAAAACATACTAATTTATGCAAAGATATTTATCGAACATACTGTATGCAAGATAAGTTTATTTATGGGACATACTGTTGTATGTAAGATAAGTCTATTTATAGAAAATATTATCGTATGCAAGATAAATCTATTTATAGAACCTACTATTGGATGTAAATATGAATCTATTTAGAGAAAATGCTATTGTATACAGGATAAATCTATATACAAACACAATACTGTATCCTAATTTATTTGTAAAATGTTTTGGAGTACAACAAGATAAATCAATTTAGTTCTGAAAAGTTCTGAAGTACAATTTAATTACCAGCCTTGAAAAATTACTTCGTAAATAACCACCTGGAGAAACTGTAAGTAAAATGCATCTAAAAGTTCGCATGTGTTAATTTTGCAACATTGTTAACTTACACTTCTCTGAATCTGGCATAATTTATCCATTGGTTTATTTATCTTCCATCGATATCCATAATGAAATGAGCTGAATTTTGTTTTCCCATTAATCAATTAAAAGTAACAAGAGATTAGGATAATAATAAGAAACAAAAAATATAATTTGACATAATGGTTACAAAGATAAAATTCCTATCAATTTATTTTTTTAAAAAGCAGTAAATATTATATACAATTTATTCAAATATGTTTATCAAGTTATAGTTAGGCATAAATTTGAATATTTATATCGTTAGAAGTACCTCTGAATTTTATGAACAATCAATAAACACAAATTACAGTAAAAAAGTTTTTTTTTGTTCTAATGCAGCTGGCAAACACTTAGAGAGCTGTCTTGGGGCCTTTAGGCAAGCGCTGCACTGACGTTATTCACTCAGCACTACGCAGGGTGTGCGTGCAGCTTGAAGATAAGCTACGGACGTGGAGTAAAAGTACCACTGCAACTCTCTACGATCGTGTTAGACCGGAACCTACGATTTAAAGTGGATTCCGAACTACTACAAACATCCATGGAACCGCCGGGACTCGAACCCGAAACCTGTGGTACCGAGCGCCAGAGCGCTAGTCACTCGGCTATACAGGCCCCACAGTTCAAAAGTAAAATTACCAAATTTACTATGATTTGTTCATCAAGGTGCCTCATGTATTAACTATTTGTAAAGAAACTATGTTACTGAAATATATTCAGAAAATCTGTTGCTATCATTTAAAAGAATGCTGTTTTGTTATTAAAAAGTAAGTGGAAAATATTTTATTGTTGTTTACGTCGCTAAGTTTCTTTACGTAAACGATTATGTTCAATAAAATACCTTAATGCACATCCCAGATGTTATGTGCCGCAATTCTTCCCCAGCAGCATATTCTAGAATGTAATTTCTTTTTTTTTTCTTTTTCTTGAATTCTTGAAGGAGCTAGAATTGCTTCTGATGGATTCTGAAGAAAACGGTATTTTTTCAAAAAAAAAAAAAAAAAAAAAAAAAAAAAAAAATATGAAGACCGTCTCGTGCTTCTGAAGATTCCAAAAATGCTTTTTTTTTCCTAACAAATTTGCCTTCACAAAGTCTTACACCTTTTGTTAGAGCTTTTAGAATGGAGACCATCTTTTTTTTCAGAAGAATATATTTTTAGTTCATGCAAAAAAAGACTACCTGCGTTTTGGCTAGAAAGGAATAAAATGAAATTTTCTTGGTATATTTATAGAACATACTATTGTACTCATGACGTCTGTCTAGAAACACAATATTGTATCCTAATTAATATAATGTTTTGGAGTACGACAAGATCAATCAATCTAGTTATGAAAAGTTTTGAAAAACAATTTAATCCCTAGCCTTGAAAAATTACTCAATAAATAACCACATGGAGAAACTCAAAGCTTAATGCATTTAAGCGTTTCCATGTGGTAACTTTGCAGCTTTGCATAATTTATCATTCTGTGAATCTGCTATGATTTATCCAATCCGGTTTTTTATCTTCTATTAACATCCAATCATAATGAATTGAGCTGGATTTTATTTTCCCACTAATCAGTGAAAAGTAATAAAAGATTTAGGATAATAATAAGAAATAATATGGTTTGTCTGAATGATTACATACATAAAACTGTTACCGTTTTGTTTTTTAAAGTACAAGAAATAAATTCAATATATTCAAATATATTTACTAGGTTATAGTTAGGTCTAAATCAGAATATTTCTTTCACTATAAGTACATATTAATTTTATGAGTAATCAATACTAAATTTATTGCGCTTTTTTCATCATGGTAGCTCTACCTCAAGTACTAACTCGTTGTAAATAAACTATATTCAGAAAATCTTCTATTAACATTTAAAAAAATGCTACATATTATATTAAATATGTTATTAAAAACTACGTGTAAAATGTTTTACTGTTGTTTACGGCAGTAAGTTTTTTTAAGCAAACGATTACGTGAAATAAAATACCTTAATGCACATCCCAGATGTGAGGTGCAGCAATTCTTCCATAGCAGCATATTCTAGAATGTAATTTCTTTCTTTTTCTTCTTCTTGAATTCTTGAAGTAGCTAGAGTTGCTTCTGATGGGTTTTTAAAAAAACGGTATTTTTTTGAAAAAAAAAGTATGAAGACCATCTCTTGCTTCTAAAGATTCCAAAAATACTTTTTTTCCCAACAAATTTGCCTTCACAGAGTCTTACACCTTTTGTTAAAGCTTTTAGAATGGATGCCATCTTTTTCAGAAGTAGATATTTTTGGTTCTTACAAAAAAAGACTGCCTATGTGTTGGCTGGAAAAGAATAAAATGAAATTTCCTAGGTTTTGTTAATGTTTTTCTGGGCAAGGGAAATGAAGGGATATTTTGTTTGATAAAATTTGCATTTTAATTTTCACAATTTCCTTTTCTGTTTAAGCTGTACAATATTGGTAATTTGTAAAAAAAAAAAAAAAAAAAAAAAAAAAAAAAAAAAATAAATAAATAAAATAAATAAATAAATAAATAATAATGTACATTTTCATTTCAAGTTTAACATCAAGATAACGCAACGATATAGCTAGCATTACAACTGTGAATTAATATAAAAATAATGCACAAGAAGTTAGTTTTTTTCATTATTTGTTCTTTATTTATGATGAAAATTATTTAATTGATGTTGTTATTTAATATCTCATTAATTATTTTTTAATGCCTATTCTATCAATATTCTCGAATTGTTATCGGAGTGATGGTCAATTGTCTATAGCTCTGGCTATTGGTGCTCAGAGATTCAGGTTTAATCCAGGCAGTGGCATGGATGTTTGTTACTGGTTCGGAATCCATTTTAATTCCTAACCAGTCCCTATCTAATTATCCCAAAGTGTACCTAAAGTTACAGTAGTGCAGCAAACCAAACTAAGTATGTCTGTTAATTTCTTCATTTTATCTTTACTCGCATCACATTTTAAATAAGGTGGGGGTTTTTTTTTGTATATTTTGTCCAATAATGCGTAGCAACGAATGTTAGCTGCAGCTCTTCTTTGGTAAGAACAAGAAGATATTATCTATTATTTAGTGATGTTATATATGTTTTACTTTGTTAAACTTATTAAAGAAAGTTTAGATACTCAAACAAGCAAAGATACTCAAATTAAAATTTTACTGGAAATATGGTCACTTTATAATATTAAACTAAACAATTAACTAATCGAACCAAAATGTTTAAAAATATAATCCACTAATAAAAGAACTGAGATTTGATGACACTTTAATATTGTAAATGTGAATAGACAGCACAAAGGATCATTTGGATAACAGATCGAGCCAGGTGTAAAATATTTGACAATTGAAAAAAAAATATATTTTGGCTTAATTAAAAAGTAAATTTATCACATCTTTTTCACGATTTTTTTTCTGAGCCCCATATAAAAGTAATGACAAATGCAGAAAAAAAATTTGTCTTCTAAATGTTATAGTTTTTAAGTTACGCTAGTAGGTATACATACATATATCCATTTACTTAAGTTTGTATACACACAGAGAAAGAAATATAGATATTCTTATTATTGTTTTTAAATCGCAAGCTATACCTATATTGTTTTTAAATTGTACCTTCCAACCTGGTCCCTTTATAGAGAAATGTAATATTATAATTTTTAAAAAGGAAACTTTTATACCGTTCAGTCCTTCATATTATCAATGAGCGTATCAATAGCGTTATGAAATTCTTTTATTTCCAGTTATATAGATGGGATGTAAAGTAATCCTTAGAAGGATTAATTATATTATATTTTACAGTGTCTACCATTTTTCACTCAAAAATTAAATAAAATAATAATAGCTCATATTTTTGCGACAAATTTGTTTTTTAAATATTGTTTATAATTATTGAAAATGAGTAGAATATCAAACATTTTTAATAAAATTAAATCTTAGATATTTTATACAGAATACTATTGAATCGTTGGTTTATAATGTTGTAAGCACACAAAATATACTATATAAAAAGTGAAATAAAATTAAGATTGGACGTTATCAGATACAAATGTAAAAGAACTGAAAGATAGAATATTCAAACAATGCATTGCAGAAATATAAAAATTCGCTTGTGAATGCTAATGACGGATGTAGATGGCAAAAAAATATAAAACAAATAAGAAAAGTAGTGTGAAAAATTGTTTAAAGAAGTGATATTCCACCAAAGGAACAACAACTTTTCCTTTCTGAATATTGCTTTTTCTTCCTGAGGAAGAAAGTTGCAAAATATACGTTGCAGAACTTTTTTTGTGGTAGAAAGTTGTTTCGAAAAAAAGGGAAACTTCATCTTTCTTCTCTGATGAATACATATTGATTTTTTCTCGACTTTATTGTGCTTAATAAGAATGTTTATTAACTTATTTTTTCCCATCTTACTACTTGAATAAAAGCATCGAGATGAAATTGAAAAATTCGAGGGATTTTTTTTTTATTTCATCCTGTTGAAAACTCAACTAATAATAAAACTTCATGACCTAGAAACACCAAGAGGAATTAATTTTATTTTGAATGATTTCCAATATTTTTCTCGAATTATTTTTATGATATTTTTTTAACTCATTTGTTTATGTTTAGGAAGATTTATTCTATTACTTTAATTACATAATTTTTTTGTATAATGAAAGATGATAAATGATATTTGAGTTCATGATGGGAGACCTAAAATTTATTTCGTTAAAAATAAGATTGTGATAATTTAAAATACCTTTCAAAGAATATGCAATGTGCTTATATAGTATATATATTCTCCTTTATTTTCTAAATTTTTCTGAATATATTATATATAAATATATATATATATATTATATATATATATATATATATATATATATATATATATATATATATATATATATATATATATAAGCGTGTGTGTGTATATATATACTCACAGCCATAAAGTTTATCAGACCAAGAAGGTACTGTCAGAACAGATTAAAGTTTTGCATATGTATTTGTAGCGTTGATATAAATGATAAAAAATCAAAATCAAACGATGATGTGTGGGCAAGATTATCCTGTTTAAAGGATAGCCTCATTGGACCCTTGCTATAAGATCCAATACATGGTCTGAAAGTTGTCATAATTGAACAGTTGGGCTGTCACGGAAACGTAGATCATCATTTTGGGAATCAACTATTGGTAAAGAGTGCTACTCTAAACAATGAATTGTTAATCGCACATCATACACCAAATAACATTGAAATTTTTATCTGAAGGCTTCTTATTTCCACTATATTGCAGTTCGTATACCGAGCGATACATTATTAATAACGGAAATGGGACACTCCAGGAGATAGCAAATGATTACAAGCAATTTACTTCGGTATAGTACGAACAGACATAGGGGGATATGCAAAATGTGCTGCATACAACTTGATGTCAAGGAATGATACAGACGGCTGTGTGCCTGCTGAGCCGTCTGGCAATCCTTCCGCTAATAGGTCGTCCTGATCCAGGGCGCCATGTGCGTGAATTAATTCTCATTCACTAAATCCAACATTTCCTTATATTACTATCACAAAGGCAAAGGAGTTGCTTAGCTTACCAAGCAGACAATCATTTCAATGATTTTCCTTCTTAAACTCTGCCCAATAACGATAAAATAACTTAACTGGTCAAATTATATAAAATATTTGATATCACCGAGTTATAATAATAAGTTGGAAAAATAAATTAACAAAATAATAATAATTTAGGAAAATATATTATTAATAAAAATTATTTGTAGCAAATTGTATTTTTGATCAAAAACATAGAAAAAACTAATATAAGTTTATAAAATTAATATATTTTTACTAAGAAGAAGGATTCATTGACGAAGACATTACTTTTATATTTCTGCAGTTAATATATATATGACTTTTTAAACCAATTTTGCTAATTACAAAGCAAATTTTCGCCTTTCAGAACTAATATCCAAACTAATTTAAACTTTCAGAAATAATACGACCTTTAAAAGCATAAGAATAAAAGTAGTAAAATGTTAAATAATTATCACATAAATGAACTAGAATCTTTAAATGTTTAACATGAATATTTATTGTTAATATTAATGTTAATTTGTTAATGTTAATGTTAATGTTAAATGTTAATTTGTTAATGTTAATGTTAAATGTTAATTTGTTAATGTTAATGTTAAATGTTAATGTTAAATTTGTTAATGTTAATGTTAATGTTAAATTGTTATATGTTAAAAACATGAATATTTGTGTTATTTTCCCAAAAACGAATGCAATGTCTTTATATCAGAATTTTCATTTTTTTTTCTTACCATCTAAAGACTAAAAATAGCATTTTTGAGTATTATATTGAATATCTATAACGCGTATCTTGTGATATTCCAGCATTTAAAAAACTCATATATTATATATCTCCAAGAATTGACTACTAATTCGTTGAAATATTAGAAAATTCGACTTAAATATTCGGCTTAAATTTTATTCAGATTAAATGAAAAAGAAAAAAAACCTAAAAATAAATTTAAAACACTCTTTTTTTAATATTTCTTGTTTTTTTTTACGAATAACATTATATTTTAAGCCAAATTTAATCAGTCTACCACCAGTATTTAACAACAAAAATGTCAAATAAGATTTCTGAGAAACAGCTCAAGAAACTCTAGGCTTAAACGAAAACTCAACAAGACTATTTTTTTCATCGTCAAAATTCTTCCTTTGCACCTGAGGAAAAAAAACACTTGCTTAAGCTCTTCAGAACTTACGTTTTCTGCAAACTTCATCGGTAGTGGAAATCGAATTTCCCTTGTCGATAGATTTTGGTTCTGAAAACAAAAAGTATCACAATTGCGGGTGTTTAAATCCCGTTTCGAAAGAAAATTCTCTGAACAACTGTAAAAAAGCATATCGAAGCAAGAAATTCTAAACTCTTTTCCTGTAAATTCACATTTTGCCCTTTTCTGCCAATGTTTTAACCATAAATAAATTTATTTTATCTGTATTTGTAGCAGATGCAGTAAATAGTTCTGAAAAATAATGCTATTTAATAAATGTTTGCACTTCATGAAACTCAAAACTTTTTAAAATCTAGAATTTCTAAGAATTTCGTCGAATACTGAAATGGAAATTCAATTTTAAAACGATAGAATGAATTTTACAAATTACATTATTTAACCATAAATAAATTTCGCTTAACTGCATTTGTAGCGGATGTAGCAAATAAGTTCAAAAGTAACAGTGATTTAATAAACATTCCCTACGTCATGAAATTTGAGATTTCTTAGAATGCGTAATAAGTTGTTTGAATATTGGAGTTGAAATTAAATCTTAAAAAATATTTGATTGAATATTTATCAATTATAATCACAAAAAGATAAATTTTCAGTCATAAAACTAATACATAACCATACAAAATTTATAAAATCAATCCATAAATAATCAAAATTCATTAAAAAAAACTAGAATACCAAAGGATTTCGTCGGATACTGGAATGGAAATTGAATTTTAAAAAATGATCAAATGAATATTTATAAATTGCATTATTTAATCTTAAATAAATTTCGTTTAACTGCAGTTGTAGCAGATCTAGCGAATAGTTCAAAAGCAACAGTGATATTTAATAAATTATTTCCTCGTCATATAACTCAAGACTTTTTAGAATTTATACTACTTGGTAAGTTGATCGAATATTGAAATCTAAATTGAATCTTAAAAAATACCTGACTGAAAATCTATCAAATATAACCACAAAGAGGTACATTTTCAGACGTCAAAACAAATATATAACCAAACGAAATTCATAAAATCAATCAATAACCAATCAAAATTTAAAAAATTAATAAAAAAAAATATCACATAATAATATTATTAAATCATAATAAAATTCGCAAGAATTAATTTTTTTTTAAATCTCTGATAATTTTGATACTGAAGGATTCTTGAAATGTATTTCACAATGCATTAGTTTAATACATATTAAGAATTATTAGATAAAAAGAGGCCCAGATTGTATTTAAGTAACTAATACTATTTTTTTAATGTAATATACTATTCAAACCAAATGAAAATATGATATTAATTTTATAACAACTGCAATAAAATTAATCTCATATTTTTATTTAAATACTAAGTAAATATTTTTCACAGCTATATTTTGATACATACAAAATATACATATCAATTTATATATTTTGCTTATCATCAGAGCTTCTGGATTTTTTTAAGGCTAGAATGATTAATCTAATAATACATTTGTGCTATACAATTAAATATAATAAATTTCTTCATGTTAAAAGAAATGATACAATTCTGTGCATTATACATTTAAATTCACACATTACACATAGTATACATTTACACAATATTTAATTCTTCTCCATGGAAATAACAACAACATATGAATGATGTCAATAATTGACACATAATATGCTATCAATCTTCAATAGTGTCACCGGTAACAAAAACCTAGTTTAAAGTTAATAACATTAATACAAAAATATTTAATTAGTTTTGATAGTCTTTTGTCTTATATATTAATAATTAATTTATAAAGCAGATGCCCGGAAAGCCTTTTATACATCTACAGCAATAAAAATGTGCAAAATAGTGCAGACTTGGTATATCTCGTGCTTATACACTCATGTCCATAAATTAAGGATAATTCAGAATCACACAGAAATTGAACTCTAAAATAAAAAATTCACCTGTAGAATTATCACACACATCTTGAAGAAGAATATGCAAATTACAGGAAACCACCAGATGGCGCGGATAGTACGTCACAATGACGAGAGTGTAAGAGAGGGGTATATAAGGAATGGTGGCAAAGAAGTAAAATTGTTCACAAGCGCTTTAAAAGCCGTTCAGTGCAATAACCGCATAGTTATGGCACAAAGGAAGCCATTGGATGATTTTTTACGTGGTAGAATTATCGGACGACTGGAATGTGGACGTACCCAGCTGGAAGTATCCGAGGAACGTGGAATCGCCCAGAGTGTCATCTCCAGGCTTTGGCAACGATTCCAAGATGATGGTAATGTGAGTAGATGTTACAGCACAGGTCGCCCCCGAGTTACAACGCCGAATGAGGACCGGTATTTAGCAGCTACTGCCAAAAGAAACAGACGGCGCACAGCATCAGACCTGTCTCGTCAGCTCTCTTCAGCTACTGGTACGACAGTTTCAAGGCAAACCGTGTACAGACGCTTAGGGCACATTGGTCTATATGCTCGTAGGCCTGTCAGATGTGTTCCACTTACCGCAACTCACTGTCGCCTGCGATTAACCTGGAGTAGAGAGCATGCATTGAGGACACCGCAACAGTGGTCTTCTGTGATGTTTTCCGACGAGTCCAGGTTTAGTTTGCATTCTGATTCTCGCCGGACTTTCATATGGAGAGCGCCAGGTACCCGTTACCACCAAGAGAACACCATTGAACGACACCGTTACGGTGGTGCAGGATGGCTCGTTTGGGGAGGACTTATTCTTGGTTCCAGAACTGACCTGCATGTTCAGAATGTAACGATGACAGGCCACATCTATCGGGATGTCATTCTGGAACAACATGTACGTTTGTTTCGGGGCACCATGGGTGCTGAATTTCTGTTTATAGATGACAACGCCCGTCCTCACCGTGCAAACATTGTAGACGAATGCCTTCAATAGGAGGATATCACCCGTATGGATTGGCCAGCATACTGATCGGACTTGAATCCAATAGAGCATGTGTGGGATATGCTTGGCCGACGAATTGCAGCCCGTCAACACTTCGGAGGGCATTGCTTGATGAGTGGTGTAATATTCCCTAAGATCAAAATTCAAAAAAATTCAAAAATTCATTCAAAAGTATGACTTTTAAATGAAGATACGATACGTCATTTCTTTCAAAAGAAAATATCACATTACTACAATAAGTTATTAATATTTCATGAATTTCCTATTACTTGTTTTGGGATTTATGTATTCTTGAAATCTAGCTTAAAAAATTGTAACAAAGAAGCATATGTTTCAAATCTGAGGCAGATATGGAATAACAGACATCATGCGTTGTACTCTCCTCCAATCAAAACTTCTTACATTTCATGTTAAAAAAATGAAATAAAAGGATTCATGACTTTTCATTTACCATCTAAATCCATTCGACTTTCAACTATACTGTACAGCAACCTGCTCAGGCTTGATATATATATTCATGCATGGAATGGACAGTCCAAGCGATGATCGATGTAAGAGGGAACATGACCTGAATGCAGATCTTTAGTTGGTGCTATGCAGTATTAGCGTGCCGTATTTAAGCATTTGAGCAAACATGAAATCATCTTAATTGGCAGGTTAATGTCGATGTTCGAGGTTTACCTATGCTGAGGCATTCGCCATCGAATAATATCGTTTCTGGAATCAGAAACTGCAATGCATACTGCGATCAGATAGGAATATCAGATCTGCTGCGTAATATCTGACCATGTTTCCAATGGTCGAGGATTAACGGTAGTTAGACCATATCGGTTTCAGAGTAAGATAATAGTATAGCATTGAATGTAATAATATGTACCAGAGTTATATATTTATTGGAGTTGAACTAACTTCTATAAAATTCCTTAAAATTCGGAAAACCTATTTGGGTACATATTAATATATTACTGCACTATAATTGCAAATATATTCTTGCGATCAATCATTTTAGCATGTATATCCTGCAAGGATGGTTTACATATCATGCGATTGTCTTGGGTAGAAATCTGTGCTCCATTTCAGTAGCAAAATTGAATTCTAGTGCATGTAGTAAAAGCAAATACTAATTTTTAAAGTTTTCTTTTAACTTTCAATATGTTATAAATATTAACCAAGCAATTTAAAATGTTAAGCAAAATTCCTTTATTCAGAAACCATCAATATTTAACACGTATAAATATATTTAAAACACTAAAAGAAGATGGTTTTAATGATGAAAACACATATTTACATTAAAATATTACTTATTTTATTGTAAGTCTACATATTTTGTTTCTAGTTGACCGCACCAAACATATACTTTAAGCTTTAATAGCAATATTAGAGGATAATAATATTCTTGTATTGGTCGATTAATTGCATTACTTACTCTGGACCTGTGAGTGGCAAGAAGAAGCATTGATTATTGTCAACAGCTGGTGGAAGGACTTGCAGGAAGAGAAAAGTGACTTCCACCCAAAATGGACCCATACCAATCTTGCGCCATTTATTATGTCTCAGCAAATTATCCCCGGGAAATATCTTTTATCGGGAAATAAATGCAATTCTGTCATCCCCTGGGTTTTTGTCCCAGTCACCGCGTTTCACATAGCTGTAATGTGGTCAGAAAAATATAAAACATTAAAAATGATAATATTTAACAGAGAAAAAAACAAAAACAATCTCTTCATTCTACCTTTGTTAAAAAAAAGGGAATAAATGTATTATGTAATTGCAAGAAAAAAAATTAAAAAATAAATGCATTATGCAAGAAAAAAAAGCATTATGTAATTTAAATCAAATGATTTACGTGTTGCAGATGTGCACGAGAAAAGATATTAAAAAAAATCGCCAAACAAGTAATAAAGATTTTATTTTAGGTAAATTTATCTAAATAATATGAATATATTAAAAAAAAATTAGATGTAAAAACATTTTTATTTTGAATAAAAAGGAAGCCAAGAAATTTACCAAATGAAAAGCATTAGTTTAAAGGATACAATTTTTATCCAGAATGAAAACATAAAAGAAGATGTTGTTAAATTAATACTTTACTCTGTTTAAACACATAGCGGAAATATTTAATTCTGGTTAATTTAGAGAAGCTAAAAATAAAGGAATTGTAATCTTAGAAAAATGAAAAAAAAAATTAGTTGTTTATTCTGTTTTAAGTATTTATGGAACATAAAATTCCACTGTATGCACACGAATTTGCTGAAACAAGATAGCTTTCATAAAAATTTAGTTTAGCAGCAAATATGCTTATCGAGCACGTTTCTATAAATAAAATACAGAACAGAAATTTAATGCTTATTGAATTGTTATGCACATTATATATTTTGCTTATTCTTGGCTGTGGAACCTAATGTAATTACTGCTCTTAGAGGCAAATTCTTTTTTGCCGATAAAACATAAAATTTAATATTTTTAAGCATTATTCGAAATTAGAAAAGTATTTAACTGTAGCCTAAATTCATAAAATTTAACTATTCATATAGATCTAAGAAAGGATTAAATTAAATTTTTACATCTCTATATTCACTTTTTATGACAAGTTGGCTCAAAAACTATGGTCAAATGAATTCTACTAAATGAATAACTTCAGTAAAATAGTGTCCAGCATTTGTTAGTAAATATCGAAGTTCTTTTTTTGTAAATAATCAAACATTAATGAAATATTACAAGAAAGTTTATTATAAGCACACATAAAAGTTGACAGTTGAATAATTTCAAATTTTTGTTTTCTAAGAAACTTGCACCAAAGAATAAGAAAAAAAAAAAAAGACTAAAAGGTTCCAAACTTATTTACCAATGTTTCATACAGGATATATTCAAATATTTCAAATAAAATTCAAGCTGAAAAAGAATTCTGAATTTTTATGCCTCAGTCGCTTTATGAAATAGCAAAAAGGTTTCTTAGAAAAAAAAAATGTAGATATTTAAACATAAAATTAAGGGAAAAAAATAAAATTATCTGCAAGGTTTCGATAATTTTACTCTGACTAAAGTATAAAAACGTATAAAACTCCAACTGCTTTCTTTAAAATAATACAATATCAGAGAAAGCCTTCCATAAACATAAAGCAATAACGCTCTCTATTTCTGAAGGGAACCTTCATCTAAAATTCAATTATTCTTTCTTTTTGCTTCTTTCGCCGACCTTTCCTCTTCCACGGTCATAAATGAAACAGTTTTTCCTAACAGCATTTTTACGTTTCTGCTTTTTATTTCCTGAAGAGAATAAAAAAATTGGAAGAGAGATATTCCATATCGAATTCGATAAAAACCGATGCAATGCAAGATGTTATTATGGTCCAATGAGCGACGAAATCACGCAAACGGAAAAGCAAAGTTCTCAGAACAATGAGCCAACGGAACAGAACTCCGACTACAGTAGCGTTAGGTCACCTCATAAAAGGACAGGAGACAGACATTGGTGTTCATGTCCTTTCGAAATACCTTGATGATGTGTTTTCTCTGAAAATGGCAATACTATGTTGGAAAAATAGGTTTCTTTTGTACGTGTTTCAAGTTTTGTTCAATTCCGGTGTAGTATTTCGTCGTAAAAGTTGTAAAGAATTTCCAGAAAATCAGCAGAATTTGAAGGAAATCATATAAAGTTTCGAATTCTACGAAACTTTATTTGAAAAATAGTTTTAAAATGAAATAAAAAATATTCCTATAGGAGACTACATAAAGCAATGCGGAACAATGTAAAAGTATAAAATGTTGCATTGTATTTAATTTAGCGTAATAAACAATACGATAATATAGGTTAAATAGCTTAATGATAGCGTGATAAATGTTAAATATTATATGTCAATATTTATATTATTATACGTTTATTATTAAGAAAAAAAACCTATTATAAAACCTTATTAACATATTATGGTTGTATATTATGCTGTTATATATTATAATAGCTTATGTTATTATATTATATTAATAACTTACGATATTAATATATACATATATTGTCCTTTATAGCTTATTTTTATGTTATCATCATAGATCATGATTTATTTAATCATGTTACCATTTAATTTTAAAAACTATAAACATTAAATTGTCTAAAAGATTATCAGCGTTTGGTTAAAATTAATTAAAATTCGTACTTAATTATTAGAATAAGTTGAACAATTTTGATAAAATTAATGATCCAGATTTAGTTTAATATAAAAAAAAATATAATTTAATTTTAGATTCGAAGATCAGATGTTTTGGGACTGACGTGCTAACCTGCCTGACTTGGATTTATATTAATTTGTCAAAATATGCACCTTTCTTAAATTAATCTAATCTAAGTAGGGTTGTTTGTTGTTAAATAATATATTAAAACACATATGAACAAAATTCTTAGATTTGAATATAAGAATATCGGTAAAATTTGAAACAATTTGATTAATCACTTTTGAGCTAAATATTGAACATCTCCTTGAATCTTATTCTTTATTTTTTTAATTATATTATTCAATTTATTTTTTTGAACTTACAGAAATAAACTATAGACTTTCTGTAAAATACATAGTTGATTAATTTCAAATTTTTGTCTTCTAAGACAGATGCAACAAAATAAAACAGAAAAAAAGGCTAAAATATTTCAAACTTACTTAAAACAAACAAATGTTTCGTACAGAACATATTTAAAACTTTCAAATAAAATTGAAGCTGAAAATGAATTCTGAATTTTTATGCCACAATCGCTTCATGAAATAGCAAAATTGTTTCTTAGTAGAAAAAAAAAGTGTGAATCTTTAAACATAGAATTTCCGGAAAAAAAAATTATCTGCAAGACTTTGATAATTTTACACTGGCTAAATTATAAAAACGTATAAAAGTCCAACTCCTTTCCTTAAAATAATACAATGTCACATAAAGCCTTCCATAAATATAAAGCAATAATGCTCTCCATTTCTAAAGGGAGCCCTCATCTAAAATTCGATTATTCTTTCTTTTTGCTTCTTTCGCCAATCTTTCCTCTTCCACGGTCATAAATGAAACGGTTTTTCCTAACTGCATTTTTACGTTTCTGCTTTTTATTTCCTGAAGAGAACAAAAAAAATGGAAGAGAAATATTCTATATCGAATTCGATAAAGAGCCGATGGAATGCAATATGTTATAATGGTCCAATGAGCGAAGAAATCACGCAAACGGAAAAGGTAAAAGTTCTCAGAATAATGAGCTAACGGAACAAAATCCCGTCTATAGTAGCGTTAGGTTACCTCATAAAAGGACAGGAGACAGACATGGGTGTTCATGTCCTTATGGAATACCTTGCTGATGTGTTTTCGACAATATGGCAATAATATGCTGCGAAAATAAGTTTCTTTTGTACGTGTTTCAAGTTTTGTTCGATTCCAGCATATTATTTCGTCCTAAAAGTTGTAAAGAATTCCCAGAAAAGCAGCAGAACTTGAAAGAAATCCCACAAAGTTTCGAATTCAAATAAAACATTGTTTGAAAAATAGTTGTGAAATGAAATAAGAAATACTCCTATAGGAGACTACATAAGGCGATTCAGGACAATGTCAAAATATGAAATGTTACATTCTATATATCTTAGCGTTATAAACATCAACAATAGTATAATAATTGTTAAATAACTTAACAATAGCGTAATAAATGTTAAATAGTTTCACAATAGCGTAATACATTTTAAATAGCCTAAAAATAGTGCAATAAATGTTAAGAACCTTAATAATAGCGTAATAAATGTTAAATAGCTTTACAATAGCTCAACATTGCAATAAATGTTAAGTGTCTTATCAATAGCGTAATAAATGTCTAAAAATTTTCAAAAAATGCCGTTTTATCCGGAAATTTTGAAAAATATTATAGAAATAATTGAACGAATTTATAAAAATAACGAAATTTATTTAAAACATGACGCGGGGATTGTGACTTTAATTATATGCACATTTAATTTTAAAAACTATAAAAAGTATTTGGTTTTAAAGATATAAAGATGTTGGTTAAAATTAACTATAATTTGTACTTCATTGTTAAAAGGAAATTCATTAAAAAAATTTGATAAATTTAATGATCCAGACTTAGTTTAATATAAAAAAGTAAAAAAATTAATAATAGACTCAAATATCTGATGGTGGTCACTAAAGTGCTATCCTGGATGCAGGATCCCTATTTATTTTTTATTTATATCATTTTGTCAAAACATGTACCTTTTCAAAATTCACTTAAACTAAACAGGGTTGACGCTAAATAATATATTAAAATGCAAATCAGACGAAAATATATTAAAAGTCCAACATATACATGTGAACAAATTTTTTAGACATGAATATTGGTATCAAAAATATCTCCTTTTAAAATAGTTCATGCTAAATCATTTCTAGACATTCATTTAAGTGATAAATATGAACATTTAATCTCAAATGAATAAATCTTATTTATTTATTAAATCTCTAGGCACACAATCAGCAAACCAATACTTTGAAAACTTCATGTGAAACTTAAAGACAAACTAACACAGTATTTGAAGTAACCTTACATAGTTTTGAAGTTTATTTCTGCGAATGAATTAAGCAAAGTAGAAAGGCAAAGTTTTACATTCTTTGATGTAAGTTACTCGACCAAATCGAAAATTAACAAAGAATACAAAAGACTGAAAGACAAATTTCTACAACTTCAATTAGATTTGTGGTTTTAATAACCTCTTTGATTCTATTTCAGGGTTTTACGTTAATTTAAATTTCATAGGAGGAGCTATTTGAAATGAGATATTTACCAAACTATAAAGGCTAAAAATTTTTCAAAGGCAAAGCATTTTATCTGCTACTAATTTGCTAATCTGCTGCCAATCCTGTTTTTCAAACACTCTCAGACGCTTGAAGTGATAATTTGAGTTTCACCTGCATAACTTGGTGATGTAAAGTACTTTAAATGTAATGCTTAAGTTTAAAATATCCCAATACCCAAAAAATGAAAGTAGATTTTTACGTGCATAATAGTTAATCTGTGATTTATATAATTTTAAATTTAATAAAATTGCTTATAAAGAAATCTAGCAGTGTCATTCAAATTAAAATTCAGCTGAAATATCTGATAAAGGTTTTTTTCCCAAACGTCACTATCCTTCTGTTCATAAATCACTTGCATCTTAAAATAAAAATAAAAATTAAACATTATTTAATATTAATATTTAAATTTTTTATAAGATTCTATTTAGAAAAACCATGAAAACTTACAAAACACATTAAGAGGTTACATTTTATTCTTATGTAAAACAACAGTTTCTTTCTCGTATTGTGCAAAATCAACTATGCATAGAAAATTATAGCTTAATATTAATTTTTATCTTCTTTTGAAAATACACAATTTTGGATCTCTCTTCTTATACAAAAACTACCACATAAAACGTTTTTTTAATTCAACAAATGCATTATGAACATATTACAGTTCTAAACAAATTAAAACAATGACATATATATTTTTTAAATTGCATTTTTTAAACTACTATATTCAGTAATTCACGATTTCAGTTATTTAATTAATTTAATATATATTTGTAGTCTTTAAAAGACTTATCTTTATTAAGAGAACAAAAATCTAAACTTATAATTCTGAAGTTGTTCTAAAACCTACATATATTCCAGTTTCTTTTATTTTAACACCGATATTATTTACTTCTAAAAACCAAAACAAGTTTTGTCGTGTTCTAAGATGAAAACACAGAGAACATATTGCAATTTTCTTCCAAAAAAGGGTTTTAGATAAAACTGGGTCTTTCGTACGTGCTTATGAAGCGATGTTCTGCGAAACACCAATTGCGTTTTCCCCGTGGATGACTGCAGCCCCATTATGAGTGTCGGTGCAGAAAGAATGACCCACTGCATTGCACTGGCTTCTGTAAATGCATCCATTTCAGTTGAACAGCCATCAAAAGAGACATGATGCTTGCGCAGAATGCACGCTGTTTCGAGAAAACAAATCATTTTCTATCTTTATCTAGGCTTTAAAACAACAAATTTTTTTTTCTAATTTGTTCTACACATTTTTTTAAATGGTAAATAAATTTACCTTTTATTACATATTTTTTGAATGGGAATCAATGGATCACTCGTGAGATAGTCGTCAAGAAATGTCATTTATGTATTCAATTGAAAAATTAAATTTAATCGCTTTTGTTCTTTATGTTTGCAAAAGAATGATTTACACTGGTTTCCAAAAATTAAAGAAAATTCAGAAAAACTATTCTTATGAAGTTTGTAGTCCATGGAATTTAATAAAACGTGTGCAAAATACTAATCACTCCAAAAATTAGACACAAAAAAAAGTGATAGAATTCTTTATGTAGTAAAACAGAAACATACCAAAAACATAGCAATTGAGGTCAATAGGAAATAAACTAATTCATATTGAAGTGTGATCACCTCTATCAACTAAACAAGTATAGAAAATGATATTGTTATTATTAATTCAGAAGAAATCAGAGCTCACTATTGTATTTACTGGTTGCAGTAGGCGGGTTAAGGTGTAGTAAAGCGTCCATTTAATGAATCCCAAATATGATAAAATCTGATTCAAATGAGAAAAATGGTAGCCAACCCCTTCGCACAATAATTTTCGCATACACGCAATTTTCTACTAATTAAGCTCTGCCTGATCTAGCACTTGTCATATTGAATAAATAAATCATAGTTGCATCTCCGTAAGAAGGAACAAGTAGATGAAGAGTATTGTCTCTGTATAACTCTCTCTATATATAATTGACCAATACTGGTGTCTATTTTTGGAAGAAAATATACCATTGCGAGCATCCAAGGAAATGCATGCCCATGCGTACGAAATACATACACATACATTGAGCATATCAAATCTTTTTCGTAGATATGACTGGGATAATAACATGTTCCACACATTGGTCAGACGAAAAAATTTTCTGAGTCACTTAGCAAGCAAAAATAATAAATAATGCATATATCCCTTCATTTATTTGTACTCCAGTTGACATATATACTTGCAAATTAATTGCAAACCTTTAATGTTGGAGGCATTATGTGATGGGTATAAGCAAATATAAACGTATTGCATACAATCATTCGTTGTATCTTCTGCGAATAGTTGACCAAGATATAAGTCTTGAAGTGATCGTGATAGAAGACAAACTGAAAGTCTTCCTCGATTGTACATCTTAACTTGAAGCTGATTGTAGTTTTAGAAATGTATTCACAGACTATGAATTGCAAAATTAATCACCTTCAACTGCTTCTATTCGGTCAATGGTTCGCCACCATAAGTGTTTATATAAAAGATTTATGTTTATGCCACATATAATGTATGCTTATGCCGAAGTTGCATTGTTCAGTTTCTGCTGTTTTTTTGCAGAAAATATAGACCCTATTACCTTATTCGGCAGCGTATGTCATGCTGTTTAACGAGAAAAACTCAATATTATATTTTGATTCAGCATTAGCTACTACATGTACTGAATTTTAATGAACGTTTACTTGTTTTAGGCAGTGTTATCACTTTTTTTTCAAATATGGAAACGAGATTATTAACAATAGAAAATAACTTAAACTTAAGGCTGATATAAAAATGTTAAATTTTCTGAAAAACAATTTATCCTTTTTTTTTTCTTAATCTGGACAAAAGGTTTTTAAATCATGAATAACATTTTCAATTTCAGTCACCAATTATTGAAACAATGTTTTTATCCCTACATCTCCCTAAAAGAAATCGCATTTATTCCCTAATTATAATATTATTGTAGTGTATACATTTATTAGTTTATACAACAAAATTTAACTAAGCACCCTTTAATAAACAGAATCTATTAATAGATCGATTAATCACTTTTAAATATACCTGTTGCTAAACATTTTTATGTTTATCTATGCCACGTCTAAAAATTGTAAACAGATGTTACGACTTTATATTTTTAGTTCTTATCGAACTGATTTAGATGAACAGAAACTAAGAGACTCCTTATTAATTTTTACAAGACTTTGAAAAACAATTAAGGTGCCGATGGGCTTGAAGGAGAAACTAAATTTCCTCTTCATTAATTATTTTTATGTCCACTCACATCCGAAACATCTAATTATTATTACTAATATAATCTGTATGTTTCATCCGAAAAAGAGACAAAGGATTATTTCATATCATGTAAGCTCATCAATATTGGTTTTATTAAAAGTTAAAATTAAAATTATATTATTAAGTTAAAATTCATAGGTGGAATATTAACAAAAATTGTGCTTCGACAAGAATATAAAATCTAATGTCGTAGAGTGCCAAAAAATCGGAAGCCTGACATTCTGCAGTGTCAGTCTTCTGATTGGCTGAATTCTACGATGATTAAGAATTTCATGAAATTAAAATAATAATTATGAAAAGTCTAACATTTTTTTAAAAATTAAAACCATTATTATATTTCACAGTATATGAAAAATACAAATTTTTAGCTTAATTTATACAACGATAAGGATACATTAAAGTTACTACTTAGAACTACAACCCATGTTGGACAATGGTCATCACCCTACTGGCAGATTCCGAAACAGAAAATATTTTATTTTTACAGGGTAGGGTCGTCAGCCTTAAGCCCAACTGTCACAGCAGACAAGGACATGTGGCTTAAAGTGGATTCCGAAACATTACATGCATCCTTGGCACCTCCGGGAAAGGAGCCTGAAACTTGTTGTAGCGAGTGGCAGAGCACTAGGTAGCACAGGTATGTATACTTAATTTGGAGCACCTAGCTATCAGGGTCCAAATTAAGTATACATACAATAGAAAAACTGTTTGAAAAAGTGTTTTTAAATTTAAACTTACGATTAGATTTCACGTTACCCTTTCTACAAAATTCAATTCTTAAATTAGTTTTATCAAAGTTATTTTTTGAAACCTCATACATTTTTTGCACAGAATCTTTGCAACTTTTCCATTTCCATACTCAAATCCTGAATCAATTATGCACACATTATTGTTACAGATTACTTTGAAATTTAATTTTGGAATTCATACTAAAAATTAAAGCAGAAATTTTAAAAACGCATGTCAAAAAGCTTTTTCAATTTAGTTTACATGCTTCATTGAATTTATTAAAAAAAAAAAAAACATTAAGGAATTGGAATCATTTAAAGTTTTCTAATTTCCATTTGCTTACAAGAAATATTTTTCTAAATTTTGATTGAATCATTATTTCAATCTTATTTAATAATTAATTTGAATATAAAAATAACTGAGTCTACTGTTTTGCTATCTTGTGGGTTAATGGGTAAAAAAAATGAATAATTTACCGTGAAAGTTCTGTGCATGGCTATTCATAATACTCCACTTTCCATCACCCAGAATCATAAATCAAAAATTCATAACCAATAAAAAATAAAAGCCCTTTTTAAGTCATAAAACACTGCTGAAATGATCAACGGAACCTTTACATGTCCTTGGATCGTACCAAGACTTATTTCGGAAAAAATAGGTTTCAAACTAGGGTATCAGTTTCCTTCCAACAAAATTGTTATGTTTAATTAATCTTTTAAGATTTCAGTCAAATATATGTATGATAAATTAATAAATTCATTGATACGCTTATAAATTTTTACAATAAAAGTCATTTTATAACTGGCACACATCCTATGTAGTCATCAGATGTTACTTTGAGATCTCAAATACTACACATATTTTGAATTCTGTATATCTTCAATAACCACACGGTCACCTGAATAATGACAGTATGCTCATCACTATGGCCTACATTCGCATTTTATTGTAATAATCATATCAAGAACTTAGTCTCACATATTTTGATATTACTCTTTTCGTTACTATGCCTACACATATTGGCCTACACATATTTGCCGAATCTTCACTTCATCCGGAGTTCGCGCGAAATTCAAGAGCAATATCTCGACAATTTCAAACATTACTGGAACCACAATACACGTTCTTTCTAAAATCACTATCATAATTTTTTCTTTTTAAAATTTCGTATTTATTTCAATTAAATTCTCAAGTTATTGTCTATTGAATAATCTAGTATTTTTGATGAAACAGATTAATGTTTCATTTTTGTTTTTAATAAATGTCATACCTTGTTTACACTTGAAAGTAGTAATCTACCAATCTCAAGCCTAAAGCTTTAAAGTTCCACGTCTGATGTGAATGGTCGCCATTTCACACTTCACTATTCAACACCTTGATATAAATGCGTATTCAAGAAACAAGATCAATCCAAAAATCACAATTATTACACTAAAAAGATTCATTATAGATATGGGTACGAACATGAGGCGTTATGACAGTAAATATATTCAATATTTCGCCGATTGACTTAGATGCCTGTCGTAGACTGTCGAGGTTTTTTAATGATACATGAAATATACTTTTAATGGGGTAATGAGGATTACGCATGCGCACAATCTTAATTACTATCTTCACATTGCCTATCATCTTTCCTATGCGATTCTGATTATTTATAGATGTTCTGTACCTCTCTTTCATGTTTGAAAGTGGAGTTCTAGCACCCACTATATAAAACAAGTATTTAAGTAGGAATGACAATTTTCATTTTATAGGAATGCATCCAACATTAGAGTAAATTATAAGGAATTATCAATGTGCAATCATATCGGAAATAGCGTTCAAGAATAAAACCATGTGGTTTTTAGCTAATGATCCGGAAGGATCATTAGCTTTGAGAAAGATAATGTATTAAAATTGGGAATCCACAACATATTTAGAAAATAATCTGGATCAGTGAAAAAGTATCCATAGATTTAGCAAACAAGTAAGCAGTTGAGACCGTAAAATTAAGAAGTATATTGTTGCATTAGTAAATAATTACTCTTATTTTAGGCAATTTAGATAACTATAAGAAAATATAAAAAATACATTTTTTTTTCCTTTTTAGTATTTCATAGCATATTTAAAACTTATCTTACTTATTTTACAAGGTATCTACAAAGCATTACTTTGAATTTATACTGTATGAGATGTAATGTTACAAAACTGTAAAATTAGATACAAAAGATAACACGTTATACTTTTCATGTGATTTGCGATCTGTATCCATCTCTACATTGATTTAAAATATGAACTGAATCAAATTATGTACCCACTTGGATTAATCTATCAAATTCACGAAGTACACAATTGACCCTGGCACACAATTATCTCAGAATCTATTGATGAAAAAGTTAAAACGTGAAATCTTTCGTATAAACCCTAACAGAAAAAAATATTCTACATATTTTTTGAAGCAACTGAAACAAAGTCTCTTTTATATTTCTTTAAAGAATATTTTAATATTTTTTAAATATTTTTGTAGAGTTAAATACCACAGTTAAAAAAAGATAGTTAAACAGATTGGGCTATGAGGCTTGAAGTATATATAATTATTTAAAATATTTGTTAATATCATATACTCTTATTTTATTGAGATAAATGAAGGTTCAGACTCATAACCTCTCGCCACATGGAATGATAGTCCGTTCTATGGATTTATCATATCCAAACCTAGATCATACCGAATAGACTTTTGGGAGATTTTTGTTCGATCCAGTTTTGAATGAGGCTGTTATCAAATATAAAAAAAAAATAATTATCAAATATAAAAAAAATCGTTTAACGAAATAATCTATTTACCACAGTCAAAAAACCGGCTCCACTCTAGTTTGTGAAATCACATCCAAATTAAAAAATTTACGAACATTATCAAAATTCTTCTTTATTTTACTTCTATGGAATGACACTTTGCCATATGGATTTATCGTGACCAATCCTACTTTGACAAAAGATCTTTCGGTTCAGCAAAGTTTCGAACCAAGCCGTCTTATTTCACGAAAACCAATGCGCTACACTCACCCCAAAGAAAGATATCTTTATTGAGAACTTGTAATAAGTAGTAAAATATCAAATATACAAAAAAGTATATTTAAGAAAATAAACTACTTACCACAGTCAAAAAACCGGCTCTACTCTACTTTGTGAAATCACATCCAGATTAAAAAACCTGCGGACATTATCAAAATCCTTCTTCATTTTACTTCTATGGAATGACACTCCGCCATATAGAATTATCGTGATCAATCCTATTTTGACAAAGGAGCTTTTCGTTCCTCCAAGTTTTGAACCAAGCTGCCTTATTTCGGAAACCCAATGCACTTCCCCCCTCCCCCAGAAAGATATATTTATTGATAACTTATCATAAACAAAGTATCTAATATGAGAAGGTTTTTTTTGTTCTAATTCAGTTGGCGAACAGTTAGACAATTGTCTTCGATGGCTTATGGTAAGCGCTGCACAGACGTTACTCGCTAAGCGCTACCCAAGAGGGGCGTGTAGCTTGAAGATGAGCTACGGACGCGTATTAACACTACCTCCGCAACACTCCACGATCATGTTAGATCGGGAACTACGGTTTAAAGTGGATTTCGAACTACTATAAACATCCATGGCGCCGCCAGGACTCGAATCCGAAAACTGTGGCCAAGCTGTAGTCACTCAGCCATCAGGCTCCAAAAGCAAATACGGGACAAATTTTATTTTCCTTGAATTTTCTCACATTCCAGAGTAGAAACTAATTTTACTTCATTGCAGATAACTGTTGCGTTCACACCTTCCTTTTAACCTCCTGTGCTACCGAGCGCCAGAGCGATAGCCACTCGACCATTCAGGCCCAATATGGTTTGGTTTGGTTTGTCGCTCTACGGTCATCTTGTGCACATTTCGGGCTAAACAGACCGGGACCTACAGTTTAACGTGGATTCCGAACCACCAACAAACATCCATGATACCGCGAGAATTCGAACCTGGAGTCTGTCCAGCCTGAAGCCTGGAGTGTGATACCCAAGACCAGAGCGCTAGCCAACAGGCCCAATATGAGAAAGTATTTTTAAGGAAATAAACTACACTCATGTCCATAAATTAAGGATAATTCAGAATCACACAGAAATTGAACTCTAAAATAAAAATTTCACCTGTAGAATTATCAAACACATCTTGAAGAAGAATCTGCAAATTACAGGAAACCACCAGATGGCGCGGATAGTACGTCACAATGACGAGAGTGTAAGAGAGGGGTATATAAGGAATGGTGGCAAAGAAGTAAAATTGTTCACAAGCGCTTTAAAAGCCGTTCAGTGCAATAACCGCATAGTTATGGCACAAAGGAAGCCATTGGATGATTTTTTACGTGGTAGAATTATCGGACGACTGGAATGTGGACGTACCCAGCTGGAAGTATCCGAGGAACTTGGAATCGCCCAGAGTGCCATCTCCAGGCTTTGGCAACGATTCCAAGATGATGGTAATGTGAGTAGATGTTACAGCACAGGTCGCCCCCGAGTTACAACGCCGAATGAGGACCGGTATTTAGCAGCTACTGCCAAAAGAAACAGACGGCGCACAGCATCAGACCTGTCTCGTCAGCTCTCTTCAGCTACTGGTACGACAGTTTCAAGGCAAACCGTGTACAGACGCTTAGGGCACATTGGTCTATATGCTCGTAGGCCTGTCAGATGTGTTCCACTTACCGCAACTCACTGTCGCCTGCGATTAACCTGGAGTAGAGAGCATGCATTGAGGACACCGCAACAGTGGTCTTCTGTGATGTTTTTCCGACGAGTCCAGGTTTAGTTTGCATTCTGATTCTCGCCGGACTTTCATATGGAGAGCGCCAGGTACCCGTTACCACCAAGAGAACACCATTGAACGACACCGTTACGGTGGTGCAGGATGGCACGTTTGGGGAGGAATTATTCTTGGTTCCAGAACTGACCTGCATGTTCAGAGTGTAACGATGACAGGCCACATCTATCGGGATGTCATTCTGGAACAGCATGTACGTTTGTTTCGGGGCGCCATGGGTGCTGAATTTCTGTTTATGGATGACAACGCCCGTCCTCACCGTGCAAACATTGTAGTCGAATGCCTTCAATTGGAGGATATCACCCGTATGGATTGGCCAGCATACTCACCGGACTTGAATCCAATAGAGCATGTGTGGGATATGCTTGGCCGACGAATTGCAGCACGTCAACCCCTCCCACCTATGAACTGGAATTTCGGAGGACATTGCTTGATGAGTGGTGTATTATTCCCCAAGGTCAGACTGATAATTTGATACTCTGCGAGCCTAGGCGTTGCAAGGCCTGTATTGCATCGTCCTGGAGACATACTCCATATTAACCATCATACTAACCATGTTATACTGTTTTTTGTAAATAGGTTCTTTTTTGAAATTTGCTCCAGGGAGTAAAAATCGCAAGTTTTTATTAATTATGTCAAACATATAGCATCTTTTTTGCTCTTTATCTTTTGTTTAATAAATAGACTTTACAAATAAGTAAAATTTGTTTTGCTTCTGTCTCAATCTTTGCCTGAACTTCATTATCCTTAATTTATGGACATGAGTGTACTTACAACACTGAACAAAAACCGGCTCCACTCTAGATTGTTGAAATCACATATTACATTTTAAAAAACCGTGAACATTCTGCTCTATTTTTCTGCAATAGTAAAATTACTTTTATGACACTTCGAAATAAAAATAAAGAAATAAAGAAATTGTCTTTTGCTACAGTGTTCATTTTCTACTTATATCTAATTTGAGAAATATGAAACTCAAAAAAAGGCTTAATTATGGCTTGGCTCGTTAATTCGTGGACTAAAATTGGGTTATAGCTAATTCATAAGATGTTACTATGTGCTCGCTTGTAGTCTTCCCTTAAATAAAGTCAATAAAAATAATAGACTGTAATAAGCTTAGATGTCACTCTGCGCTTTCGTTAAATTTGTTACTGTTTGCAATTTTTTTTCGTGTAACGAAACTGCGCTCTATTTATATAATAATATGTCCTGCCTGAAGGAAAATTTATTTTCATAAGATACAATGTTGACACACCTAGTGGTATTATTAGAATAATTTAAAGAACAAAATTCTTTCTGATGAATGAAATTAAAGTTTCAGATACGTAAAATATAAATGATCACATTCAAATCAAATTGCTGTAAAAAAAAAAAAAAAAAAATCATTTTTTATGGTTTTTCTATAAAAACTAAACCTTTAAATTTTGGAAACAATTTTGAGTTTGTTTCAAGGGTCGTTAAAAATTTAAATACATCCATTTAATCGAGTGCTTTTAAAATACAGATTTCAGAGATTATAAAATTTTAATTACATTTCTAAAAAATTATTTTTTGATTTCCCCTTCACACTTTAACAGCCATAACTATTATTATAATTTTGAAAATCTAATAAAATTGTATCTATATTTTCTTAATGATGCACAGAACCAAAGTTTTAAATATATTCGTTTAGCTTTGTTAAAGCATGACTTTATTGCGGTATGTTTTTCTCTAAATAACTCGATTGGCTGTAACGCCGCTATATTTTACAATATTAGCATTATTTTAGTTCAACGCATGCTTACTGATGTCTAATTTAATGCAAGTATTTGAGATATGCCTTTCAAATTTTGCCAAATTTTAACACATAATAATGAAGTATATACTTTAATTTTATGTTTATTAGTATGATATATTTTGATTTAACAATAACATCAAAATATTTCTATAAAACTTCTTTAAAAATTCTGGCTCTGAATGTAAACAGCTATCTTAGGATTGCCTATGCAAAAGTATATTTATAGAACATACTATTGTATACAAGAAAAATCTATTCATAGAACATACTATTATATGCCAGATAAATTGCACGATAACCAAAATAGTATCCTAATTCATTTCTAAAAGGTTTTGGAGTACAAGATAAATCAATTTCGCTATGAAAATTTTAAAATACAACTTAATTTTTAGTTTTGAAAATTACTTCTTAAATAACTAGCTGAATGCATTTAAATGTTTGCATGGGGTAACTTTGCAGCCTTGCATAATTTATCACTCTGTGAATCTGCGATGATTTATACATTCGGGTTATTTATCTTCTGTTAATATCCATTCGTAATGAAGTGAGCTAAATTTTGTTTTCCCACTAATCATTTAAAAGTAATAAGAAATTTAGGATAATAATAAGAAACAAGGAACATGATTTGACTGAATGGTTATACAGATAAAAATTTTACCAATTTTTTTTTAAATACAATAAATATTTATTCATTTTATTCAAAAATGTTTACTGGGTAATAGTTAAATGTAAATCTGAATATTTCTATCATTATAAGTACCTCTGAATTTTATGAACAATCAATCAACACACAGTTCAAAAGTAAATCTACCAAATTTTTTTATGTTTTTTCATCATGGTAGCTATGCCACAAATATTAAAATGGTGGCTAAGTCTATTTATAGAACATATTATTTCATACAAGCTAAGTCTATTTATAGAATATACCGCGTGCAAGATACGTATAATTATAAAACATACTGTTTTATGCAACGGTATTTATTGAACATGCTGTATGCAAGATAACTGCAAATTACTAAAATATATCAAGATGTCTATCAATCTATTAATCTGTATATCAAGAGGTCTATTAAAATATTTTCAGAAAATCTGTTACTATTATTTAAAAAAATGCCACTTTGTTATTAAAAAAATAAGTGTAAAATATTTTACTGTTGTTTACTCCAGTAAGTTTTTTTTACTCGAACGATTACGTTAAATAAAATACCTTAATGCACATTCCAGATGTTATGCGCAACATTTCTTCCCCAGCAGCATATTCTAGAATGTAATTTCTTTTTTCTTCTTCTTGAAGTTGCTAGAATTGGTTCTGATGGATTCTGAAGAAAACGGTATTCTTTCGAGAAAAAAAAATGACGACCGTCTCGTGCTTCTAAAGATTCCAAAAATTCTTTTTATTTTTCTAACAAATTTGTCTTCACAGAGTCTTACACCTTTTGTTAGAGCTTTTAGAATGTAGACATCTTTTTTAGAAGTATATATTTTTAGTTCATGCAAAAAAAGACTGTCTGCGTGTTGGCTAAAAAGGAATAAAATGAAATTTTCTGGGTTTTGTCAATGTTTTTCTGGGCAAGGGAAATGAAGGTATATTTCGAGGAATAATATTTGCATTTTAATAATAGCCATTTCCTTTTCTGTTTAAACGCTACAATATTAAAATTTTTTAACATTTTATTTAAAAAAAGAATAATGCACATTTTAGTTTCATGATTAACATCAATATAAATAACAATGTAGCCTGCATTAAATTATGAATAATGGGCAAGAAGCTAGTTTTTGTCATAAGCAGTTCTTAATTCATTATCAAAATTAGTTTATTTAATGACGATTATTTAATTTTTAATTATTTAATATCTTATTAACATCTTGCGATTATTTAATGTATTATTAATTACTCTTTAATCCCTATTCTATCAGTATTCTCCAATTTTCAGCGGCTTATGTCCATCTATTTGCCCATTTGTACCTCCTGCTTCAGGTCCGAATACAGGTGGTGGCGTGTTTGTTACTGGTTCAGAATCTGTTTTGGACTGTGGGTCCCTATCTAATTATCCCAAAGTGTGTAAAAAATGACAGTAGAGCGACAAGCAAATCTATCTGCTAGTTCTTCATTTTATCCTTATTTGTGTGTTGTATTACATTTTAAATAAGTTTTTTTAAATATTTTGTCAAACAATGTTTGTGAAAGAATGCTGTCTCTAGTCTTTCTTTAGATCAAAACAAGCAGATATGAGAACAGAGAAGTTAGATATCTTCAGAAGTTATATATCGGTATTTAGAGAAGTTAGATATCTTTTATTTTGCTCAAATTAATTAAGAAAATATATCAACAAAAAAATACAAATATGCTCAAAGTAACAATTTGCTGAAAATATGTTCAGATAATATTAAATTTAACATTTTACTAATCGAAATATAATATATAATCCACTAAAAACGGAACTCGGATTTGATGACACTTGATATTAGCAATGAACGTAGACAGCGCAAAGATTCATTCGGGCAATCATCGAGCCAAGAGTAAAGTTTTTGACAGCTAAAAAAAATAATTTTTTGGCTTAATTAAAGAAAGATTATCAGAATTTTTTCACGATTGTTTTTCTGAGCATCAGATAATTGTAATAAAGAATTGGACTTCTAAATATTATATGTTTTAAGCTACACTATTAGATACACATCCATACAGCCATTTATTTATGTTTATATACGCAAAGGTATATTCTGATAATTGTTTTAAATTTCTAATTACTCCTTTTGAACCATAGAAATGGTTAATTGAGAGAGAAATATAATTATTATTGTTATATAATTATATATTAGAATATGTTAGAATGAAACGTTTGTAATACACAGTCCTTCATTTCATAGTTGAACAAATTAAGAAGAGTTGGGAGTAAAATAAACAGATTATCTCACATATATTCTCAAGAAAATCCCAGTAAAAATGAGTTCATAATCTTATAAAGTTAATGCCTTGAAAAAAGTTTAAAAACAATTGTGATGTAATATTAAATTATTGTGTGAAATTAATTTACTGTTATTTTTTGGGAGATTATCTTTGTAAAAATAAAAATTTATACGAAATCTATCCTGTGTGTTAACATCTAAACAGTAAAAGTCAAAAGTTGATAAAAATTACTAGTATTCGAATTATGTCCTGAATGAATTGATCATGTTAATTTTAAAGTTCCTTTTCTAATTTTTACACTTTATCAAAATATTTATTTTAATGTATCTTTTAATTTTAATTTTTATTTCATGTAAACACAAATATAAATGGCATGGCCGTACAATTTATTTCAAAAAGATTTTATTGAATCTACAGTCTTTTAAATGACACATTTTCGTATCGCGTAGATGAGATGTAAAGTAACCCTTAGAAAGAATGAGGGATTATATTATATTTCCCAGTTTTTTTCCATTTTTATTTAAAAATATTGTTTATAATTACTGAATATGAGTAGAATATCAAATTCAGATTTTGAATTTTTTATGCTAAATTCAAAAAACATTTCTGAAAATATTAAATTACGAATTAAATTTTAGATAATTTAAATAGCTATTCAATCGTTTGTTAATATTTTTTGTAAACACACAAAATAAACTGCATAAATACTAAAATAAAATTAAGATGCAATTCTATCAATACAAATGTAAAGGAATCGAAAATACAATATTCAAATATTGTATTGCAGAAATAAAAAAATTTCGCTTGTGAATGCTAATGACGGATATAGATGGCAAAAAAATATAAAACAAATAAGAAAACTAGTGTGAAAAATTGTTTAAAGAAGCGATATTCCACCAAAGGAACAACAACTTTTCTTTTCTGAATATTGCTTTTTCTTCCTGAGGAAGAAAGTAGCAAAAGATACGTAGCAGAACTTTTTTTTGTGGTAGAAAGTTGTTTCGAAAAAAAGGGAAACTTTATATTTCCTCTCTGATGAATACATATCGATTTTTTCTCGACTTTATTGTGCTTAATAAGAATGTTTATAAACTTTTTTTTCCCAACTTACTACTTGAATAAAAGCATCGAGACGGAATTTTAAAATGCGAGGGATTCTTTTTTATCTCATCCAATTTGAAAACTCAACTAATAATGAAACTCATAACCTGAAACATCAAGACGAAATAATTTAATTTCGAATGATATCCAATATTCTTCTCGAATTACTTTAAGGTGTTTTTTTATCCCATTTGTTTATGTTTAAAGAGATTTATTCTATTATTTTAATTAAATAACTTTTTTGTATAATAAAAGTTGGCAAATGATGTTTGAGTTCATGATAAGAGACCTAAAATAATTTATTTCGTTTAAACTAAGATTGTGATAATTTAAAATGCCTTTCAAAGAACATTTAATGTGGATATATATATGTATATATATATATATATGTGTGTGTGTGTGTGTGTGTGTGTTTGTGTGCATGCGTATACACTGACAGCCATAAAGATTATCAGAGCAAGAATGTACTGTCGGTATGGATTAAAGTTTTGCATATGTATTTGTAACGGTGATATAAATGATAAAAAATAAAAATCAAAGGATAATGCGTGGACAAGATTTATCCAGTTTAAAGGATAGCCTCATTGGATTCTTGCTATGAGATTCAATACATGAACGGAAAGTTGTCATAATTGAACAGTTGGGTTGTCACGGCACCGTAGAACATCATTTTTGGAATCGACTCTTGTTGGTGAAGAGTGCTGCTCTAAATAATGAAGTGTTAATCGTGGATCATCCTAACACGTACATCATGCACCAAATAAAATTGAGATTTTTATCTGAAGGCTTCTTATATCCATTATATTTCTACCGAGCGACCAGGGCCAGATTTAGATGAAAAGAGGACCGAGGGTATCCCACTTATGAGGCCCTTTCACCTCCCATTTTTAAGTTTGTAAATTACTTATTGTTTGTTTATTATTCATATGTGTAGAATTTCTCTTTATTTTAGATTTAGTGTTTACTGTTTTTAAAATAGTGTAATTCTAATTTTGCTAACAATTTGAATGTAGGCCCCTCTTGATCTTGAGGCCCTAGGCTGAAGCCTAGTTAGCCTATAGAAAAATCCGGTCCTACGAGCGACACATTATTACTAACGGAAATGGGAGACTACCAGGTGATAGTAAATGATTACAGCAAGGTACTTCGTTATAGTACGAACAGACATAGGGGCTTATGCAAAATGTGCTGCATATAACTTGATGTCACGTGATGATGCAGACGGCTGTGTGCCTGATGTCAGACAGTGAAGTAATCCTTCCTCTAATAGGTGGTCCTGATCCAGGGCACCATGTGCACCTCGTACCACTAAATCCAACATTTCCTTATAGTGCTATCACAGAGGAAAAGGTGTTAGACAACTCGCCGAACTTACAATACACCCCTATCATTTCAATGTTTCTTTCCCTCCTAAACTCTGGTCAATGATGAACAGAAATTTAATTGACCAGATTATATGAAATATTTGATGTCACAGAGTTATAATAATTCATTATAAAATTAAATTAACATAATAACAATATATAATAATTTAAGAAATAGTGTAATAATAAAAAATTTACAGCAAATTGTATTTTTGATTAAAAACATAGGACGATGACATTCCTTTTTTTTTCTGTAATTGAAATACATTTGAATTTTTTAACGAAATTTGCTAATTATAAAGTAAATTTTCACTTTTCAAAATTAATTCACAACCGATTTAAATTTACAGAATTAATACAACCTTTAAAAGAATAAGGGTAATAAAATATGGGCAGTAAAATGTTAAATAATTATCACATATATTAACTGCAATCTTTAAATGTTTCGTAGTAAAGTAAATAAATTTTTGAATTAAAAGTAAATAATTTAGTTTTAAAATATAAAATCAATTCACATCGATAGAAAAAACCCATGAATATTTGTGTTATTTTCCCCAAAAAAGTATGTGCTGCTCTTGTATACGAATTTTAAGTTTTTCTCTTACCATCTAAAAATTAAAAATAACTTTTTTTGAGAATTATATCGAATATCTGTAATGCGTACCTTGTGGTATTTCAGCATTTAGAAAACTCGCATATTATATATCTCAAAGAATTCACTACACATTCGTTCGTATATTAGAAAATCGGCTTACATGTTATTCAGATTAAATGGAAAAGAAAAGAAAACCTAGAAATAAATTTAAACTACTCTTTTTTTTTTCCTTTTTATTCTTGTTTTTTTCAAATAATCACCACCAGTATTTAACAACAAAAATGACAAATAAGATTTTTGAGAAACAGCTCAAGAAACTCTAGGCTGAAACTAAAACTCAACAAGACCATTTTTTTCCATCGTCGAAATTATTCTTTTGCACCTGAGGAAAAAAATGTATTTAAGCTGTTCAGAACTTACGTTTTCTGCAAACTCCATTGGCGGTGGAAATCGAATTTCCCCTGCCGATTGATTTTGTTCTGAAAACAAAAAGTATCACAATCGCTGGTGTGTAAATCCCGTTTTGAACAGAAATTTTCAGGAACAACTGTAAAAAAGTAAATCGTAGCAAGAAATTCTAAACTCTTTTTCTGCAAATTCACATTTTGTTCCTTTTTTCCCAATGGTTTTAGCCACAAATAAATTTATTCAATTGTAGCGCATGCAGTAAATAGTTTTAAAAATAGCGCCATTTAATAATAAATGTTTACACTTCATGAAACTTAAAACTTTTTAAAATCTAGAATATCTAAGAATTTCTTCGGTTACGGAAACGGAAATTGAATTTTAAAATTGATCGAATAAATATTTATAAATTGCATTATATTACCATAAATAAATTTATTTTAACTGCAGTTTTAGCAGATCTAGTAAATAGTTCAAAAGCAACAGTGATCATATTTCCACTTCATATAACTCAAGACTTCTTAGAATTTAGATTACTTAGTAAGTTGATCAAATATTAAAAAAAATGGAATCTTAAAAACCTCTTAAAAATCTAGAATACCCAAGAATTTCGTCGGATGCAGGAATAAAAATTGAATTTAAAAAAATGATCGAATGAGTATTTATAAATTACATTATTTAACTATAAATAAATTGCGTTTAACTGCAGTTGTAGCGGATGTAGCAAATAATTCAAAAGCAACAGTAATTTAATAAATAGTTCCTCAAGATTTCTTAGAATTTAGGACACGTTATAAGTTGGTCGTATATTGGAATTGAAATTGAATCTTAAAAAAATACGTTTGAATAATTATCAATTATAATCATAAATAAAAGTAAAATAATATAAAGTTATAAAAACTATATATAGCTAATCAAAATATATAAAGTGAATCCATAAAAAATAAAAATTCATAAAAAACAATATCGTACAATAACATGATTAAATAATAATAAAATTCTCAAGTTTTGATTTTTGCAAATCTCTGAAAATGTTAACACTAAAAGATTCTTGAAATATATTCCATAATTCATCACGCTAATATATATTTAGAATTATTGGATTTGGAAAAAGGACTCAATTTGTACTTAAACTAATATTAGTTTTATAAACTAATATACTATTCAAACTAAATGAAAACATGGCAATTATTTAAAAGAGCAATGTAGTTAATCTCACATTTCCATTTAAATACTAAGTAAATATTGTTATTGCCATATTTACCATACTTATCATATTTTTGTCATATTTTTTATCATAGTTTTTAAAGTCTAAAATGCTTAATCTAATCGTACACGCGTGATATACAATTAAACAATTCTATGTGATGTGCATTTACATATTACTTAATTCCCGTCCATGGAAATAACAATAATATCATATCTTGCATCATATCTTCTGTCTTAAGATTTTTAAGGCTAGAATACTTAATCTAATAATACATGTATACTATACAATTAAAGATAATAAATTGCTGCACATTAAAAGAAATTATACAATTCTATGTGATATACACTTACACATTATTTAAATCTTCTCCATGGAAATGACAATAGCACATGATATGATGTCAATAATTGACACATGATATGTTTTCATGATATGTTGTCAATCCTCAATAATGTCACTGGTAACAAAAACCAAGTTTAAAGTTAATGCAAATTACTATAAAATATTTAATTAGTTTTGATGGTTTTTGTCTTGTATAATAATAATTAATTTATGAATTAAAAGCTCGGATAGCTTTTTATAAGCTGCATCTCATAGCAATAAATATCTGCACAATAGAGCAAAATTGAAATATATTAAAGCATATAACATAGCTATTAATATGCGCTGCTATACCACTATAATAAAATTACACTTTATACGTTTTACAGAAATAATATTTTCAGTAGAAACCTTTGTATATTGTAAGTCATTTCTAATAAATTTTCAAAGATACTATAAATGCAAAAATTAAAGAAAAACCTCTTAATTAGTCATCAGAAATTTAAACAAAACTTAAGTGTTTTTTTTTAATCTGACACATAAAGGAAGTTTATTAGTGTTAAGTAAGAACAATGTGAAATTTCCTGTACATTTATAATTTATAGAATCCTATACTTGCATCAGATAAATGCACTAATGTCCATAAATTAAGGATAATTCAGAATCACACAGAAATTGAACTCTAAAATAAAAATTTCACCTGTAGAATTATCACACACATCTTGAAGAAGAATATGCAAATTACAGGAAACCACCAGATGGCGCGGATAGTACGTCACAATGACTAGAGTGTAAGAGAGGGGTACATAAGGAATGGTGGCAAAGAAGTAAAATTGTTCACAAGCGCTTTAAAAGCCTTTCAGTGCAATAACCGCATAGTTATGGCACAAAGGAAGCATTTGGATGATTTTTAACGTAGTAGGAGTATCGGACGACGGGAATGTGGACGTACCCAGCTGGAAGTATCCGAGGAACTTGGAATCGCCCAGAATGTCATCTCCAGGATTTGGAAACGATTCCAAGATGATGGTAATGTGAGTAGATGTTACAGCACAGGTCGCCCCCGAGTTACACCGCCGAATGAGGTATTGTGTGAGGTTTTCCGTCGAGTCCAGGTTTAGTTTGCAGTCTGATTCTCGCCGGACTTTCATATGGAGAGCGCCAGGTACCCGTTACCACCAATAGAACACCATTGAACGACATCGACATTATTCGTGGTTCCAGAACTGACCTGCATGTTCAGAGTGTAACGATGACAGGCCACATCTATCGGGATGTCATTCTGGAACAACATGCACGTTTGTTTCGGGGCGCCATGGGTGCTGAATTTCTGTTTATGGATGACAACGCCCGTCCTCACCTTACAAACATTGTAGACGAATGCCTTCAATTGGAGGATATCACCCGTATGGATTGGCCAGCATACTCACCGGACTTGAATCCAATAGAGCATGCGTGGGATATGCTTGGCCGACGAATTGCAGCCCGTCAACCCCCCTCCCACCTGTCAACCGGAACTTCGGAGGGCATTGCTTTATGAGTGGTGTAATATTCCCCAAGATCAGATTGATACCTCTCCAACCTCAGCTTTATTAATTCTAAGTGGTCTAGAGCCAACCTACTTAGTAGCAAAAAGGGAAGCAACATTCACACAAATCACAAGACTTAAAATTAATGCAACATTCCACCAACATACATATCTACAGAATGATTATCAAGAATCAATATCACAGTGGTGCGAACCTCCATGGGACAAACCATCAAAAATATTAAAAAATACAGAACAAAGAAATAGTGATCTTCAAATATACACAGACGGATCAAAAATGGATAATAGGGTAGGCTCAGCTTTTGTAGCAATGGACAACGACATAGAAATCCACACATGGCAAGAGAGACTCCAAGGCAATAACTCAGTTTTCCAAGCAGAACTAAATGCATTATTGAACTCATTAACATGGATAAAAAACACAAAATATAAAAGAATCAACATCTTTACGGACAGCCTATCATCCATAATAGCCATCAACAGATTTTTCAATACAAATAGCCAGGTTCAAGATCTCAGAAACATACTAAACACAATCAACAACAAATCAATAAGCCTACTATGGATTAAAGCACACGCAGGTAACAAAGGTAATGAACGCGCCGACTCTCTAGCCAAAGAAGCAACAATGAGAAGTACACATCAATCGAAAATAAAAAACCCAACAAGCCTACTAAAACGAGAACTAAAAACCAACAGCCTCAAGATATGGCAAGAAGAATGGGACAATGGGATCACAGGAAGAAGAACTCATCACTTTCTCCCAACAGTGTCCACAAAAATGTCAACAAACACAAATATAAATTACTTTGTTACGGGTCATGGTCCCTTTCCAGCATACCTATACAGGTTTAACATTAAAGATACGGACAATTGCATTTGTGGCGAAATAGGCACACCGGATCATTATCTATTCTCTTGCTCTCTAACAGACTCAAATCATGCTCTACAACCAAACCCAGAAACATATGAAGCCTGGGCAAAAAAAGCAGCAATCTCCAAAAAAAAAAATAAAAGAAAAAAATTATCAAGGTTATGGACTTTGTAACGCAAAATATAGACTATATCACACAATAAAAACCATAAACATGTCAATAATATTGTGATGTAACCATATCCCTTAACAGTTTATGTTTATCTATTTACTATTCATAGTTCATATCACTAAGAACCTTGTGTCAACAATTCTGTACATATGTATATAACTGTTATTCTTTTCTCAAGTTGTCTAAATTCATTTTTAATTTTCCTTTTATTATATATTAGATTTATTTTAAGTAGTTTTAGTAGAGCGGTTGCTGGCGGAAAGCATGGAATACATGCTATTCACCATAAATCACTCTAAAAGGCCTAAAGCAAGAGTTCCTAGAACTCCTCACGATTGAGAGCCGTTCTGGCGTGTTGATATGCACCAGACAACTCTCAAAGCGGAACGGACCCAGTGTTTATCACTGATTAGCAACAGTGAACTCAGCCAAAGGGCTGCTTGCGTTACCCAGAGTGGTTATTCAATCCTCCTTTCCGTAGTTGTGCAACCAACACTGAAATCCCGTTAATTCGGGAAGGCCAGTGGCACTCCTGCGGCGTCCAAGATCAGATTGATAATTTGATACTCAGCATGCCTAGGCGTTGTAAGGCCTGTTTTGCATCGTCCGGGAGACATACTCCATATTAACCATCATTGTAACCATGTTATACTGTTTTTTGTAAATAGGTTCTTTTTTGAAATTTGCTCCATTGAGTAAAAATCGCAATTTTTATTAATTATGTCAAACATATAGCATCTTTTTTGCTCTTTACCTTTTGTTTAATAAATAAACTTTACAAATAAGTCAAATTTATTTTACTTCTGTCTCTTTCTTTGCCTGAACTTCATTATCCTTAATTTATGGACATGAGTGTAAAAAAAATAGAATTAATTTTACACTTCAACATTTTTAAAAGGAATTAAAATATTTTATAAATAATAATAGTAGGAAAACAATGGAATTGGAAAAAATCAGATAGTTGTAGATGGCTATAATATAATATATTGTTCACAATTTTTACATTATATATAAAGCAAAATTAGTTTATGCTTAGCATAGTTTAACTACTCCTTTGCATCTTTTAAGCTTAAAAATGATGTTAATGATCATGAAACTTCACTAATTACTCTAATTAATGTAACTTGTTATCTTTCAGAATACCCCATCTTGGCTCTAATTTATTTTAAAAAAAGGAGCTTGTTGACAAAATACTCTATTAAAGCTCTCTATCAAATACTGAAGGCATTTATTATTTTTTTAAGTATAACTTAATTCAATTATTTCTACGGATAATCATCTATATCCTGTAAACCATCCTGTAAACTTTTATAAGGCGTTAATTATCTCCTATATATTGCTGTAAAAAGAAATTAAACAAAGTAATTAATTTACTTGAATTTCATATTCATGAAATTTAATTTTCTAAAATGTAAATAGTATTAAGGATTATACTATTAAAACCAGAAGTTAAAAGGAATTTTCGATCATATTTCTTTTCGAATGTCGGTGCTTTGTTTTCCAAATATGTATGCCACGAAAACCCACAAATTAATTATAAGATGTTGTCTTTCATAGAGACTTTTGGTGTAAGATGGGAAGAAACCTGACTATTCCAACCATACAGACTGACTGATGATGCCAGAAGCACATTTTCACAAACGTCATTGAATTTCCTCGTTTCGAACGCTGTGACTACGACGAACACCCTTAGATAAATCAAATCTAATACTTCTTGCACACTGGTTGTTTTTTTACCACTACGACAAGAGTCGGGCTTCGAACATATTTATATTAATTATTATGCTAAGGGATTTTAAAAAAAGAGATATTTTGTTCAATTATTTTTATATTTAATAGGAAAAAATAATTTAAAAATATGCTAATAAATAAACAATTCGACACTCAAGAAATCTAATCGCGTGCGTGTATTTTTTTATGTTCAATAAAATCATATATGTACATAAATTATATTCTAAAAATGCAATGGTGTCTATCTTTTTAGATGATTTAAAAATCACACTACATACTTTTTTCCGCTATCATATATTTACCACTACAGAGAATTTTTTTCCGTTTCATGTTTTGATTATAAAATAACAAAAACATTGTACAGATTTCATCAGTGAAATTCACTTAGTTGTTTAATTAAAAATGCAATCAATGCGCAATTTTATAAAACAATATTATTTAATTACAATCAAGAGATAAGAATGTTCATGAATATATGCTAATGTATATTCTGATAATATATATGCTAATTAATATGCTAATAAGGCGATGTTTTTCTACCTTAAAATACGGTATTGTTTCGGTTGCATACATTCCCGCTAAGAAATATGTTGATTTGCTTGAATATGAATAAGCCCAGTTTCATTTCATAATTACTCTAATATCAATTTTAATAAACTTATAATAACAATTTTAAAAGCATATCTATTTATCTTTGAAATGTAATCTCGTTTTATAAAAACGATAGATAGATTTGCTTTTACAACAAACTTCCAAAAACATTTTTCATCCCAAAGAAAAATTATCTTAACATCAAATGGGGCCATCAATTTGATGGATAAATACAAAATACACATTATTATTTGTTCCTTCTAATTATACTATCTATATTTCTAATATTTTAAGTACATATTTTGATCATTTTAGAATGTAACATTTAAATATATTCTTTAAAAAAATTCCAATGTATTACAACCTTTTATATCTTTAGAGAGAAATGCAGAGCAGGCTCTTTCTATGTATAGAAGCAGTACTGAAAAATATGATTTCACAGATGTACAGCTCTGAGACAAATATGTATATCCATATTTAATTTTCGAATGCACGCATTCACCAGTGATTATGATATTAACCATACCAAAATATCGTAAGAAAACAACAAACTAAAAGCAACATAAAATTTTATCTAGGACATTTCTTTCCTTCATTTCTGCTCAAAAAACCATTTCAAGCGCAAGTGAATATTTGTTCAATTATTAACGATATTCCTGATCAATAAATTATATAGATAATTATTATATTATAGACACTGGCACACATAATTTCTTTTCATAGTTTCAGCCCATAGTGGAACTATGGACTACAAAAAAACTTGTTTACTGTCTAAGGAAGAAACAGCTAATCGACAGCTTTCATTTCACTTTAATCGACAGCTTTCATTTCATACGATTAAATTGTTTGCTAATTTGACTCTTAACACAATTCTTAAAAAAGACATGATTCAACGCGCTATATATAAGATATGGAGAATTTGGGGGAAAAAGAGATACTGTTCGCTGGTCATGACTGTTTATGTGACCACCTCTATAAAAATGCAGTGATGGACTCAAGTCGACCTATGACTTTTGAACATTTAAATAAACTTAGTGTACTTTTTCGGTATGAGGACATGGTCAAAATTTATTTAATTATAAGACATCATAATTTTAACAGAAATTCCAATGTATGACAAACTTTCACTGTCCTTGAAATAGGAATGCAGAACAGACTGTTTCTACGCATAGAAGCAGTACTGTAAAATAGGTGTTTTTCAGCAGATGCACAACTCTGAGGCAAATATTTATATCTATATTTTATTTCAGAAAGCACGAATTTCACCAGTGATAATGATATGAACAATTACAAATTATCGACAAATTATAAGCAACATCAAAATTTCATCTGGTATATTTCTTTCTTTCATTTCTGCTCCAAAACCCATTTCAAGGGAAATTAAACATTTGTTAAATTATTAACGATATGTCAAATAAATATAATATATTAAAATTCATTTTATTTATTATAGTTACGTACTTTTAGAAAAGTCAGTGTAAAAAAAATAAACAAGTAAAGTAAAACACAATTTCGTGGATCTTTAGCACGTGTTTCGCTTCTAAGGATATTCGTGCTACCAATTAAAATACAAATTCTTATTCTTAATATATATATATTTACGTTTAGTTTTTTAAAAAAATATTTATATATAAATCAAGCAAAAAAAAATTTTTTTTTTAAATAAAAGAATTTCAGACACCTTTTAATTGACATAATCTCATACATATATATAAAAAATTAGGCTTTTTTACTTGAAAGAAATTTTCATTGAAATGTTAAGTATATTTTTTATAATTTTGATATTTTCATCTTTGTTTGCCTTTAATATTTTGTTTAACACTATTTAAAGAGACCTAATCTTTAAAATTAAGGGATATAAGCTTTAAAAAAATGTTTTTTGTGATTAATTTTTATTTCTGACAGGACTTCTTTTCAACTTCATTTTCATTTTATCGCTTATTTTATCTATATAATTAACTAATTACAAGCTTCTAACGCTAATTTAAAGAGAATTGAAAAATTAATTTTTCCTTAATGATTGAATCATTTAATTGTAAAAGAGTAGAATTTGTTAGTAACAATGTAAAACTATAGAAAAAATACTTCTTTATAAAAGCAATGTATTTTAAAAGTGCAAAAAGAAAGACATATTCAAAAACTTTGTTTGCACAGAAAGAAATTATTCCAAGAAACAATGTCATTCCTGCCAACAAATTTAGTAAAACAAAATATTTTTTAAAAGTTTAAAAATAAATAAAAATTTAGTTTATTTAGAGAATAACAGTATTTTCTTTAGTCGAGGACTGATTTATACGGTGCGTTTATATAGGTGTTATTACTTTAATTTGATCAAAAATTTGCTAGGATAACTGCGTAGTTGTACTATACAGAAATTCTTTACATATTTAAAGTTGTATAACTCTATTTTTGAACATGCAGTAATAAACACTGCTATTATTTGTTAACCATTATAAAATTGTAAGAAAAAGATGAATGTAAAAATTTTTAATAAAATATTATTATTTTTTTTTTTGCAACATTAACTTATATTGTGACATAAAAGTGATTAGTGCTCAATTTAAGATTAGATTTTGTTATAAAATGAATATAATTTTCAGACATTTAACGAAATGTATAGAATATTGGAATTGTAATATTATTTTTTATTGATTTTCAACACAGACAAACACGCACACTCACGCACGCACGTACGCTGTTATTCTATAATTTTACTAAATGGATGTTAAGTCAGTTCATCAAATATCTATTATCAAATAAAAAAAACTGACTGATCTTCTATTTAAACAATATCGATCATCCCAACTGAGTGAAAGGAGTTTGAAAGCTGGCGCATCAAACCGAATCAAAGAATTCGATACTCTGCTGAAGCCTTTGAAATTCACCCTTCCTACTCCAGAACAGCTTTCCTTTTCATGGCCTTGTTATTCCGCGTTCCTCATCTCACAGAAGAAGCGAGAAATGACAGAGGATCCTCTGACTTCACAGGCAATAGAGAATTCGATAACTCAAAACCAGGCCCCTGGGAATTATCCTTAAAAAATACGGCGTCACTGAAAATCCCTGCGGTCATTTATTTCAGAATAGGAGATGAAGGGATGTAAGAAAATTTCGCTTATCATCATCGCCTCTTATTTCAGTCTCACATATCAGAGTGTCCCGGTTTGTTAGGTTCAGTAGGTGATGGAGATGGATGTACATTATTTTTATTGCTTTGAATTTTGATTCCTAGGTATATGGATTTTGTTTTTTAAATTTGCATCAAGTTTTTGAAACATATACGTATTTTCGAAATTGTTCCTATTATTATACATTTTAGTGACTTCAATTGTCCACATCAGATATCTCGCGGTTTATGTGAAGATGCAGAAGAAATTCACACAAGTGAAAATACCTCCTCAACGATATCGTTCAGAAACATGAAGCAATCCGCACTTATAAATTTTAACTCAAAAAAAGGAATGCCATCACCTACAAAGGAGCACAATAAACATATGCCTGAACTGACACGATAACCCTCGAACCTTCTCGCAATTCAATTTTGCATGTGACTTATCCTAAATTAGTTCCTCATCATCTCAAGAATAGCATTCAATAATTTGGACTATTTAAAATTAATCTTTAAATTCCTCAGCAACGTTCTTTTTTTATTTTAGCTTAATCTTTTAATGTTGAACATCACAAACGCCTTCAAGATTCCTCGTTTTTGTAACAATATCTATAACAATGCCGCCAGGGAACTGAATTTCAGCCCTAATACTCACTAGCGGAGCATGTTAACACTGAACCACGAGTCGGGCTACTGTTTTGTAACAATCCTCAAAATTATTAACTCAAAATATTATCAAACATAATAATTAAAATATTTAAACGTGATAATTATTATTTAAAATATCTTCTATCATAAAAAAAAAAGTTAATTTTCAATAAATTATTGAACCTGTTAATAAACATTTTATATGCAAATCTACGCTATTATTTTTTCTTTTTAACATTTAAATAAAGAGACGCCATTTCTTTAAAAGAAATTATCACATTTCTGCAATTTGTTATTAACATTTTATGAATTTTCTATTACTTGTTTTGAATTTATACATTCCTGATAATTGCGAGTAGCTTAAAAATTCGCAACAAAGAAGTACTTGTTTCAAGTCTGAGGCAGATATGGAATAGCACCCATCGTAATTTATAAATCTGTCAAAAGAACTAATTACAAATTATCGGAGAGAGAAATTCATTTTATTTCAGATTTGATTTACATTCGAAATTACTTTATTTTCGAAACAGTAACTCTTGAAGGCATCCTTTACGCAAATCGAATAAAAAGTTTTAGCTGAAAGTTCATTCATTTTTTTTACATTAAAATTATGTAAATCAATCAGCTTTCTGTAATTACATCATGAATGTTCTTGGAAATTTCAACAAGACTACGAAATTTCTAATTTCAATTTAAACAGAAAATGACATTCGGTAAGCTTCGTTCAAATTGTTATCATTGTTAGTTATTGAAAATATGCAACTATTCAAGAGTAATAATTAGAAAACAGGCTTTACAAATTGCAATTAAGCACAAAGAGGTTAGAAAAGAATACTGAAATCTTAAAAAGTATGAATCCTGGTTTTGAAAAAAAAAAACTGATTGTCGTTTATTTTAATGTACACACATTTTTGGAAAAATTGAAAATGTTTTACTAAAATGTGATTCTTATTTTATTTCTTATAATTATTTCGAAGGATTATTCTTATTTCATTTCGAAGTGATCTTGTGATAGCGCGTGGAGTTAAAGATGGAAAGGAGTTTATTTCGAATATAATAATTTATAAAATATAAATAAATATAAAAATATAATAATATAAATAAAAGAATTTATATATATATAAAGAGTTTATTGTTTTTTATTTGACGGGTGTTCTGTTGGAATAAAAAAAGTTGTAATTGGAGTTGAGATTGTTTCATTCCAAAATGTGTGCAAAGTAAAATAGGTTTTTCATACATCAAGCAGCCTATATAACGCTGAATAATATTTAGAGAAGATTCAGCATTGTCCACACTAATTGTTCTGTGAGAGGCCTATTATACATATATATATATAAATTTGATCTTTTTAATATCTGTATGCATATATATATATATATATATGCATACGGATATTAAAAAGATCAAATTCCTAATATAATGTGAAATCAAAGTTGCTAACCATTGAAAAATATCACTCTCATCAATAGCTTTCTTCAAAAAATTAAATGCAATTCTATATGTGTTAATTATTATGTATTGGATCCTTTATGCATTAGTTATTTAATCATCATAATTAATTTTTCATCAAACCACAATATAGCATAAGCGATTTGAATTCTTTGGTTCACAGTAGTTTTGCATTGTTAGTCAATCAACTATATACCTTCCATTGACTTCAATTATTTTAATAGATTACTCCATACATGTTTGCATAGGTATATTTCATATTATTTGTTTCGATAATTTCCATAATGAAAACAATATAATTTTCCGCTTCATTAAATTTAATAACAATTATAATAATAAAATTCAAATAATAAATACGTACAACAGCTATTCCTGTTCTTTATTTCCCAATTTATAGTTAATAAATGCATTCATTGAATAAATTAACCTTTTATAGACATTTTTTCGCATCACAACTTCTTACCTTTCAATATTTAATCACTGACACATTTCTATTTACATAGTTTCTGCCTATCTTTATTAATATACTAGCACCAACAGTTTTAATTATTTGTTTTTAATGACATTCAATATCACTGCAAGACGCCTCGCAAATTTTACAGCTCTTATATATAATGCTTTTCACTCTCCATCGCCGCCTGTAGGTGAACCGCAATAAAAAATTTCTTACATTTCATGTTTTCAAGTTAATACAATGAAGTAAAAGGATTCAAGAGTTTTCATTTATCGACTACGACTAAATCCATTAAACTTTCGATTTGAATATGTATAGCAACCCTCCCAGGCTTGATATACATATTCATGCAATGAATGGATAGTCCAAACGATGATCGATGTAAGGGGAAACATGACCTGGATACAGATCTTTAGTTGGTGCTATCCAGTATTTGCGCGTTGTATTTAAGCAATCATGGAAACCTCTTAATAGGCAGTTTAATGTCGATGTTCGAGGTTTACCTATGCTGAGACAGTGACCATCAAATAATATCGATTCTGAAATGAGCAACTGCAATACACACTCCGATTAGATAGGAACATGAGATCTCTTGAGTAATATCATGCCAATGGTCGTTGTTTAATGGTATTTAAGTCACATCTGTTTCAAAGGAAGACAGTAAGTGTTCAATTTTGGTTCGCCTAAATGTTACCACAATGAATGAAATAATATGAACTTAAACTGATTCGTTAAAAAAATCTGTCAGCATCTTTTCCACATCAGCAGGAAGTTTTTTTCTCTTCCAAAAATATGTTCCATTTTAAGGTTGCGCTAAATAAAGTTGTACTGGCTTTATGAAATTCATTAAAATTCGGATAACCTACATGGGCACATATTATTATATTATTGCAACATTATTGTAAATATATTAACGCAATCTATGTTTTTGTAGCATGTATATCCTGCACGGATGTCTGCATATCCGCCGATTTATCTTGTGTACAAATCTGTGCTCCCCTTCTGTAACAAAATTTAATTCCAGTGCATGTAGTAAAAGCAAGAACTAATTTTTTTTTAAGTGTTCTTTTAAGTTACAATATGTTTTAAATATTAATCAAATGATTTAAAATGTTGTGCAAAATTCCATGATTCAAAAACCATTAATATTTAAGGCGCATAAATATATTTAAAATACTAAAAGAAGATGATTTTAAAGATGAAAATATATATTTATATTAAAATATTACTTATTTTTTTTCACTTTAGATATTTTTTTCTACTTGAATATACCAAACATGTACTTTAACCTTTAATTGCAATAGAGATAATAATATCTTGCATTTGTTGATTAATAACATTACTTACTGCAGACCTGTGAGTGGGAAGAAGAAGTATTGATTATCGTCAACAGCCGGTAGAAGGACTTGGAGGAACACCCGATAGAAAGAAGTGACTTCCACCCTAAACGGACCAATACCAATCCCGCACCCTTTATTAAGTCTCAGCAAATTATCCCCAGGGAATACCTTTTATCGGGAAATAAATGCAATTCTGTCGTCCCATGGGTTTCTGCCCAGCCACCGAGTTTCCCATAACATTGGTGTGGTCAGAAAAATATAAAAAGTTAAAAACTGATAATATTTAACTGAGAAATAACAAAAAAATCTCCTTATTATACCTTTGATAAAAAAAGAGAGTAAATGCAATTGTAAGAAAAAAAAACGTTATGCAATTTAAATCAAATGATTTACGTGTTGCAGATGTGCATGAGGAAGATTATTAAAAAAAAAAAGTCGGCAAACATGTATACAGATTTTATTTTAATTAAATTTTATCTAAATAATTATGAATATATTTAAAATAATTAATATTAAACCCCTTTTATTTTGGATAAAAATGAAGCCAAGAAATTCATCAAATTTAAAGGATAACTTTAAAGGATACCATTTTTATGCAGATTGAAGACATAAAAATTGATGTTATTAAATTGATACTTTAATCTGTTAATGAAAGCACAGAGGAAATATTTAATTCTCGTTTATTTATTATTTTTGTTTAACTTCCAAGAAAATGTTAAGTTATATATGATACTTCCTGCAAGTATAAATAATATATTATTTAATGGCTCAATAACAGGATTTGTAAGCTTAGAAACTATTTTTATTCTATTTTAAGCATAAATCTATTTTTTTGGGATCATAAAATTCCACTATAACTATACGAATTTTCTGAAACAAGATAACTTTCTTTAAGATTAAGGGGTAGTTTAGTATATTGTATCGAAAATTTCTATAAATAAAGTACAGAACAGAGATTTAATGATTCAAATTCTATTTTAAGAAAATGTTCAAACAAAATATTCCTATTTATGCAACAAAATATTATTGAATCTCTATGCACATTATATATTTTGTTTATTCTTGGCTGTGGAACATAAGGTAATTACTGCTCTTAGAGACCAATTCTTTTTTTGCGTATAAAACAAAAACAAATTAAAATTTTTAAGCATTATTCGAAATCAGAAAAATATTTAACTGTAGACTAAATTCATAAAATTTCTACAGAAAGGATTAAATTTAATTTTTACCTCTCTATGTTTATTTTTAATGGTAAGTTGGCTCAAAAACTATGGTCAAATGAATAACTTCAGACTAACTAAGGGAATAACTTCAGAAATATAATGTCCTGCCTTTGTTAGTAAGTCGATATTTACTAATTTCTTTCTCAGATCTTTTTTCCAAATAATCAAATATTAATGAAATAGTACAACACAGTTTATAATGGTAAACACACATAAAAGCTGACAGTTGAAGAATTTCAAATGTTTTCTAAGAAATTGCAACAAAAAAATTATTCCAAACTTATTTGCCAATGTTTCGTACAGAACATATTTAAATATTTCAAATAAAATTCAAGCTGGAAAAGAATTCTGAATTTTTATGCCTCAATTGCTTCATGAAATAGCAAAAATGTTTCTTAGTAGAAAAAAAATGTAAATCTTTAAACATGGAATTTCCGGAGAAAAAACAAAATTATCTGCAAAGCTTTGATAATTTTACTTTGACTAAAGTATAAAAACTTATAAAACTCCAACTGCTTTCTTTAAAATCATACAATATCACAGAAAGCCTTCCATAAATATAAAGCAATAATGCTCTTTATTTCTAAAAGGATCTCTTATCTAAACTTCGATTATTCTTTCTTTTTGCTTCTTTGGCCGATCTTTCCTCTTCCACGGTCATAAATGAAACAGTTTTTCTTAACTGTATTTTTAAGTTTCTACTTTTTATTTCCTGAAGAGAACAAAAAATGGAACAGAAATGTTCCATATCGAATTCGATAAAGAGCCGATGCAATGCAATATGTTATTATGGTCCAGTGAGCGACGAAATCACGCAAACGGAAATGTAAAGTTCTCAGAACAATGAGCTAACGGAACAAAACTCCGGCTACAGTAAGTAGCGTTAGGTCACCTCATAAAAGGACAGGAGACAGGCATTGGTGTTCATGTCCTTACGAAATATCTTGCTGATGTGTTTTTGGCCAAATGGCAAAGCTATATTGCAAAAATTGGTTTCTTTTGTACGTGTTTCGAGTTTTGGTCGATTCCGGCATAGTATTTCATTGTAAATGTTTTCAGAAAATCAAAGAATTTAAAAGAAATTATACAAGGTTTCGATTTCAACTAAACTTTATTTCAAAAATAGTTATAAAATGAAATGAAAAGTACAAGTATAGGAGACTACATAAGGCAATTCAGAACAATGTCAAAATATGAAATGTTACATTGTATTTAACTTAGCGTAATAAACAGTAGCACGATAAATGTTAAATAGCTTAACGGTAACGTAATAAACAGCAGTATAATAAATTTTAAATATCTTAACGATAGAGTAATAAATAGTACATACCTTAATAATAATAGCTTAAAAAATGTCAAATAGCTTAACAATAGATTGGTTTATGAGTCACTCTACGGTCATCTTATGCACATTTTAGGCTAAACAGACCGGGACCAACAGTTTAAAGTGGATTCCGAACCACTACAAACACCCATGGCACTGTCGGGACTCGAACCCGAAACCTGTGGTACCGAGCACCAGAGCGCCAGCCATTCGGCCATTCAAGACCCTCAGGCCCCATAGCTGAATAATAGCGTAAAGAATATTAAATAGCTTAACAACAGAGTAATAAATATTAAACATAACACACACACACACACACACACACACACACACACACACATATATATATATACATATACATATGTATTATGAATAATGTGTTTGTGTTGGATAGTTTCTGAGTAGGATTCTCTGCTACCGACTACTGACTCTGTATCAAAATTTTATGCACTATGATCTTTACAAATGAATTTAGAAGGATATGTGAAATACAGTGAGTTTTATTAAATAATCATATAGCTTATGGCTTATGAGTATTTAATAAATAACACTTTTTAGCTGTCTATAAAAGCCTTTTTTGCATAACAAAGTATTTTTCTATAACTTTAAAGATGTTGTATTTGCACTAACTTAAAATATTTTGTTGTTTACAAGAAATACATAAATCCTATAAAAATTAACATGTACCAGAGTACTAATAACTGAAGACAAGCAAACAAAATATTTGTATTTAAAAAAAATTTATATTATTAATTCCAATATTCTTAAAAATAACTTCTTTGCAAATTTCAGTTTGCATACAATACGTTCATTGTGCAAAAAATTAATTGAAATTATTTTAAAAGCTTATCAAAATAGTTCTTCATGATTAAAATTCACACACACACTATATATATATATATATATACACGATAAAATTATGATAAATACTCGTATATACACCCAAGAGCTAAAACATTATGACCACCCCTACATTTTGCAATGAACTCGCCTGGATGACGTGGAAGACACGTGATCGGGTGGAAGTGGTATTTAACTGGTATTAAGTGGTGGTATTAATCCATGCCAAGGCGGGTTGAGGCTGTGTTGCGCGTCAAAGGTGGGCCAACTCGTTATTGACAGGTGGTCATAATGTTTTGGCTCTTGAGTGTGTGTGTATATATATATATACGTAAGTTTTATTTTATGATTATCTTGGCAGAATTTAAATATGTCTTTCAAAAACCTCTCCTAATTTCTCCTTTTAATTTCATTCATACCAAATAACTTTTGAACATTCATTTAAGTGATAAATATGAACATTTAATCTCAAATGAATAAATCTTATTTATATAATAAATCTCTAAGGAAACAATCAGCAAACCAAGAGTTTGAAAACTTCATGTGAAACTTGAAAATGAATTAACCAAGTAATTAAAGTAACCCTACAGAGTTTAGAAGTCTATTTCTGTGAATGAATTAAACAAAGTAGAAATGCAAAACTCTAAATTATTTGATGCAAGTTACTCGACCATAAAGAAGATTAACAAAGTATACAAAAGGCTTAAAGACAAATTTCTACAGTTTCAATTAGATTTGTAATTTTAATAACTTCGTTGATTCTATTTGAGGGCTTTATGTTAATATAAATATCATATAAAGAGCGATTTCAAATGAGATATTTGCAAAACCAAAAAGAACAAAAATCTTCAAAGGCAAAGTAATGTATCTGCTACTAAATTTAATATATTAATCAAACACATTCGGTTGCTTGAAGTGTTAATTTGAGTTTCACTTTTACGACTTAATGATGTTGTAAAGTGTTTTAAATGATAGATGTTTGCTTGTTGAAACATTTTTAAGTAGATTTTTAAATACATATAAATAATCAGCTCTTTATACATACCCATGTTAGTGAAAATTGCAACCCCATGAAGGAATCGTCATAATTTAATGAAATTTGATACACAGTTGAGTGGTAGTGGTACAAATAAATGATTAAATGTTCAAAGCAAACAAGCAATAACAAGAGATCGGAATCAGTATTTTGTGTAGCCACCACTCGCCGCAATAAGTGCTGCTACACAGTGACGTTGGAGTCAAACAAATTTTGAATGTCTGCCTGAGGAAGAGCATTCCATATTGTTTGTATGCGCACCCAAAGTTCGTTTGCAGAAGCAACAGGACGAGGATCACGAGCGAGACGCCGACCAACAAAATCCCACACATGTCCAATCGGCGATATATCCGGGGAATACGCAGGGCAAGGAAAAAGCTGTACCTGCCGCGTTGCAAAGAAGGATTGAACAGTCCTAGCGATATGAGGGCGGGCATTGTCCTGTTGAAATACAGCGCCTGCCAAGTTTTGAAGGAAGGGAACAGCTTGGGGCTGTAGAACTTCACTGATGTACCGGTTGCTGTTCAGTTTGCCTACAATTCTTAGCAATTGAGATCGTCCATGATATGCTATGGCACCCCAGACCATAACTCCGGCTGTTCGTCCACTGTGGCGTTCGATAATGCACTCCGGAAGGTGGCGTTCACCGGCATAGCGTCTGACACGAATGCGGCCATTATGGTACCATAAATTAAAGCGGGATTCGTCAGAAAACACGACATGCTGCCAATCATTACGCCAGTCTCTATACTGAGCGGCCCATTGTAGCCGCAGGCGGCGATAGATTAGCGTGAGAGGGATCCTGTTTAAAGGAGTCCTTGCGCGCAGTCCACGCTGCAGCAGACGTCTACGAATTGATGAAGCACACAATGAAACACCTGTAGCTATTGACCACTGTGCTGCGATTGTCTAGAGGAAGCTGTACGGTCCGTCAGCCCATGCGGACCAGGTGTCTATCATCGCGAGCTGACGTCACATTTCGGGGTCCACTCCCGGATTTCCGAGTTGTCCGACACTCGTCCGTCCACTGCTTCCAAAGGCGTATCACTGTGCTGCTGTTACGCTGCACACGAGCGGCTACTGCAGGATAAGACAATCCAGCTTCACGAAGGCCGATGATTCTCCCCCGTTCAAACTCTGTAAGTTGTTCAAATCTCGCTCTCTTTCGTCGAAGAGGCATAAGTATCCGATTGAGCTAACGTTTACCACTAGCAGATAACCACCGATAACCATACACGCCTCGCTACAGCCGTCTATTTATTTAGTCCTTCATGGTGTTGCAATTTTCACAAACATGAGTTTATTTTTAAATTTAACAAAATTGCTTGAAACGAAAATTAACAGTACCATTTAAATGAAATATTTGATATAGATTTTTATTCGAAAAATCCCCAGCCTTCTGTTCGCAAATTATTTGCATTTTAAAATAAAAATGAAATCATAAATGTTGCAGTATTGGGCATTTAGAATAAATTTAAATAAAATTAATATTAATATTTAATTTGTTGTATAAGATTTCATGTAGAATAACCATGAGAATTTACAAATCACATTAAGAGACCACATTTTCTTTTTATGTTGAAAAACATAATTTCTTTCTCGTATTGTGGCAAATCAACTGTGCATAGAAAATTATCACTTAATTTCTATCACCTTTAGAAAATACACAGTTTGGATGTCACTTCTTATACAAAATTATCACATAAAACGTTTTTTAATTTAACAAACGCGTTATAACTACTTACAAAAGAAGAAATGAACATATTACAATACTAAACAAATATAAAAAAGGGCATAATTTTTTTTAATTGCATTTTTGAAATCTACTATATTCAGTAATACGTGATTTCAGTTACATATTAATTTAACATATATTTGTAGTCTTTAAGTGATTTATCTTTATTTAGAGAACAAAAATCTAAACTTAAAAAGCTGAAATTGTACTAATACCTACATATATCCCTTTTTATTTTAACACCCATATTATTTACTTCTCAAGAAACAAATTCAAGAACCAAGTCCTGTCGTGTTACAAGATGAAGACACAGAGATCACATTGCAATTTTCTTTCAAAAAGAGGTTTTAGATAAAACTCGGTCTTTCGTACGTGCTTATGAAGCGATGTTCTGCAAAACACCAATTGCATTTTCCCCGTGGGTGACTGCAAATGTCATTATGAGTGGCGGTGCAGTAAGGATGAAACTGCATTGCACTGGCTTCTAAATATAAATGTATCCATTTCAGTTGAACAGCTCTCAAAAGAGACATAATGCTTGTGCAGAATGTAGTCCGTTTCGAGAAAAAAAATTATTTTACATGTTTATATAGGCTTTAAAACAAAAAATATTTGTTGTCTAATTTGTTCTACACATTTTTTTTTAAATGATAGATAAATTTCTTAACTTTTATTAAAATTGATTAATTACGATTGATCCATAACAATGGATCAAACGTAAGATTTTCGTCAGCAAATGTCCTTTATGCATTCAATTGAAAAAATTAACTATAATCATTGTTGTTCTTTTTAAATTATTTGCTTGTTCATTGTAATTTACACTGGTTTCCAAAAATTAAAGAAAACTCAGAAAAACTGTTATTATGAAATTTGTAGTCAACGGAATTTAATGAAACTTGGCGAAGCAATAATTATAAAGTGCTCCAAAAATACAAAAAGTTGTAGAATATTTTATATAATAAAATGCAAAATAAAAACATACAAAATATGTAACAGTTGAGATCATCATGAGATAAACTTTAATATAAAGTGTGATCACCTATACCAGCTAAACAAGTATAAGAAAATGGTAGTGTTTATTAATTCTGTTTGCCCGAAAACCTATTACTGTAACAAATTAGTTCAACCAAAATGGGTACAGAAGGCAGGTTAAGGTAAACAAAGCGTCCATTAATCCAAAGCGTCCATTAATCCAAAGCGTCCATCCGTTAAAGGATCCCAAATATCATCAAATCTGTTTCAAACGAGAAAGATGGTAGCCAACTCCTTCGCACAATAATTTTCACGCAGACAATTATCTACCAACTAAGCTGTGCCATGTCTAACATCATTGCCTTTTTGAATAAAGAAATAATCTTCACAATTAAAATCACAAGTAGATCAAGAATGTTGTATCTGTATAACTCTCTATATAACTGACCAGCAATGGTGTCTTTTTGACAATAAATAGACCATTGTTATCATTCCAAGAAATCGCCACGCATACATTGACCATACCAAATCTTTTTCATAGATATTGAGATAATCAGGAGTTCCTGACTTCGGCCAGGCAAACAATCTTTCGGGAGTCACTTACCAAACAAAATCGGTAAAGAATGCAAACATCCATTCATTCAATTGCACTAAATTTCAAATTCAAGCAGAAACTATAAGAAGGCATGTCAAAATATTTTTTTCAATTTGGTTTAGATCCTTCATTGAATTTATTGAAAAAAAAAAATTTAAAATTGTAGTCATTTTGTTTAGTAATGTTCTCTAATTACCATTTGCATTGTAAGAAAGTTCTTTTTTCTAAATTTTGATGGAATCGTTATTTCTAAATTTTATTTAATTATTAATTTGAATGTAAAAAAAAACTGAGATTTCTATTTTGCTATCTTGTGGTTGACGGGTAAAAAAAAATGAATAATTTATATCGCGAGAGCCCTGTACATGGCTATTCGGAATACTTCACTTTCCATCACCCAGAATCATAAATCAAAAATTCATAACCAATAAAAAATAAAAGCTCTTTTTAAGTCATAAAATCCTGTTGAAACGATCAACAGTACCTTTACATGTCATCGGATCGTACCAAGACTTATTTCGGAAAAACTTTAGTTCAAACTGGGACATCAGTTTCCATTCAACAAAATAGTTATGTGTAATTAATAATTTGAACTTTACGACAAAAATATTTTTCATAAATTAATAAATTCATGTAATACACTTATAAATTTTTAGAATAAACGTTAACTTATAACTGTTATATACCCGTAGTTGTCGATGGATGTTACTTTGAGATCTTATATACTACACATCAGGTGATTCCATCAAAATCTCCAGTGATTGTCCATTGAAAAATCAAGTATTTGTAATTAATCAGATCAATGTTTTTATTGAATAAATGCCACATTTTACACTTGAAAGTAGACGTCCACCAATCTCAAGCCTCAGCGCTGCACGTCTGATGGGCTTTGTGGACGCTTAACGCTCAATTCTCAACATCTTGGTGTGAATGCGTCTTCAAGAAACAAAATAAATTCAAATAGCGCATTGAGTACAATAAAAAGATCTAGTATAAATATAGGTACAAACATAAAGCGTTACTCCACTTTCGTGAATTAATATAGATGCATGCTTATCATGGACTGTCGGGCTTTTTTAATGATACCGAACCAATACCTTTAATGGGATTAATGAGGATTATCATGCACATAATCTTAATTACCAATTTCCCAATTCCGGCCATGATTTTCTATGTGATTCTGATTATTTATCTATGTTCTCTACCCATCTTTCATGTCGGAAAGTGGAGTGCATGCACACACTGTATAAATACTCAGTTAACTTAGTATAAATGATATGTATAACGATTTTCGTTTTATACAACTTCATCAGATACTAAATAAAGTTATAATGTATTATCAATATACACTCATATCAACAATAGTGATCAAGAATAAAAACCTGTGATTTTAGATCTTCCTTGATGAATACATAGATTTCATAATCTTTCCGAATCTAGCTTCTAACAAGATCCAGCATCGAGGCTTATAATCCACAACATATCTAGAAAATTATCTGGATCAGTGTAAAAAAGTATCCATATGCGTTGGGACTAAAAAGTAAGAAGTATATTTTTTTGTTATAGTGAATAATTACTGATACTCAAGGCAAGTCAGATACCTACAAAAAATTTAAAAATTGCACTTTTCTTTCTTTTTAGTATTTTATAGCACATATAATTATCATCTTACTGATTGTGCAATGTGTCTACAAAGGATTGCTTTGATTTTATAATATATGAGATGCAATGTTAGAACATTGTAAAATTATAACGTTTTGTTACTTTTCATGAGATTTGTGATTTATATACATCTCTAGATTGATCTAATATTTCAATTAAGTAATCAATTTATTCACACAACTTATCTACCGAATTCGTAAAATAAACGATGATGCTACACAATTATCTAGGAATCTATTTACAGAAAAAGTAAAACGGTAAGTTTTTCGTATAGCGGTTTCGTAGCGGAAAAAAATATACTACACATTTTTTCAAGCAACTGAAAAAGTCTCATTTATATCTCTTAAAGAATTTGAATATTTTTTTATCTTGTTATGTGTCACCTAAAAATACTTTTTTGTTAAATTTTGTTAAATTTTAGCAGAAAATAAGGTTAGATAATTTTTATGTTTGTCAGATTTTTATAACCTAATTTAGCAATAGAACCAAAACATTTCTATAAAACATCGTTTAAAAAGTTTTTTTTCAGAAGTTAGTCAGTTACCTTAGGATTATCGATGCAAAATAAGTATATTTATCGAATATATTATTGTAAGCAAGGTGAGTCAATTTACTTAACATACTATTACATGCAAATGACTATTTACACACACACACACACATATATATATATATGTCTATATTTATACTATATTATTGTACTCAGGATGTCTGTCTAGGAACACAATATGATATCCTAATTAATTTATAAAAAGTTTTCAAGTACAACAAGATAAATCAATTTGGTTAAGAAAGGTTCTTAAATACGATTTAATTACCAGCCTTGAAATATTACTTCTTAAATAACCACCGGGGAAAATTAAAGGCAGAATGCATTAAAACGTTTTAATTAAACGTTGTATAATTTATCACCTTGTGATTCTGCGATGATAAATATCCATTCTTGTAATTTTTTTCTATTAATATCCAGTTATAATAAAATTAACTGTATTTTATTTTTCCACTAATCACTTAAAATTAAAATGATATTTAAGATAATGATAAGAAGCAAAGGAAATGATTTGACTGAATAGTTACATAGATAAAATTTCTATCAATTTTATTTTTTAAAAACAATGAATATTTTATACAATTTATTCAATTTTGTTTATAGTTGTGTGAATAATTCTATCGTTATAAGTACCTCTGAATTTTAGGAACAATCAATCAACACAGTTACATTTTAAAGGTAAACCTACCAAATTTATTATGTCTTATTTCATCGTAGTAGTTATGTCACAAGTACTAACACTTTGTGAAGAAACTATGCTACTAAAATACATTCAAAAAATCTGGGGCTATCATTTAAAAAAAATGCTCTTTGTTATTAAAAACTATTTGTAAAATATTTTACTGTTGTTTACTCCAGTAAGTTTTTTTGCGCAAATGATTACATTAAATAAAATACCTTAATGCACATCCCAGATGTTATGTGCAGCAATTCTTCCAGAACAGCATATTCTAGAATGTAATTTCTTTTCATTTTCTTCTTGAATTCTTGAAGTGTCTAGAATTGGTTCTGATGGATTCTAAAGAAAACGGTATAAAAAATGACGACCGTCTCGTGCTTCTAAAACGCGACCAAAAACGCGTTTTTTTCCCCCAACAAATTTGCCTTCACAGAGTCTTACACCTTTTTTTAAAGCTTTTAGAACGGAGAACCATCTTTTTTCAGGAATATATATTTTTAGTTCATGCAAAAAAAGACTGTCTCTGTGTTGGCTAGAAAGGAATGAAATGAAATTTTCTGGGTTTTGTCAATAATTTTTCTGGGCAAGGGAAATGAAGGGATATTTCGAGGAATAAAGTTTGCATTTTAATAAACACAATTTCCTTTTGTGTTTAAACTCTACAATACTAGAAAGTTTTAAAAAAATCTTTAAAAATAATTATGTATGTTTTATTTTCAAAATTAACATCAAGAAAACGCAACGATACAGCTTGCATTACAATTTTGAATTAATAAAAAAAATAATGCACACGAAGTTAAATTTTGTCATTATCAGTTCTTAATTCATTATCAAAAGTAGTTTATTAAGTTGAGTTGGTCATTTAATATCTTGTTAATTACTTTTAAATCCCTATTCTATCAATATCATCCAACTATCAGTAGCCCAATGATCAATTGGCTATCGATCTGCCACTTTTACTACATGTTTCAAGTTCGAATATTGGCAGTGGCATGCATGTTTGTTACCGGTTATAAATCCATTTTAAACTGCAGGTCCTTATTTAATTATCGGAACGTTTGCAAACAATGACAGTAGAGTGACAAACCAAACTAAATCTATTTGTTAGTTTCTTTGTTTGTTTTTTGTATTACATTTTAAATAAGGTTTTCTTTGTATATTTTGTTTAATAATGCATAATAATGTTTTTATTTTTTTCAACTTAGTAAAGAATGGATATCAACAACAACAAAAAAAAATTCAAATATACGCAAAGTAAAATTTTATTGAAAATATACTCACTTTGTAATATTAAACTCAACATTTCACTATCTAAATATAATATATAATCCACTAAAAACCGAACTGGGATTTGATGGCACTTTAATATTACCAATGAGCATAGACAGCACAAAGAATGATTCGGGCACCGCATGGAGCCAAACGTAAAGTATTTGTCAGTTGAAAAATAAGATTTTGTCTTAATTAAAAATAAACTTATCAGAATTTTTTACGATTTTGTTTTCTGGGCACCAGATAAAGGTAATAATAAATCAAGAAAAAAAATGGATTTCTAAATGTTAAAGGCTTGAAATTACTCTAGTAGATACACACATACATACATCCATTTATTTATGTTTATAGAATATATATATATATATATAGAGAGAGAGAAAGATAAATTTTATAATTGCTTTAAATTTCAAACTATCTTTTCTACCTTTCAACATGGTTGATTTAAAGAGAAATATAAAATAAGAATTCGTAAAATGAAACGTATATAATGTTCAATATTTCATTTCATAGTTGCACAAATGAACAAGCATTGGGATTAAAATATGCAGATTATTTCTCGGATATTCCTTCTATTAGCCCAGTAAAAAAGAATTCATATTCTTATAAAACTAATATATTGAAAAAAAAAAAAAAAGCAAAAAAAAAAAAAAAATTTGATATGATATTAAATTATAATATGCAATTATTTATTGGCATATATTATATTTTATATGTAGTTTAAAAATTTCTATCAAATTGATCCTGTGTGTTATCATCTAATAAGTAAAATTCAAATGTTGACAAAAGTTACTAGTATTTAAAATGAACATGTTTATTTTAATGTTCCTTTTCTAAAGTTAAATTGCATGGTCGTACAACTAACATTTCAAAGAGTTTTTATTACTTCTACTGTCTTTTGAATTAGAAAAACGACACATTTTCCTATTATATAAATGGGATGTAAAGTAACCCTTAGAAGAAATGATGGATTATATTATATTTACCAGTTTCTACCATTTTTAATTTAAAAATTATTAAAAAATAATTCATGATTTTTGTGACAAACTTTTATTAAATATATTGCTTATAATTATTGAAAAGGAGTTAGAATATAAATTCAGGTTTGAAATTTTTGATGCAAAATTCAAAAAACAATTTTTATATTAAATTAAGTATCAAATTGTTTGGTATTTTATATAGCTACTCTATCAATTCTCTATCAAAAACATACAAAACATATTGTATAAATAGTAAAATTAAATTCAGATATATTGCTATCAGATACAAATGTAAAGGAACTGTAAATACAATATTCAAACAATGCATTGCAAATATATAAAAATTCGCTTCTGAATGCTAAAGACGGATGTAGATGGCAAAAAAATATAAAACAAATAAGAAAGCTAGTGTGAAAAATTTCTTAAAGAAGTGATATTCCACCAAAAGAAGAGCAACTTTTCCTTTCTGAATATTGCTTTTTCTTCCTGAGGAAGAAAGTTGCAAAAGATACGTTGCAGAACTTTTTTTTGTGGTAGTAACTTGCTTCGAAAAAAAGGGAAACTTTATCTTTCCTCTCTGATGAATACATATTGATTTTTTCCCCTCGACTTTATTATGCTTAATAAGAATGTTTATAAACTATTTTTCCCATCTTACTACTGAAAAAAAGCATTGACACGAAACTGCAAAATGTGAGGGATTTTTTTTTATCTCATTCAATTTAAGAACTCAACTAATTATAAAACTTCATAACTTAGAAACACAAAGAAAAAATAATTCATCTGTGTTTTATTTTGAATCATATCCAATATTTTTCTCGAATTACTTTTATGATATTTTTTAACCCATTTGTTTATGTTTAGGAAGATTTATTCTATTATTTTAATTAAATAACTTTTTTTTGTGGTAATAAAAGATGGTAAAGGATATTTGAGTTCATGATGCGAGACCTAAAATTTATTTCGTTGAAAATAAGATGGCGATAATTTAAAATACATTTTAAAGATTATATACCTTTAAAGAATATATATATATATATATTCTTTTTTCATTTAAAACTTTATTGGATTTTAATCTGAATATATATATATATAAGTGTGTGTGTATTCACTCATAGCCATAAAGCTTATCAGAAAAAAAAGGTACTGTCAGAACTAAATAAAATTTTGCATATTTATAATGATGTGTTGACAAAATCCTGTTTAAAGAATAGGCTCATTGAATCCTTGCTATGAGGTCCAATACATGGACTGAAAGTTGTCATAATTGAAAACGTCACCATTGTCACGGCATCTTAGATCATCATTTTGGGAATCGACTGTTGTTGGTAAAGAATGCTACTCTAAATAATGAAGTGAATCAACTACCAAATAGAATTGAGATTTTTATCTGAATGCTTCTTATTTCCACTACATTGCAGTTCAATTATGTCAAGCGACACATTATTACTAACGGAAATTGGAGACTGTCAGGTGACAGCAATGATTACAAGCAAGGTACTTCGGTATAGTACGAATAGACACAGGGGCTTATGCAAAATGCGCTGCTTATAGCATGATGTCACGTAATGATACAGACGGCTGTATGCTTGTTGTCAGATTGTGAGACAATCCCTCTTTTGGTAGATCTTCTTGATCCAAGGGCACCATGTGCGTGAATTAATTCTCGTTCACTAAATCCAACATTTCCTTATAGTATTATCACAGAGGCCAAAGAGTTAGACAGCTCGTCAAACATACCCTACAGCCTCTATCATTTCAATGATTACTTGACCAGATTATATAAAATATTTGATATCACAGAGCTATAATAATTATTTATAAAATTAAATTAACAAAATAATAATACATAATAATTTAAGAAAATAAAGTAATGATAAAAAATATTTACAGAAAATTTTATTTTATTTTTTTATTAAAAACATAGAGAACTAATATAATTTAATATATCTTTACTATGAAAAATAATTGATTGACAAAGACATTCTTTTTTTATTTCAATAATTGAAATACATTTGAATTTTGAAACGAATTTTAATGATTACAAAACAAATTTTCCCCTTTCAGAACAAATTTTGTCATATGTGTGTTATTTTCCCAAAAAAAGAATGCGATGTCTTTGTATAAAAATTTTCATTTTTTTTTCTTAGCATCTAAAGACTAAAAATAGCTTTTTTGAGTACTGTATTGAATATCTATAATGCTTACATTGTGATATTTCAGCATTTAGAAAACTCACGTATTATCTACCTCCAAGAATTCACTACTCATTCGTTGGAATATTAAAAAATAGGATTAAATTTTATTCAGATTAAACGGAAAAGAAAAAGAAAAACTTAAAAATAAATTTAAACAACCCTTTTATTGCTGTTTTTCTTCTTTTTTTTTTTAGAATAACACAATATTTTAAGCCAAATTTAAGCAGTATACCACAAGTATCTAACAACAAAAATGTCGAATAAGATTTTTGAGAAACAGCTCAAGAAACTTTAGGCTTAAACGAAAACTCAACAAGACCATTTTTTCATCGTCAAAATTCTTCCTTTGCACCTGAGGAAAAAAAAACGTGTTTAAGCTCTTCAGAACTTACGTTTTCTGCAAACTCCATCGGTGGTGGAAATCGAATTTCCCCTGTCGATTGATTTTGGTTCTGAAAACAAAAAGTATCACAATCGCTGGTGTCTAAATCCCGTTTCGAACAGAACATTTTCTGAACAACCGTGAAAAAGTAAATCGAAGCAAGAAATTCTAAACTCTTTTCCTGTAAATTCACATTTTGTTATTTTTTTTCCCAATGGTTTTAGTCATAAATAAATTTATTTTAACTTCAATTGTAGAGGATGCAGTGAATATTGTTCTAAAAAAATAGGGCTATTTCAGAAATGCTTACACTTTATGAAACATAAAATTTTTTAAAATCTACAATATATGAGAATTTCGTCGGATTTTGGGACGGGAATTGAATTTTAAAAAATGATCGAATGAGTGTTTATAAATTGCATTATATAACCATAAATAAATTTTATTTAACTGCAGTTGTAGCAGATATAGCAAATAGTTCAATAACAACAATAATTTAAGAAATATTTCCACTTCATGAGACTCAAGAATTTAGGATAAGTAATAAGTTGATGGAGTAGTGGGGTTGAAATTGAATCTTAAAAAATCCCTGTTTGAAAATGTAGTAATTATAATCTGAAAAAGATACATTTTCAGTCATAAAACCAACACATAACCAATCAAAATTCATAACCCCCCCCTAAAAAAAATATCATATATATATATATATATCATGATTAAAGTATAATAAAATTCTCAACATTTCCTTTTTCATAAATCTCTGAAAACGTTAATACTAAAGGATTCTTGAAACGCATCCCATAATGCATTATGCTAATACATATTAAGAATTATTGGGTCTGGAAAAATACCCAAATTGTACTTAAGAAACTTCTATTAGTTTTTGAATTAATATACTATTCAAACTAAACGAAAACATGGTATTAATTTTCAAACTGTGATGAAGTTAATCTCATATTTTTATTAAAATACTAAATTAATATTTTTGTTATATTTTGCATCATAACTTCAAGGTTTGGATTTTAAAGGCTAGAATACTTAAGCTAATCATACATGCGTGCAATACAATTAAGCATAATGAAGTGCTTACGTTAAAAGAAATGAAACAATTCTGTGTGACATATACACTTACACATTACTTAATTCCTCTCCATGTAAATAATAATAACACATGATAAATTGCCAATAGATAACACATGATATATTTTCATGATACGTTGTCAATTCTTAATAGTGCCACAGGCCACAAAAACCAAGTTTTATGTTAATATAAATTATTATAAAATATTTAATTAGTTTTGATGATCTTTTGTCTTGTATATTAATAATTAATATATAAATTTTGGTTTTTGTAATCAAGCAACTCACAGCAATAAAAACGTGCAAACTTGCCATATATCGTAGCTTATAACATAGTTTTAATATGTACTGTAATATCGCTGAATAATTAACTTCTGTTCATATATTTCATAGAAACAATTTTTTTCTGTGTCTCCTCTTAATTATCAATGAAAAACTTAAACATAACACAAATGTTTTTAATCTGACATATTAAGGAAATTTTTAAGCAATTGGTAAAAGAAAAGGGAAATGTCCTACAGATTTAAAATGTATAGAATCCTATATTTACACTAGATAAAAAAAAAATGGAATGAAATTTCCACTTTAGCATTTTAAATGAATGAAAGTATTTCATGAATACTTGTTGAAAAACAACATAATTGAAAAAAATATCAGATAAGTGTAATTGACTATAATATAATATAGTGCTCACAATTTCTACTTTATATATAAAGCAAAATTAATTTATGCTTAGTATAGTTAAATTACTCCTTTGAATCTTTTGCGCTGAAAAATGATATTGTTATGAAACTTTACTAATTATTTTAATTAATGTGACTTGTTATTTTTCAAAATGATGTATCTTGGCTCTAATGTATTTCAAAAAATGGAACCTGTTGACATAATACTCTATTATAACTCTCTATAAAATACTGAAGTTATTTATTTTAATTTTTTGGGTATAACTTAATTCAATAATTTCCACTGATAATCATCTATATCTTGAAAACTTTCATAAGACGTTAATTATCTCTTGAATATTGCTACACAAAGAAACTAAACAAAGTAATTAGTTACTAAAATTTCATATTCATTTAATTTTATTTACTAAAATATAAATAATTAACGATTAAACTTTTAAAAGTAAAATTAGAAATAATTTTTGATCATATTTCTTTTTGAACATCGCGAGGCTTTGTGTTCCACTTATGTACGCACTATCTGATTGATTATAAGAATGAAGACATTGCCATCCAGAGAGAGATCTTTAACATGGGAGAAAAACTGGAAAACTCCAACCATACAGATTGACTTATGATTTGAGATGTTTTACTCACATTCTCACAATCGTCATTGAATACCTCCTTATCGTGGCACATCAATACAATGGATAAATACATATTACTCATCTATTATCTGTTCCTTCTAATTTTACTATCAACATTTCTAAGATTTTACCCACATATTTTAACAATTTATGAAATTTTATTTTAATTATAAAATATTATATTCTTCACAAAAATTCCAATGTGTGACAAATTTTCATATCCTTGAAATAGGAATCTAGAACAAACTCTTTCTATGCATACAACTTCATCTTGGAATGTTTCTTTCCTCTTTTTCTGTTTTATAAAAAAATCCGCCTTTCAAGCGAAATTTAATACATATTCCGTTATTAATTATATCTTTAATAAATATATTGTATTAAAATTCATTTTATTTATTATTATTATATACTTTTGGCAAGGTCAGTCAAAAAAATAATGAACGAAACAGGAAGTAAAACATAAATTCGGGGGTATTTAATACGAGTTTAGCTTCAAAGAAAATTCGTGCTACCAATTAACTCGCAAACTTCTATTCTTCTAAAGAAAAAATAAATAAATTTAATTATTTAAAAAGATATTTATAAATAAAACCAGCATTTTTTTTTTTTTTTTCGTAATTAAAAGTATTTCAGACACCTTTTTAAATGACATAATCCTATACATATATGTAAAATATTAGGCTTTCATTACTTGAAAGAAATCTTTTACTGAATCGTTAAGAATTGTTTCTTTATAATTTTGATTTTTTTCATTGTTATTTATTTTTAATGTTTTGTTAAACACTATTTTTTGAAAGTGACGTTTTTTATTAGGGCCAGTGAGATAGAGCAAAAAGATAGTTCTACAAACAGTATATATAATCTTTAAAAAATTGTTATTTTATTATTTTTTGTCTGACATGTTTTTTTTTTCACCTTCATTTTCCTTTTATGGTATATTTTATGTATATGATTAACTAACTACAAGCTGCTAACGCTAGTCTGAAAATATTTGAAAAATTAATTTTTCCTTAATGGTTGAACCAATTAACAGTAAAAGAGTAGAATTTGTTAGTAACAACATAAAACTGACATAAAAACCCAAGCCGTTTCTTTAAAAAGCAATATATTTGTAAGTTTTTAAAAAGTTTTTACAGTGGTAAAAAGAACATATTGTAAAATTTTGTTTGTATAGAAAGCAATTAATCCATTAAACAATGTCAATTCATGTTAACAAATTTAATTCAATAATTCTTTTTTTTTTAAAGTTGAAAAAATAATAAGAAGTAAGTTTATTTAGAGCATAAAAGTATTTTTTTTTTTTCAGTCGACTCATTTATACTGTGCGTTTATATTGGTGTTGTGTATTTAATTTGATAATAAATAAATTGCTATGATAAATGCATAGTTGTATTATGCAAAAAGTCTTTTCGCCATTTGTCACAGTATCTTGATATTTATGAAGAAATTTTAATTTTTATTAATCGAGTTTTATATATATATATATATATCTCCAGTTAAATAACGTTTAATAAAAGTCAAATACTTATTAAAAAAAAGGCAAGTTAATCAAATATTTATGATTTATTCACCTGTTCGTTTGTGTAATGCAGGATGAAAAGTTTAATGAAATTTATAATCAAAGAATAAGCGAAATTTATAGTACGAAATAAAAAATTACTATTCACTGCTTTACATATTTTGTAATTGTAAAAATCTCATTTTTTTACACGTAGTAACTAAAATAACCACTGCTATAATTTGTTAATATTTATAGAAATGTAAAACAAAGTAATGTAACAATTTTTAATAAAAGGTAATTTTTATCTGCAACATTTGTATTGAGACATAAAAGTGTTTAGTACTCAGTTTGAGTTTAGATTTTTTTATTATAAAAATAAATGTGATTTTCAGATAATTTATTCGATAATTCGATATTATTTTTTATTAATTTTGACCACTCACTCACTCACTTGCTCACTCACACACACACACACACACACTCATTCGCTCAGTCCCACACACACGCACACAGAAAGAGAGATGAGCATCTGTGTTTGTGAAAAATATGATTTAAAAACACTTTCATGGAATTGAAATAATATCTGTAAACGAAAATGACTCCTATAGTATAACTCCAAAAAAAGATTTGAATCTCAGTAAGCACATTGGCTGAAATGAAATTGAATTAAGTCCATGTTTCAGGTAAGGATCTCGACCAAATGTTTTTATGTGATAATATAAGAAACGTTGGTGAACATTCCATAATTGTTGCAATAGGGCGTTACAAATGTCTTAGGCTCTTGTGGCTAAAAGGTATATTACTAAGAGTGGTAAAAGTTGGAGACCATAAACCACCTCGTCCAATTAATGATGTATTTGCCTTAACCATGCTTACAAAACATTTTCAAGTTTGAATCTCCTTTGAGGGGGAATATCTTAATTAAATTGAACAAGATAACTTTACTTTTCAACCAGAATACTAATTTTATATTAGTAAAATATGCAGCAACATTAGTTAGATACATCACATGAGATGAATGTTACATTTCTACTCATTTTATTAGTGCATCATTTATTATATTAGGAAAGAGATACATATAGAAGATTTCTAGCCTATTTCTGTTTTTCCATATTACATAAAACATATAAAAATAATAAAAACATATGAAAATATGAAATTTTTTTAATCAAATGAGAATTTTAATTAAAGATATTAGTACTAACAATTAATTAATTAAAATTGACCAATTATTTAGGGATTTAATGATTTAAATATTTATAAGAATACCCCAGAAATAGATTGCTGCAGTTGTTCTTATTGGCATTGGATTCAAAACCATTATTTAATCTCCATTTATCTTGTATATTTGATATGTTAGTAAAAATACTTTGAAATATCAGCTTTCTAAGCATATTTTCCATTAATTGAAATGCAAGTAAAAAATGCTGATTATCCTTTATTTTCAAAGAACTCCTGGTGAAAAATTTCGAAATTCCTAAATAAATTTTAACTGTCTTTGTAAAATCCACGTTAAAAGAAGGAAACAATATTTATTAAAAATCCTTTTTCTGTGGAAGACGAAAGAAACCAAAGAGAAATAAATTGCCGAAGGGAATACTCAATTAAAGGATTTGAAACCGCAATTAAATCCCTTTTAAAAACTAAGTGGAAAGAACTTAATTGCATGAAACAAGAGAAATTTCTTTTACTTTTTATCCATGATGTTAATTTTACATTATAAAGTGATTTAAAAATGTTTCGTTGAAGTACATAGTTGCTAAATTGAAAGTATGTAAGAACGGGCATTGAAAGTTAAAGCGTTTTCAATAAAAAAAATTTAATGCGTATAATGGTGCTTATTTACGCCAGAAAATGCATTATCGAAATTCCTTAGAAAGTTTAGGTTAAGAAAGAAGTAAATTTAAATTTCAGCACGTTTTTTATTAGTGAGGGAATTGTATTAATTTTAAAACTCCTGCTGAAATAGTTAGAAAAATAAAATGCATTTAATATGCAATTTTTAAAATGTAACATTGATATAATACTCTTTTTAAATGTCATTCATTTTTAATTTAAAAGTTAACTTTAGGTAAATAATCGTAAGAAATTCAGCAGCCTTATTCTTTTGCTATTTTCACAAGAAAATGACTGATTAAAAATCCGTTTTTCAAGTAGTAGTCTGTATCTACCCTCTGCCTATACATAATGTTTCGTTAATACCCCATACACAGGTCAAGCTGAGAATTTTTCATTTTAATACATAAAAGTTGGCAAAAAAACATTATTTCAAAGTTGTATATTTTTCGAGAAAAATGTAAAAGAAAAAGTATGAAGTCATATCCTATGCACGAAAATTCAGCTTTAATAGAAAGATGAGCTGCAAAAATTGAATATAACAGGATGATTAGATAAGAAAGTGTTTGAAATGAGCTCACTGTGCAATGTGTAAATTTACTAGAACCAGCCATATAGTGTGCACAAAAGAGAAGATAGCAAACAGACATGCAACTAGATGTTGTCCTGTAGTACCTCGAGTTCGATATATAAATCCTCTCTTCAGTATGTTTGTATAAGAATCCTTCCTAGGGAGAGAAAGATAATAATAATTTTTGTGTTACCGCCATAAATTTATTGTTTTCCAACTTGTTATTTAAAAAGTATTGTTTGTCAACTTGTGAATGACATTGAAATGACATAGAATGATAGCGTAATCTATAGTGAAAGATACCCTCAATCCCAAATTTTAGTACATTGTGACTACACTGATAGTAGATGATGCACTTATTGCTCCATTATCGAATGGGATACTTTTCACCAAGCAATGATTGCCTATAGTTTGAGCCCACTGAGGGGTGTTCGTTTGCTATAACAGACGTGCATCTACCATTCATCTCTTTGCATATAACATGCATCTATCGCCTATCTTTCCTTTCGCATGCTACCGGGGTATACTTTGAAATCTTATTTTTAAAAAAATTTCTTCCGTTTTGCAGCTCCTGTTGCTTTTGGTTAAGCCTATTTTCGTGGTATGGGACATGATGTCATAATTTTTTCCTTGATCATTTTCTCGAAAATTATGTGTCGTAGAAGAATGGTTCATTTTTATACACTCTTGGCTAGGAATTCCATCCCGTGTATCTGATAAAAAGATATAATAATTTCTTTCTAAATGAAGGTTGTATTTGAAAAAAGTCTTTTTGGGAAAAGTATTATTGTATAATTTTAAAATCTTAACAACCATTTTTATACAAAATTCATATTTGATTTATGGTCTAATGAAAACCAGCGTAGCCTTTAAGAAAGAGGACATGGGTTCAAATATATTAGTGTATTCATTCAAACATTGTTTTCAGAATCCCGATGGCCATTATGATAGTGGCCCTAAACATCTCGCATCGACAGTCAGACTGTGTGTTAAGAGTGTACTGGGTCTTCTTCCATATGACACACATATGTGTGGTAGTTATTTTTTAAAATACTCTCTATAGATATCCTTTCTTTCTCCATCACTTTACGAACTGTTCGCGCCATTTGAAATATAATAACGGCCACGCACGCCATCAACGGATTTGAGCTGGTTCTGTCTTTCACAATAGCAGTATGCATATTGTCAGTATCAGATTTGAGATATGATGACTTAATCAGATGTTCAGGAAAATTAATTAAAGGATACAAGTTTATGCTAACAAAATGTTGTCCAAAGCATCTCTTTATCACCGCTAGATTGAAGGGTTTCAGCATACAACAAATGTCCCTGCTTTCGCGTTTTCTTGATAAATGCAGTTGAAAACATGACTCATCGTATATCTTGTTTTCAATGATCCACTTTCCATTCCTCACCTTTTCTCATAAGTGAATTTGAAATGTTTTATCTTTTGTGTCTAGTTCCTTAATTAAGATCTGCTGCAATTAGCTGCCGTAACCCGTTCTGTCTTTTAGAAGTCTAGCGACTCCTTGTTTCGTCTAGCATTCACTAATTGGTGACGACCATAAATCGTGCGTAAAATCCCAGTTTTATGCCTGAAAATTGAGTTTTAAAACAATTTTGCTAGAATCGCTATTAAACATTTAAAAAATGCGGCTGTTTCGCTGATACTCCTATTTATGGCTCCGGGCTACCATTACCATGCATTTTTCAAATCTGATAGTTTCTTATATGTTCAAAAGCAATTCAACTATACTACTATCTCAAGGAGTAAGCTTCATTATTTTACATTAAAGTAGCATTTTTTATAACCACATTGTGCCGTCTTAGTTAATTAGCTGAAAAGTGACCATAATAAAGTGGTAAAATATTTTTTTAAAAAATAAAACTGTAAACCATCAAGATATTTATAAGAAATATTTTATATGCTTTTTTTTCTTTATAACCAAGTCATTCGTTTAGAGTGTGTTTACCAACGTGGGGCTCATGCTGAACATGGGGGCAATTTGATTGTTAAGGAGAGCAATTTGAAAAAGGATTCCTCCAGACTTTAAAAGCAACACTCTACTGTGATTTAACTAATATATGCAAATCGTCAGATCGAAACTGCATATTTTTGGCTTTATGATCTACTCGGATCTATAGCTGAATAATTTTCAAATACTTTCGAAAAAAAAATTTTTATTACCCGAAACCTTTTCAAAAATAATAGTGTAACAACGAAAATTTATTCTGATACTTCCTCCTAGAGAAACCTCACATAATCGTATGGCGACTCTCAGTCGCTACTTGTTCTAGTGTATTGAATGGTAAATGATAGTCGCCAGTCGAGGGCGAAGAGTTAATAAGAGAATCGTTGGAGTTATTTTGTAATAAGTGTCCGATAAAACTTATGAAAATAAACATTGATTTTAAAAACTATTTATTTTGAAATTCTCAATAGTCACAATTGGCAAACCTGCTATTGACCCAATGACAACCTGCGCACCTTGTGCGAAGGAAGGCTGATCCACTGGTGGCATAGCTGCAGTCACTGCTTTCAGAAACAAGAAGACTCGATAGCGATTCTGTAAAACTTATCACATTGGTAGTCAAATTTGCCTGGAGGGAATTTCCCGGGTTTTCTCCCACATGATACGCAAATGCTGAACAGTTATCCCTAAAATTCACCCAAAAAGTATTGTCCTCGCTATCATTCTCTCAATGGGGTAGTCATATTATACACAACACGCATTCATGTTAAATCAAGATTTTACACAACCCTGGGGTGAGGTAAAGGAAAAAAAAAATATTAATTAGAACGGTCGTTTTTTTGGGGGTGGAATATTTTTCTTCCATGTTTTCTGTGATAAGTCAACATTTTTATATAATAAGTGTGTGTCTATATATTTGTAGGGGTGTAGATATTTGTGTTTTATTTTTATTTGTTTCAGTTTTAGAAACACACATATTTTCCAGGGACATTTATCAAATTGAAAAAAATTACGTTATTTTGCGGTGAGGTGAATGTATCATATACATATTTAACTAAGTATTTTTCAGTCTCCACTCCACTTCACTTTAAATTAATTTTAATAATATATTTTTAATTTTTAACTGAGCTTTTATTTATTTATTTCACCCCATAATTAAATGATGAGTACAAGGAAGAAAAAAAATCATCAAGTAATTGATGAATAAGTAATTGATGTAAGATGAGTAATTGAAGTAATTGTAACATTGAAAACTCAGGAAACACACTGTATTAAATTTGAATTTCATATTTTTTTATCAACTATCAATTAGCTTTTCAATTGTTTTGTAAACATTATAAAAATTTATATTTTATCTCTTCAATAAAATCAATTGATAACTAATATTAATCTTACAAAATTAAATGCAAAGCTTATTATGATATAAATATGTAAATTCTTCTTCTTTAATGGTGCAACAGTCCCATAATGGACCAAGATCGTCTGCCTGCTGGCATGTTTCGAGAGAAGAGATGGTTTCTTTTTACAGGGTAGGATTATCAGCCCTATTCTTAACACTCTACACTCATATTAGACAGGTACCTATGATGTAATGTGGATTGCGAACCACTACAAATATCCATGGCACAAACGGGACTTGAACCCGAAACCTGTGATATTGAACACCAGACCGCTGATCACTCAGCCAACAGGTCCCTAAAAAATGAAATGTTTTCTTTTTACAGCGTAGGGTGGTCGGCGATATGCACAAAAGTCATATTCGAACCGGACCTATGACTTAAAATGCATTCCAAATCACTATAAGCATCCATTCCAATGGCTCGAATCCGAAACCCATGACACTGAACATCAGGAAATTAGTCAATCGGCCATCAGGCCCTTAATTATTTAAATGGAAATAAAAAAAATCACAATTTAATCTCAATAAAAAAATTAAATTCAAAAAAAAAATCTCAATTTAAATGTTGAAATTATCAAAATTTTATCAGATCATTCGCTTCATTCAATGGAAACTTTTGTTTTAAATTTATTCGCAATAAAGGAATTCTAATACTAGAACTAAAACAAAGACCTTATATGAAATATTTGTATAACAATAAAAAATATAATGCTCAGAAAACTTTCTACCAAGTAAAATTCTTTATAAATCTATCGATTTGTGTAATTAAACAAGGATTTTTAATACTTACTATTAGGTCCTTAATGGTTTAATCAATACTTTCAGCTTCATAAATATTGTTGTATTTCGCAAAATAAGTTAATTTTATATTGCATATAATTTCATTGCATATAATTTTGAATATTTCTAAACAAATTAGGAACAAAATTTAATCATGTTATATAACTAATTTTCTTACTGCACAAAATAATTTTTTCAGAACTGTAGATTGTAATTATAAATTTGCATAGTAACCATGTAATTAAGAATCCACTAGGTATAAAAATAAAAATTTTCATTACATACGAGTATATTTCCGAGTCATGTGTCTCCACTTAATTAAAAAAAAAAAAAAATTCTACGGTTTCCCCTTCTAACGCTTCGTAGAGCATTACTGCAATTCTCGGAATCCGTGAAATGAAGAAACCACTGATGCTGATATTAATGAAGGTTACAAAGCACTGCATCTCATCTATAATTAGATTTATACTTTTCTGATTTCAAATACATCTTGTTCATACTTTCGTTTTTTTTTATACTTATCTTCATAATTTCCATTAAATAATTTTGCATATTGATTAACATTTGCAGGAGAAAATTAAAAAAAAAAAAAGGTTTTACGATTTTTAAGTATGAAAATTAATGAATATTGCAGATAATAAAATATAATTTTTGATATTATAAAGTATATGAATTTTATTCCTCGAAAAAAAAAGTTTTAGTAACTTTTAGAATTTATTATGAAAAAAAGTATTGTGCAGTACAAGCATTCTTACAAAATTATCATGCAAATATAAGAATTGTTGTTCAATTTGGGAAAGCCATATTTTTTTTAATTATATGTATATATATGCTTAAATTAATATAATAATTTCAAGAATAAGATAATAATTTAATAATTTAAATTATTAAAGGGTTTGAGTAAATTAATTTTGAAAATGTCTTTGTATTTCATAATAAATACGCTACAGAAGAATCTCTAAATGTCACCTAATTTATAAAAATGATGAACATATTTTCTATAAAATGCTATTGGTGAGATAAGACTATTAATTGAGAATTTTCTGTGTTGAAATAAATTCATTGAAAAGAATTTAATAAATCTAGAACTGTAGAATATTTATGCTTTTATTAATGGTCTTTTCGAAAGCTAAATATTGCTGTGTCCAAAACGTAATACCAATTTTCAATTTAAAATTCCCGGAGATTATGAAATTTCAATTATTTTCTTTTTTAGGTTGTTGGCACTGAGGGAAATTTGACTTCAAAATATTCATTAGTGTTTGAGTTACGCTTGCCTTTGTGAGACGCTAAAACTGATTCCGGCGATTTTTGAAATGTCTGAATTAACTGAGTAAAGAACTTGCATTAAATTTTGTTTGTAGAAACGTATAAAATGTTGCAGAAGGCATTTGGTGAGCAGTCCTATATCGGAAAGAAATGTTTAGAAGTGTATAAACAGCTTAAAAGAAGACAGAAAACGCGTTGAAGACGAAGGGCCCTCTGGTCGGCTATCAACCTCAACCGACGAAGCTCACGTCCAAAAAATTAAAGATTTGGTGCTTGTAAACCGCCGATTTACAATTAGAGACCTATTAGCATCATCAGCATGTTGGAATTTCAAAAGGATCCGTAAATTCCATTTTGGGCCTCAAACGCGTCAAATCTCGATGGCTACCGAAAACACTGAAAGAGCCAGCTCAAATTGCGTTGATTCCTCGTGACTTTTTCGACAAAAGTGAAACACATATCGTTCCACAACCACCGTATTCACACAATGCGACTTCTGGCTATTCCCTAAACTCAAACGACCACTCCGGGGACACCGTTTTGAGATTCAAATCGCCTCGCACTTTGAAGGCCATCCCTACCGATGACTTTTTAGCATGAACTGAGGATTAGAAAAAAGTTAGCGTAAGTGCATTGTGTCCAGAGGAGATTACTTTGAATGCGATGAAATAAATTGGTTTTCCTTTTTGAGCACCCTTATACCCTATCCCCAGTTGAAGATTTAAGTAATTTGCCACTAGAAAGCAAAAAGACTTCCTAAATGCGTAGTAAATTGAACGTTTTAAAGATAGGTACCTCTGAAAGGAGGTTCTTACTACTTTTATTCTATATTTGGTCATACAAATTCTGAATACAGAGTGTTTACTTACCTATTCCTTTTCTTAAACTAAATGGAGAGACACAATCCGAATTGTAGAATTTCGGTATAGTCCCTGGAGATTTAGATAAGTCTTCATTTGACGAGATTCTAACCATGATTTCAAGTCAGTTAACACAGTGCAAGGTCAGTTAACATTTTAAGTCAGAAATACAGTGCGTTATACACAAATCCATTCTAGTTCCAATTAAAAGAAAGATTAGAAAATTCCTTGTAGTACTAACCAACATTTGTCATGGCTCGTCAAGGGTGCCAAATTGCTTAGGTTTGTATGTTCTGGAAAGGTGGTTGTATCAGACGAATATACACTATCTGGAAGAAAGTGACGGGACACCCCTCGAAAAGTAGAAAAGTCGATAATACAGCTGACACATGCGCAATAATAGGTATCACGTGTCAGCCATACCCTATAAATACTCTGTGGAGTCGACTACAGTTGTTTTTTGTCAAGATGCCCCACGGGAAGAGTTGTCTGAGTTCGAGAAAGGTGTGTTGGTTGGATTGCATCTTGCCAAGGTGTCAATTAGGGAGATATCCCGTCTCCGTAACTGCTCAAAATCAACTGTAGCACGTGTTGTGTGTCGCTACAAGACCGAGGGACACTGTCAGAACAAACCCCGAAGTGGACGATTTACAGTTCTCACCAGCAGGGACCGGCGGGTGCTCGGCAGGGTGATTCGAAGTAACCGTCAAACATCCATGGAAAACATCGCTAATGAGTTTAGACAAGCCACAGGTGTGGCCGTTTCGACCAAGACTCTTCGTATAGAGGCCCATAAGTTAGGTTACACTGGACATTCGGCCGATAGATACTGGGATATTCTCGACAATCATGTCCTTCTTACCTTGTGGGCAACGTACGGTATGGATAATTGCTGGTATCAAGAAGAAAACGCAACATGCCATCTTGCAAGGAGGACTCTTGATTGGTATGTGAAGAACAACGTTAAACGCATGGAGTGGCCGGTGCAGAGCCCTTATCTTAACCCAATTGAACATCTCTGGGACGAATTTGACCGTCGGTTGAGGGCCTGCACCCACTCCCCAAAAGCAAGCCTGAACTATGGAACTTCCTGTTAAACATTTGGAAGCAAATTCCTCTTGCCACTATGCTAATTTAGTGGAAAGCATGCCCAGAAGGGTCGCAGCCAAATGAGGTCCTACCTCCTATTAATTTTAATAAATATGGGTTTATGTCGTTATAGTGTCGTGTCCCGTCACTTTCTTCCACATAGTGTAGTAACGACTCGATAATTTTAGTGTCAGCATGTATAAAGATTCTAACATCGATAGTTAGACTGCTTCGTGGCAGTTTTGGTGATTTTTTTTCTATACAATACTTGCGACATACACTTCCAACAACAATTGTGAGATATTTAGGGTATACATTTTGGACTTTTAGAAAGTTCTCTTAGAAATCAATGTCCTCCCCTTATCGCCAGTTGGAGGATTGTTCTTAACCTAAAGTGGAACACTAGATCCAAATTTAATTCCTATTAATATTCTGTAAGGCTAAATCTATACTACAAATAAAACAAAGAAACTCTTTCAGCAACTTTATTATCAACATTTTGGAATTGAAAAATGATGAATTTGGGATTATAATTCTCCCATTTAATATTTTGTCATCAATTGTTTTTGTATGATTTTTTTTTGATTGAAAATACATTATGTAAAAATTGATTTATTTTGAGAAATTAATATTTGTGAAAATATTTATCTAATTAAATTTTAAACCGAGTCCAATTTTAATTCATTATAAAAATTAAAACTCGCATAAAATTTCAAATGAAAGTCAATTAGTTTGTTTACATTATAAGATTATTACATGGTTCATAATTTTAAATACAACTATAATTAAGAGAATTGTTAGTAAATCAATAAATATTGCCAATTGAACAAGCCTATTATATTTATATTAATAAGCATTTAAATATAGATAACATAATTTATGTTATTAGCTGTAATTAAATGAAAGTTGCACAATTTATTGAAATAATTTATTTTTCAGTAACATTCTTTAAATTCTGAAATTTAATAAATTAGTTTAAATAGCGAATTATTTTAATGAATTCCATTAAAAAGCATTTATTTCAAGTGAATTTACTTTTAATTGTATTATTTTCATCATAATAATCTATTTAATATTATACATATAATTCATAATGAAAGGTTTTGGAATTTGGATAGAAGGGATTTGTTAATTGGAAAGAAATTTGTTAGATTTTGTATACAATTAGGGACTACTTGTAATTTAGATTTTCTTAGTGTAATATCAGTTTTCTTAGTAATTAAATTTTTAATATAACTCATGCATAAATATAAATAGAATATGAATAATAAAGTCGTTATTATTGTAAATATTTTTTTATAATTTCATTGCTTTGAAAGTGTATTTTGTATATGTAAGATAATACATTTTTTTATGTCAAAAGAAAATGGGCCTTTAATTTCGAATAAAACACCCCTCCCCACCTATATATATATATATATATATATAGTGGGGAGGGGAGTATATATGTATATAGGTGGGAAGGGATATATATACACTGAAGTGACCAAAGTCATGGGATACCTCTTAATATCGTGTCGGCCCTCCTTTCGCCCGGCGAAGTGCAGCAACTCGATGTGGCATGGACTCAACAAGTCGTTGGAAGTCTTCTGCAGGAATATTGAGCCATGCTGTCTCGATAGACGTCCATAATTGTGAAAGCGTTGATGGTGCAGGATTTTGGGCACGAACAGACCTCTCGATGATGTCCCATAAATGCTCGATGGGATTCATGACGGGCGATCTAGGTGGCCAGATCATTCGTTGGAATTGTCCAGAATGTTCTTCAAACCAATCGCGAACAGTTGTGGCCCGGTGACATGGCGCATTGTCATCCATAAAAATCCCATCGTTGTTTGGGTACATGAAGTCCATGAATGGCTGCAAGTGATCTCCAAGTAGCTGAACATAAGCATTTCCAGTCAATGTTCGGTCCAGTCGCACCAAAGGACCAAGTCCATGTCATGAAAAAACAGCCCACACCATTACGGAGCCACCACCAGCTTGAACAGTGCCATGCTGACAGTTTGGGTCCATGGCTTCGTGGGGTCTGCGCCACACTCGAACCCTACCATCAGCTCTTACCAACTGAAATCGTGACTCATCGGACCAGGCCACGGTTTTCCATTCATCTAGGGACCAACCGATATGCTCACGTGCCCACGAGAGTCGCTGCAAGCGATGTCGTTCTGTCAGTAAAGGCACTCGAGTCGGTCTTCTGCTGGAATAGCCCAAGAAAGCCAAATTTCTCCGCACAGTTCTAACAGACAAGTCCCTTGTACGTCCCACATTGATTTCTGCGGTTATTTGACGCAGTGTTGCCTATCTGTTAGAATTTACGACTCTTTGCAGACGTCGCCGGTCTCGGTCGTTAAGTGCAGGCGGTCGATCACTGCGCTGTCCATGGTGGGATGTTATGCCTGAAATTTCCTACTCTCGGCACACTCTTGACACAGTGGATCTGGGAATGTTGAATTTCCTAACGATTTCCGAAATGGCATGACCCATGCGTCTAGCTCCAACTAACATTCCGCGTTCAAAGTCTGTTAATTCCCGTCTTGCGGTCATCATCACGTCAAAACCTCTTCACATGAATAACTTGAACAGAAATGTAAGCTCTGCGAAAGCACTGCGCATTTATATGTGTTCTACGCGATGCTACTGCCATCTAAAAATTTGCATATTGCTATCCCATGATTTTTGTCACTTCAGTGTATATACATGAGTTTCTCTATTTTCATGGGCTTTTAGTGCTTCAATTTGGTCTTTCTTGCAGTCGCTTTCACCAAGAAATAATTAGTTTAAACCTTTTACTTTACTTACAGCTTTCAGCAACATGCTTATTAATCCAGCTCTAAACTTTCTCTGGATCAGCGAATACTCTTTGTTATTATAGTGATGTATTGGATCTGGTAGAGGGACATTTTTTAGATTATGAGCACGGAAGAGAATTTATAAGAACAATATTTTTAAGATCCTGGAACACTTTCTGACTCCCTTATGCGACTTCTGATAAAGCTAGCTTTTCGACATTATTTTTAATATCATTCATTTTCTTAAATACGTTTCTTTTTATTCTCTCTTGAAGTTATGTATATTAAATACATGTATATTACACAAGTACTCAAATTAAGATGTTATTTAGAGCCAAACCTAACATTCATGAAATAAAATATAAATATTGAATCTAGAGTTATCAAGTCAGAGAAGTCCAAGGGTTATAATAATTAATCAGGCAGTTTCTTCTAAGTGGGTGATATAGTCAAAAATGGTATAATAGACCAATAGTCTAACTAAAATAGTCCGGGTTTCTAATCCAATGCATCAATTTAAGCATTATAATTTTTTTGAAAAATAGTAGAAGAAATTGTAAATAATTAAAATATAGCATTAAAAGAACTTCTAAAAATTTTATAATTTAAGATTAAACTTTTGATTGACGATCATAAGTTGATTGATTGAACCAAATTGTGTTGAACCAAGTGCTGAAATCACTGAAATTATCTAGGTATATATATATATCCGACCATATAGGTATTACAGATAATAAATGATGCCAATCACTATTGAGTCTGAAAACCTCTATTCTGCTCATTTCATTACTCAACACATACACACACGCGTGTGTCTGCATGTGTGTCACATTTTGAAGGCATAGTAAATCTCTCATTAAATCTTTCAAAATTTTAATAAAGTATTCGTCAATTTCAAAATGGTGTAAAATATATGTGCTATAAAACTGAATTATTTACTAAACAAATAATAAAAAAAAAAAAAAAAAAATTAAAGTCAATTCCTACTTTTTTTCCCACTATATTGCAGAAAAGTCCTTTACAAATAAAGTTGAAATTTTCCTCTTATATCTGGCGCCATCTATTGGTAGCTGCATACAAACTTAAATCTAAAAAAAAACCTAAAATTAATTAATTAAATTTTATTGAAAGAATTAATATTTGAAAAAACTGTATTAACATCAAATGTCATCCACTACAAGTTAAAAGAAACTGTATTTTAACTTGAGTGGAGGAATAAAAAATATTTTATTAACGATTGAAAATTTAAACAAGATATATATAGGGAGAGTGTGAACTAATAGAAGGAATTGAAAAAAAAATTGTTAACAGCGAATTCAGCCTTTTTTTGTGAAGAGGAAGTATTATTTTCTAAATTACATGTGCTAAAAGTGCTGAGTAGACAATATTTTAAAAATGTTTTTATTTATTGACAGGAATCAAAATTGCTAACTATTCTTTGAGATCAACAAGTGGTAGAAAAACACCATTACAAGAATGCATGAAATGTTCCACACGATTAGGGGAGGATGTAAAGAAAAAAATAGAACACAGAAGTTGGTTTTCATTGCCAGATCCAGGAGAACAAACTTTCAAAAAAAATGGCAGCTGATTGGAAGTGCAAGCGGATTACATTCGGCGAAGAAAGGTAAACTGAAGAAGAAGAAGAGAAAGCGGAGGATAATTGAAGAGGCGAAATGTTTTTGAAAAGAACAGTTTGAGCTCCAAATATCGACCCAAGAGTAATAAGATGAGCAGGATTTGGTGAAAATTATTTGCGAAGAATTGAAGTGTTCGTGTTTCGGCGAAAGAAATGTTTTTTTGAATTTTAACTAGAACAGTGAAACCGTGGGAAAAAAAATCAAAATTTATTCTGTGTTTATTTTTAACAGATTTTTCTTTATCAGTGTTAATACCAAGTAGGTAATGCAATTAATTCATTTAAATATTTTGGTAATATGAACGATCTCTAAAGCTGAAATAAAAAATTTTAAAAATATAATTGCAAATAAATTTAAAGATTTCTATAGTGAAATAATGAAAGCATATTAATAAAAATTAATGGTATTTTAAATCTCCAGTTGTAATTTTAAACTGAAATTTCGGCATAAGTATAATTTTGAATAATATTTTATATTATTGTTAAAATATTAATAATATTTTATCCTAAAAATCTTGTAATATTGACATTAATTTCTTAGGGAAATTAATTAAATTTTTGTTTTACACGAGTTTCTAATTTTTTTCCATAGGAAATATAAAAGCAGAATGATCTGAAAATAGAGATTATTTCGATTTTTATTCTTAATTTCATAAAGATACAATTCAGTACAAACTCATTATGCCATTAGTAGCATTTCGTTTTAAAAATAACTTTTTACAATTTACATTTAATTTCATTATTTGTACTTATTCTCGTTTATAAGTAATAACATATAATTTTAATTTTAATTTTTATTTTAATTTAAATTAATAAGTGTAAGAGAAAACATGTCCTGATCATACGAACTTTTATTACGGTGCTTCTAGCTTTTTAAATTTTTCCTTTAGAACATTTAACATGGGGTAGCATTTTTCCATTGGAAATAGAAAGAGCATTTCTGTTCCCAGGGGAAAGGGATATATATTCCTTAACAAGAGCATAATAACAACATATCACTCAAATCTGACAGCAGATAATCAGTTTCATGGATAATGAGACATCATGAAATCAGCGATTGTCTGTTAGACCTTCACAGGTCGAAAAAATTACAGATGGGATATGGATTACGTGATGATATTATATGTATATATATATATATATATATATTTATAATATATACGTATATATAATGCTTGCAAATAAAAATTAAAGTGTTTCCATGAACCTGAAAGGGGCTCTCTTCTTGAAGCCGTTATAGATCTAGTATAGATCGAGACGTTACAATGGGAACACAGGAGATCTCCCTCTGATCCATTCATGTGGTTGCAATATTCCTTAAAAATATATTAACTTAAAAAATCTGAAAAAAGAAATGCTTTTTAAATTTTAGTAATATTTTGTACAAAAGTGTATTAAATCAATTTGCTTAAAATTCCACTTTAAGTATAAAAATCAATTTTAATTTCAACATTAATAATTTGTAGCTGATGTTTTCAAGTAATTTAGATGTTTGTATATTATTTATACTTATATACTCTATACTTAAACCAGAAATATACTAATTTTTGAACAATTTTATGCTTATTTTGGTTTTTGTTCCATTAGTAGCAATTCCGCTTAAATATATTAATGGCATTGAGGATAATTTTTGATGAAAAAGAATTATTTATGCATTTGAACAACTTTGAAACAAAAATAATTAAGTTTTAAAGCTACTAATGACATAAATTCTAAGCAATGATTCATCAAATAACAGTAAATGGCTCTATTTTTAGAAATACTCATAGATGAGTATCATTTAAATTTGATATGCTCTAAGGATTATAATTATAAATATTTTTTGTTTAATAGAACTTACCAGGGATGAGATATATCGGATGTTAAGAAATTACGTTAATGATGTCTATAAGCTTGTAAAATTATACTATACTGTTTTCTCATAACTTCTCGAAAACAACTGCAAATTGTTTGTTCAAGAAATTAATGAATATTTTTAATTACGAATCAAGCAATTCCTGGATTTTGGTACAGTATTATGTAGAGAAGTATTAAGGAAATGTCCAATGACTTAATAAAAATACGAATTTATCTGGATTTGGAAATATTGATACCGATGAAGAATACTGAATCAAAAAGAAAACAAGTAATAAAAAAAAAAAAAAAAATTAAAGTCAATTCCTACTTTTTTTCCCACTATATTGCAGAAAATCCTTTATAAATAAAGTTTAAATTGTCCTCTTACGTCTGGCGCCATCTATTGGTAGATACATGAAACTTAAATTAAAAAAACTAAAATTAACTAATTAAATTTAATTAATGAATTAATATTTGAAAAAAGTGTATTAACATCCAGTGCCATCACCTACAAGTTCAAAAAAATGTATTTGAACTTGAGTGGAGGAATAAAAAGTATTGTATTACTGATTGAAAATGTGAACAAGATATATATAGGGAGAGTGTGATCTAATAGTAGGAATTGAAAAAAACATAGATTGTAGGAACAAAAAAGTCATAGAGTATATTTTCACTTGCACAGTTTATATGTGTATGTTAAAAAATACATTTTCTCGAATTTAGGAGCATTTATGCTAATTAAATACTTCAGAATGATAATAATAGAATAATAAATACTTCAGATTGATAGAAACAATCTGCATTTTAATTATTTTATTTTGTACAACCTATATTTTATAGCAATGAATAAAAATTTCACACTACGTCAACTATTTATATACAACGAAACAGATTATTCTGAATGAATCTGAGACTTAAAAAACAAGCAGTGATAGACCATAACAATTTATTTTTAAATCAAAAATTTTATATGAATAGATCCTTGAAAGAAAGGCCGATTCTCAAATACTATTGTATGTTTTATAAAACACGTACTTTCGAACGGCTAACAAGACCAACTATAGCCTGCAAAGTAAAATCCTCCTCCTTCTTTGATGACTTAGGTAACAATAAGACTAATCTCATATCGCCACAGGCAGTTTCTGACCTGCATCGGGCTAACTATTGCTTTAAAACTCATTTTCTACAGCTGTGATGTTTGTTATAGTTTATCTGATGTTGTTATTCGGTTCAACCCAATGCGTGTAAAACATTTTTAGAAGGAAATTGGTTTTATTAAAACGGGCTTTCTGAACTTGAAATGATACAGTAACTTTCTTATATATTGGCTAGCATATGAACAAATTAAAAATAATTTAGAGTGAAATGGATTGAAAATTGAGACAATGAGTATGGTAATGATTTACTTTGAATGATAATTTGCATTTTTTAATGTAAAATTATTAATTAGTAACTAGAACAAATTTTGTATTTTCTAATGATTATTTTAATATATGCGCAGACGTATTATAAACAATATACAAAACACCGATTGTCTCACACACGACATTTGTCTTTAACTTCAATAAGGATAATTTTAATTCCTTATTGAAATCTAATTGTTTTTGTTAGATGTTTATAAGTGAAGCTGTATATATAATAATAGTAATAATGATGAATAATAAATATAAATATAATTGAAGTGAAACATAAGTGAAGTGAATTAAAACAAAATAAATTGAAGTATAATAAAAAAGTGAAAAGTATATAACAATTTTAAGGAGATAAATAAGTAAATGTAAAACAAATGAAGTAAAGTTCATTAACAATAATAATAAGTGATTAAAACGTGACATAACTGAAAAAGGGACGTAAAAGAAAAAAGAAACAAAAATGGTAAACAGAATACTTTTATTAATAAAGAACGGTTTCATTAAAACTACGAGCACGAACAGGAGCAAGTATGCTCAAATAAGTTAACAGTATACTTAAATAAAAAAAAGCTACGTTGACAGAATACATAAATAAAAACGTTAAATTCCGTAAATGAAAATTGAATCTCAGATGACTCTCCTTACAACTATTAGAGACTTTATGTAGTTTTGAGTGAATTTTATTGTCACGGAAATCTCTAAATTGGCAAGTCTTTCGTTTTTTCAGTATTAGACGTATTTTTTGCAGAAAACAAATATTACACTGTAAATAATTAAAAGACTTAACATTTATACTTTTTACACTTATACAGCAATTGTATTTCTTATGAACTGAATTCTTGGTTTAGATGGATTGAAATTTGAGACGGTGGGTATCAACCCTATAAGGCATCATAAATTAAAAGGATTTCCCATGGCTATAATGTGTGTGTGACATCGCAAATTTCAATTCTTGTTATTAAATCAATAATGTATAGCACGTGCGAGTGTAAGTAAAAAAGATGGGGTTACAATTTACTGAGAATGTACATGCTCTATGTACTGTAACTAAGTACATTATTCTTTTAACATTTCTATTTGTTGAAATATATAGGAGATAATACAAGTCATTGATATTTGCAATATTTTGTTACATTTTTTTTATTAATTGTTAGATTTCAATATTTTATCTTCTTCATTGACACAACAGCCCCCTGATGGGCAAAGGCCGTCTGCCTACTGATAGATTTCGAATCAGAAGATGTTTTTCTTAAGGAATAAAGTTATCAACCCTATCTCCAACAGTCATAATATACCGGGACCTACAGTTTAAAGTGGATTCCGCACCACTACAAACACCCATGGTACCTCCGGGACTCGAGCCCAAATCTGTGGCATTGAGCACCAGAGTGCTAGTTACTGACCCCTTTTTTGTGTTTACGTTGACTAATTGTAATAATTAAATGCAATGATTTAAAATATTGCTTCTGTTTAAAACAAAAACATTGTTTCTATTAAAAATTAATTATCTGTTAAAAGTAACCCCAGAAGTATAATCAAAATTCAAGGGGGTACGTTATCATTAGCCATTTTTATGTATCGTTCTCTGCATTTATATACTAACAGCTATAAATGAATTCTAAAATATTCCTTCGTTCAATACAGTAAGAGACAATTACAAAAACAAGTTAATTTTCTCTCAAGCTGCTATAACACCTGGAATCATACTATTTGGGGCTTTATAAAAATAAGCCAAAATAGCAATAAAAACTATACTATAAATAAACTCTTATGTTACTTTATAAGCTCTCTAAGTCACCAGTTTCAGTAACTGAAAAAGTTACCGAAATCAATTATTTCCCAAGACACAATCCAACCACAAATGTACTTTATTACTACTCGAACTCAGGTAGCAATAACAACGCCCTATAATTAAAACGCCCTATTCCATAAATGCAGCATTGATCTTCCATCACCCCAGATGCTACAGGTTTGGATAAAAGTTTCTCGTTTTAATCTTCTTTTCTGCCAGAACTGGCTTTCGTTACCAGTGGAGCGCTGCAACTGAATTACTGACGGTTCGTTGGTATGCGTCAGAAGTGACCACTTAAGGCAGTAAGCTTCTTATCTTCCGATGAAGCTGCTATCTGGTTTCTTCTCTTAAATTTCAAGTAAACAGTCTTCGTATCCCTTTACAGCCGCAGAATGCTCATTTTACATTCTTCGTCGGTTGCGAATCCAGGAAACGATGCTGTGATTGTCTGCGGGAGATTAATTGATGGACTGAATTAAATTGGGTCTTTTCTGTTGGCGGAATGAATCATCTGAACTGTGTCGTTACAGGAGTGTTGTGGTTGGAATTATAAGTTGTTTTCTTGTTATCTGCGAAACACGCTTGTCGGAAGGCAGGTGTTGTTGCACGCATTATTTAGAATGAAATTTGATGGGTTGAATTTTGGTGTTAGATTGAACGAATGTTTAAACCAGAAAGTTTAAATGGAGTTTGATTTGCTTTTATGTATTTTACGATGAAAAATCCGCAAAGCTTTAATAAAAGTACCAAAATATCTACGTGTTAAAATTTTTAAAAAATTATTAAGTTCACAAAACGTGGTTTTACTATCCATTGTATTAACGACACTATAAATTGTATTGTACATGACAACTCAAGTAGTTTACTTTATTAAGTATTACTTTCAAGGATTATTTCATATTTGGAATATAGTTTTTTTTTTCATATTAATCTATAAGATGAAAAAAAGGTCTTGAAAATTATTTTTTCAAATATTATTTATGTTTGAAACAAAAACATTACTTTATTACAAATGAGTTATTTTTTAAAAGAGACTCCACAAATATAATAAAATTCAATGTGGTACATTATCATTAGCCACTATTGTGTATCGTTCTTTGCAGTTTTATTCTAACAGATATAAATGAATTCTAAAATATTCCTTCGTTTAATAAAGTAAGAGACAATTACAAAAAAAAGTTAGTCTCGCTCAAGTTGCAAACAGCTGGAATCATACTCTAAGAGGGGTTATAAACAATAAACCAAAACATCAGTAAAAACTATGCTATAAAATAACTTTTATGATTCCTTATAAGCTCTCTAAGTTACCAATTTCAGCAACTGAAAAGTTGAAAGTCACTGAAATCAATTATTTCCCAAGACACAATCCAACCACAAGTGTACTTTATTACTACTAGAACTCAGGTAGCAATAAAACTTAAAACGGCCTCTTCCAAAAAGGCAGCATTGATCTTCCATCACCCCAGATGCTACAGGTTAGGAGAAAACTTTCTCGTTTTAATCTTCTTTTCTGCCAGAACTGGCTTTCGTTACCAGTGGAGCGCGGCAACTGAATTACTGAAGGTTCATTGGTATGCGTCAGAGGTGACCACTTAAAGGCAGTAAGCTTCTTATCTCCGATGAAGCTACTATCTGGTTTCTTCTCTTGAATTTCAAGTAAACAGTCTTCGTGTCCCTTTACAGCCGCAGAATGCTCATTTTACATTCTTCGTCGGTTGCGAGTCCAGGAAGCGATGCTGTGATTGTTCTGCGGGAGATTAATTGATGGACTGAATTAAATTCGGTCTTTTCTGTTGGCAGAATGAATCATCTGAACTGTATCGTTACAGGAGTGTTGTGGTTGGAATGATAAGTTGTTTTCTTGTTATCTGCGAAACATGCTTGTCGGAAGGCAGGTGTTGTTTCACGCATTATTTAGAATGTAATTTGATGGGTTTAATTTTGGTGTTAGATTGAACGAATGTTTAAACCAGAAAGTTTAAATGGAGTTTGATTTGCTTTATGTATTTTACGATGAAAAATCCGCAAAGCTTTAATAAAAGTACCAAAATATCTACGTGTTAAAATTTTAAAAAAATTAATAAGTTCCCAAAATGTGGTTTTACTATCCATTGTATTAACGATACTACACTATGTGGAAGAAAGTGACGGGACACGACACTATAACGACATATACCCATATTTATTAAAATTAATAGGAGGTAGGGCCTCCTTTGGCTGCGATCACAGCTGCAACCCTTCTGGGCATGCTTTCCACTAAATTAGCCATAGTGGCAAGAGGAATTTCCTTCCAAATGTTTAACAGGAAGTTCCATAGTTCAGGCTTGCTTTTGGGGAAGTGGGGTGCAGGCCCTCAACCGACGGTCCAATTCGTCCCAGAGATGTTCTATTGGGTTAAGATCAGGGCTCTGCGCCGACCACCCCATGCGTTTAACGTTGTTGTTCACATACCAATCAAGAGTCCTCCTTGCAACATGGCATGTTGCGTTGTCGTCTTGATACCAGCAATCATCCATATCGTACGTTGCCCACAAGGTAGGAAGGACATCATTGTCGAGAATATCACAGTATCTATCGCATTCATCGCATTCATCGCACCATCAACCTTCACCAGTGGGCCAGCCCCATACCAGGAGAAACAGGCCCATACCATCAATCCTCCTCCACCAAACTTTACAGCTGGGACGACACACTCGGGCAAAAGGCGTTCTCCTGGTAAACGCCATACCCAAACACGTCCATCGGAACGGAAAAGGGTAAATCGTGACTAGTCACTCCAAAGGATGCGTTTCCAGTCATCCAGAGTCCAAGTACGGTGGTCTTTGACCCATCGAAGGCGCGCTTTCGTGTTGGTTTTCGTTATCAAAGGCTTATGAGCCACCGAACGTCCAGTGTAACCTAACTTATGGGCCTCGATAGGAAGAGTCTTGGTTGAAACGGCCACACCTGTGGCTTGTCTAAACTCATTAGCGATGCTATCCATGGATGTTTGACGGTTACATCGAATCTCCCTGCCAAGCACCCGCCGGTCCCTGCTGGTGAGAACTGTAGGTCGTCCACTTCGGGGTTTGTTCTGACAATGTCCCTCAGTGTTGTAGCGACACACAACACGTGCTACAGTTGATTTTGAGCAGTTACGGAGACGGGATATCTCCCTAATTGATACCTTGGCAAGATGCAATCCAACCAACACACCTTTCTCGAACTCAGACAACTCTTCCCGTGGCGGCATCTTGACAAAAAACAACTTTAGTCGACTCCACAGAGTATTTATAGGATATGGCTGACGCGTGATACCTATTATTGCGCATGTGTCAGCTGTATTGTCGACTTTTGTACTTTTCGAGGGGGTGTCCCGTCACTTTCTTCCAGATAGTGTATAAATTGTATTGCACATGACAACTCAAGTAGTTTACTTTATTTAAGTATTACTTTCAAGGTTTATTTCAATATTTGGAATATAGTTTGTTTTTTCATATTAATCTATAAGATGAAAAAAAGGTCTTGAAAATTATTTTTTCAAATATTATTTATGTTTGAAACAGAAACATTGCTTCTATGAAAAATGAGTTATTTTATAAAAGAGACTCCACAAATATAATAAAATTCAATGTGGTACATTATCATTAGCCACTATTGTGTATCGTTCTTTGCAGTTTTATTCTAACAGATATAAATGAACTCTAAAATATTCCTCCGTTCAATACAGTAAGAGACAATTACAAAAACAAGTTAGTCTCGCTCAAGTTGCAAACAGCTGGAATCATACTCTAAGAGGGTTTATAAACAATAAACCAAAACATCAGTAAAAACTATGCTATAAAATAACTTTTATGATTCCTTATAAGCTCTCTAAGTTACCAATTTCAGCAACTGAAAAGTTGAAAGTTACTGAAATCAATTATTTCCCAAGACATAATCCAACCACAAATGTACTTTATTACTACTCGAACTCAGGTAGCAATAAAACTTAAAACGGCCTCTTCCAAAAAGGCAGCATTGATCTTCCATCACCCCAGATGCTACAGGTTAGGAGAAAACTTTCTCGTTTTAATCTTCTTTTCTGCCAGAACTGGCTTTCGTTACCAGTGGAGCGCGGCAACTGAATTACTGAAGGTTCATTGGTATGCGTCAGAGGTGACCACTTAAAGGCAGTAAGCTTCTTATCTCCGATGAAGCTGCTATCTGGTTTCTTCTCTTAAATTTCAAGTAAACAGTCTTCGTATCCCTTCACAGCCGCAGAATGCTCATTTTACATTCTTCGTCGGTTGCGAGTCCAGGAAGCGATGCTGTGATTGTTCTGCGGGAGATTAATTGATGGACTGAATTAAATTCGGCTCTTTTCTGTTTTCGGAATGAATCATCTGAACTGTGTCGTTACAGGAGTGTTGTTGTTGGAATGATAAGTTGTTTTATTGTTATCTGGGAAACATGCTTGTCGGAAGGCAGGTGTTGTTGCGCGCATATTTAGTATATGATTTAATTCATTGCGCTTGGATGTTAGATTGAACAAAAGTTTAATCCAGAAAGGTTAAAGGGAACTTGATATGGTTTTTATGCATTGAAAAATCCGCAAATGTCAAATAAAGGTATCAAAATATTTACGTGTTATAATTTTCTTTAACAAAACTGTTCCCAAAACGTTATTTTACTATACATTCATTGTATTTTAAACAATATATTCCGTATTGTACATGAAAACTCAAGTGGTTTGCATTATTAAGTATTACTTTCAATGATTATTTCAATACATCGAATATATTTTTATTCTATATAAGATTAAGAAAAAAATCTTGATAATTAATTTTCATTCATTTAAATTTTCTTAGCGTTTAAAATCTCAAGAAAATTTTATAAGGAGTTAATGTCAACAATAACAATAGTTAATTATAACAACAATTATTTGTTCTTTAGTTTGAAATAAGTTTTGATTACATTGGAAACACGTTGATAGTTACATGAATAATTTGTTTTATCATTCAGCATTTTATAAGATAAGCGTATATATGCAAACACATGAAATGTTCCACTAGTATACACTATTAAATTCGAGATAATTGTGGACAAGATGCTGTATCGAAAGTTTGTACTTAAGTTGTGGTAACATACATATAAAACATGATGCTGCTGTGGAAAACCTAAGGCAATTGCTATGTTGATCTTTTTGCAGCTTGGATTTAACTAAAAAATTTGGTTATTATGTGAATAAGATAACAAATATCAAAAATGTATTTCTAACAAAAGGTATGATACTCACAAAAATTCAAATAAAGAAATTCACACATCAAGTTGGGTAAAAAGTAAAAAGCCGTATAACAGATGGCAAAGACATCAACCTTAAATGTCAAATTAGGTTTGATGAAATTATTTAATTAATCAAAAATTAAACAAGCCATTTTCAGAAGGCTGCAAATAAAAAAAAGTGAACATTGAATCTTTAGAAGGAATCTTAAATGACAGAAATACGCTGCTTTGAAGAATGCAGTTAAAAACAAATATTAATATGTAACAGAGAAAATCTATTTAGATTTCAAAATTTAGCTAGTAAATATTATTAAATTCAGTTGATAAGTTTTTATAACAAACTTTTTAAATTTTATTTATGCCATGTTCATTATAATATTAGAAATATGCTAAAATCCTTTAAAAGATTCTTTAGTTCCATTACGTGTTCTGTAGAATTATATTCACGCCACGAAATGAAATGTTAACAACTTAGCTATTTGCATTGAAAACAGTCGTGAGAGTACAAACTCATTAATCCTTACAATTTAGAAGCAATTTGGTTGCGGCAAGCTAATTTGCGCGACCGTCGGGATTACAATCGAAAGCTATAACCCAATTTCAGTGGTAAGCATGTTAAAGCTTTAATGTTAATATGCGGCAAAAATGTTTGTCGCAAATTGTGTTGCATAGGAAATACCTTCAATCCATGTTAGAATCGAAACAATGAGTATGTATGAATTGGGGATTCAAATATTTGCTTCCTAGGTAATATCCTATCCTACTGAAACTTTTCAATACAATGAAAACTCGAAGTTTATATATGATCTAAATTGAAGTCATTATAATGAACAAACTGGGGTTCTGATTATAGGGATTTTTGCATTGGGATACATATATGTAGAAATATAAATCACTATTAGGGACCTGGTGACCGAGTGACTAGCGCTCTGGCGCTCGGTGCCGCAGTTTTCGGGTTCAAGTCCCGGTGGTGCCATGGATGTTTGTAGTGGTTCGGAAACTATTTTAAACCGTAAAGTTAAACCGTTTTTCTAATATGATCGTAAAGCGTTGTGGATGTAGTGATACTAACGTCCGTAGCATATCTTGAAGCTACACGTGCCCTTGGGTAGTGCTAAATGAGTAAAAGCAGTGCAGTCTTGCTTATGGCATAAAAATAATTTATATTGCCAGCTGCATTAGAAAAAAACAACATAAATTACTGTTAAAAAAAGACTACTGATTTTGCATCCTTTTCTCCATATTTTTACACCATAACGCTCAAAGCAAACTCATAGGTGAAGGGAAAAAATATATATTTTTTTAAAGAAAGCAGATTTCAAGTTTTAGAAACAAAACGACAAACTAATAATACACTTGTCATTTTGATCTTTATATTTATACTTAGTCTATGTTTTTTTTGTTGTACATCAATGGGGCTTGCGTTCCGCTTATGTATTCCACAAACAATTCACCAACAGTTGTTGTGGAAAAGAACATTGCAAGTTAGGATTAATAAGCCTTCATGTGCATGCCGTAGAGAAGAAAATCTGAAAACTTCCATCAAGCAGACTGACTGTCTATGAAGATGGAATAAAAACTTATTTATTTATTAGCCTACAAGCAGATAAGTCTGGAATTTTAACTTTCTACAACGTAATCTGTGGCTGCCATATTACCACAGAGGCCTTTGTAGAATTTAAAAATTTACCATTTTTCATTCAGCTCTTTTCTTGTTTTCTGTATGATAAGAAATCCAGAATTCCCCTCTTAGAGATGTTCACTTTGTCTTTAAACATGTTTGTTAACTGCTTTATATAACTTTCAGATATTGACTTCTGATTCAAAATCTTATGAGTCCATCTCGTGTGCCATTGCCCTACACTGCTGCTTATGTTTCAATACATAATTTGACTCAATGCCTATTGCATATAAATGACACAGAAATCTTAAGATACCAATTTTAACAACAATGTTTAAAACTATCGCCTTAAGTTGAGTCTTTAAAATAGATACTGTAAATTGGGGTTTGATAAATGTAACTGAATTCTAGTCAATTACAAATATAAAGTTGTCTGCTTTAAAATTTAAAAGCAGACTAATATCAAACTTATGAACATCATGTCCTACTAGTGGGGCCTGAATGATCGAGTGGGTAGCGCTCTGGCGCTTGATACCACAGGGTTTGAGTCCCGGCGGTGCCATGGATGTTTGTAGGGGTTCTGGTTCGGATCCCCTTTAAACCGTAGGTCCTGGTCTAATATGACTGTTGAGAGTAAGGCTGACAACCCTATCCCGTTAAAATAGTAAGCATCTCCTGTCCAGAAATCTGCCAGTAGCCAGACAGCCTTTGCACAGCATAGGGCTGTTGCGCCACTGATGATGCCTTACTAGTTTTGTTCTACTTCAACTACATTTTAAATTCTTTGAAAGTTTTACTCTCTGTCGAATTTTCAGCGGTTGGTCATCATTTTCAATAAAATATTTTTGACTATATTTTTTTAGATTATCATCTTATTATTTTAAACTTATTTTTAAACTATATTATATTCATATTATCACCTTATTATTTTAGACTATATTATATTTATATTATCTTCTTATTATTTTAGACTATATCTATAAGGATTACTGAGGATCTAATCCATTTGAATATTGTGGACATTCAAAAACATTAGTTCTGTCGCAAATCTGTGCTAAGTCAGACAAAAACACTTATTCTTCATCTTTGGTAATTAAACCCTTATGTATTAAAGTTGTATCTCTAAGAATTTTATTTATCTATCAGAAACACTAATTCTGTCACAAACCTGCGCTACAGATAGTTCAGTTTTCATTTGGGAAGAAAATCTTTACGTAAAATTGTGTTTTCATTTCAAATTATTCATATTTAGTATCTTTGACAGCTTCATGCTCATAAAAGAAAAATGGAGAATTATAAAATGCACACTATAACAAAGATCAATCCATTAAACATTTTGACTCTTTTCTGTTGCCTTTTCCTTGATTTTAAATATTTTTAAGCATTTTTTTACATTAATACTAATGTATACAGTTATTGTTTTTCTACCAACTAATAAAACTTTTTCAGCTACAAGAACTTTATTTTTGTATGTATTAAAAAATCCTTGAATTTACACAGAACAAAAGCATTGAATATATTTTTCCCCGCTGATACTCTAAATGAAACTACGATTTGAAAAATTATACCTTCTCTCTTAATATTACGATATTTTTTTGTTATTTTTTTATTCTTATGTAATATTTTTTGGTCTGGTACAATAATTATTGATTTTTCACACAGAAACATTTGAGAGGTTTTATTAACGGCAAATGCACATCAACCATACAAAGTTTTTCCAGTTTTATTTTTACTTAAAAGAACTTCCCGTATATATTAAAATATTCGTAACATATTTTCTTTAAAGGTTACAAACTCATACACTATGTATACAATTCGTCTGATCACGTTCGAGGTGTTTTTATAAGTCTTAAGTAATGAAATATGAACAAAAAATTAAAAAAAATAGAAATAAAAATAGCACACGTAACAAATATGTGAATCGCATAAAGTAAACATATATATTTGCAAAAGAAAAATAATCAACTCGAATGGAGCAAGAGAAATTATCTCATCAACTATTTAGATACCACTAAAAGAGAGAGTGAGAGATACGAAGTATCAATGTAGAAAGATTATAAGATTCAAAGATTATAATACAAGAAGTTCAAATTTCACACTTCACTTTTTCATTTTTGAGCTAACCTTTTTTTTTTTTTTTTTTTTTTTCCATTCTATCCTATCGTCTGTGGCAAACGTTTATATACAATATCACAGTCCTCATCAATTTTATTTTATTTTTAAAGCAGTCAAAGCAGATGGACCATCCTACCCGCTAGAAAGGTATGTCATCAGTGGTAGCGAGTCAGACATACATAATATTTATGATCAAAAAAGTGAAAGATGCCTTTCTGCTTGTTAGTAATAATATGATTAAATATCTTTCCAGAGTTCCATTTATTAGCTATTGCCAACGTCCGTCAAATGTTAGAGATTAATTAATGTAGAAGGCAAAAAAAAAAAAAAAAAAAATCCCGGCAGGTATTTTAAATTGTTGCATCCCCCTCCCCTCCCGAAGAAAAATAAAAGAAAATGTGCTGTTTATTTATAAATGTGCAAGTAATGTTCTTTCAAATTATTACTATTTTTTTTTTAACTAAACAGAAAACAAGTAATATAAAAAAAAAAATAAATAAATACCTGCTTAAATTCAACTTTATTTGCAAAAGACTTTTCAAATTAAGTTGAAATTTTCCTCTTAAATCTGGCACCATCTATTATTAGATACACGCAACTTAAATATAAAGAAACTAAAAATTAATTAAATAAATTTAATTAATGAATTAATATTTGAAAAAGCTGTATTAACATCCAGTGTCATCCACAACAAGTACAAAAAAATGTATTTGAACTTGAGTGGATGAATAAAAAGTATTTTATTAACGATTGAAAATTTGAACAAGTTATATATAGGGAGAGTGTGAACTAACAGAAGGAATTGAAAAAAATTATATTTATAAATATAAAATGAGATGCAATTTTTTAAAAAATGATAATTTATTATAATTATAAAAAATATAATTATAATTTTTATTTATTTTTTTAATTTATACTTTAATATATTTCAAAAAGAAATAAGAAATATGCTTATCTATAAAAGAATATTTAATTTAAGTATGATAGTAAAATACAGAATGTGTGTTAATTCTGGTTGAATATGTTTTATAAATATAAAAATGTTTTTCTGCACAATCAAATTAATTTTATAAAATAAATATTTGCTGCATATTTCAAAGTAATTTACGAGAATATTTAGCAATTTACAATTTTAATTAATCTATAAATTGAAGATACTATATTAATTGAATTTAACAAAGTTTTAAAATAAAAATACTGCTAAAAATTTAGAAATAATATATAAAGAATGATTATGAAAATTTAAATTAATGAGGCAAATGCAAATTTTTATAATTAATATAAATAAATAATAAAAATAAATAAAAAAAGTCTGTAGTTATAATTTATAAAAAAAAATTATGAATTTACAAGATATTATTTGTAAAATAATGAAATGATTACAGTACCTTAATTAATTAATTGAAATCTCGATAAAATATAAAACAAATAACAATACAACTATTTTTTTTTGTTTTAATCCCAGATGAAAATGTTCTGTTCCATTACGCAAAAAGCATATTTCATTGTTATGCAAACAAAACTTCCATTTTTGGAAAAATATTTCATTATCAGTTAAACAATGAGTTTTTCTTTGTATTATAATTTGCATTGTTCATTAAAAATGGTATTTGCTCAGCTTCTAATTTTCAAGTTTTTAGAGAAATGTGGGCTTGTTTGCTTAAAATATCCATCCATATTTTTTTATTTTTCACAATAAATTGTTCAAGTAAGTCATTAAATTCTATACAAGTAATTGTATTTCTTTTCATTTTTTTTGTAGAAAAATTAGTTTTTAACACCTATTTATATTTAGGGTTAATTAAAAATGTTATCCTAAACAGAACGTTGGTTATGAAAAAATTTATATTAATTTAATAATTTATTAATGAAGATTTTGATTAAAAAGCTTATATCCTATGTATATTTATAATTATAATAATGAGTGAAATTTAAAAGGAAATTGCAAGTACATATTTTATGTAATAAAAATGAAATTTTATTTTATTTATAGATTCTAAAACTTCTCTTGAAGTGTTTGGCTCAAACACAATAACATTTACCAAAAATAAAAGATCTGAGCCTGCTGAAAATGATAATTTAGGTAAGCCATTTTTTCTTAAAATTGTAATCTTTATTAGTCAATCTACTCTCTAGATACCAAATGATCAATTAAAATATATTAAATATTTTAAAAACCTCTTCATGTGATTGGTTGGAGCAGAAAGTAATTAATCAATAAAAGCATTTAAATTCCCTACTCCTTCGAGACATTCATTAAACTCCATGATAAAAATACGTAAAAATCCAATAAAGACACGATCATATGTGACAGATTATAAAAATTATAAAAACGATTATAAAAATGTGCACAGTAAAAATGTTAACTTATTTGTTTAAAGTCAATGTAAAAACTACTTAATGTGCATGACACACGGTTAAAATATTAAGTTCAATTAAATTTAAAAAAAATAATCATTCAGAAAATCTCCTTGTCTGACTAATCCTCAGTTTTCTACAGTGCGGGACTGACATTCCATGAATAATCCACTCATGGATAGTGACATGGATGAAAGTACCTACGGTTTGAAGTGGATTCGGAACCACTACAATTATCCATGGCACCGTCGGGACTCGAATCCGAAAAATGTTGTATCGAGTGCCAGAGCACTAGACACTCGGCCATTCAGGCCCCCGTCTCATTGTATTAAAATATATCGCTATTATCTAAGCTGCTCTCGTGAAGGAGAAGATGGTTTGGTAAATAGGTTTCTATTTAGCAAGGTATGATTTGAATCCTGTTTCAGGTTTCCTGTTTCAATCCTTTTTATGTGAAGATTATTTAAAATTCTATTGATAAAATTTTGGTATTATTATTTTCTAAATTTACCCAAGTTCAAAATACTACTGACATAATTCTTATTATTTCTTCAAAATAATAAAATTTTGTTAGTAGCATTAGTTGCCATAAAATAACATTTATTTAATGCATTTCTTACAGATAAAACTATTTAGCATTGAGATATAATGTTCCGCATTGATTTCGTACAAAACCTGGTATATATGTGATGTTGTTTCTTATCCAGCTTGGTAAACAGCGACATGTAGACTAAGTCCAAGAACCCATGTGGTCTCATGGAAGGACGGAAGGGGGTTGTGATGGACCACTCGTATGTAGAAGTGTGACTTGGTTCCGATGGTAGATGTAACTATACCTGGTATAAATGGTGGTATGCGATTATGTATAAGGGTGTTCGGCATTTAAAGTTATTGAGATAGAAGCATTAAAGGAAAATAAAACGTATTGATTCTTAAAAAAATTATTTCTTATCTAATGAGAATTATTCTTAAAAGAAACGTATTGATGCACTTTGTTTGCTTCACTATGAATATTTTCTTTTTTCTACTGGGACAATTAATTAGGAAGCATAATTTGTTATAAGAAAATCAATAGTTTTCAAAAACACATCATTGGAAAATCCTCAATCCAATTTTCGATAAATTGTTTTTGTCTAATTAAACGCTTCATCATATTAAGTATTGTTCGGAAATTTTCTTTTTATTTTATGAACAAATCATGTTTCAAAAAAGCAAAAGAACAATTTGAGAATCAGTTTTATTTCAATTTTTAAGTTTCATAAAGACTTCTTTTTTTTTTCAAACCAATCTATTTTCAGGCCCTGGGCATATCTTGGCATCAGCCTTTGAACTTCTGAACGAGATAAGACCAGAAATTTCTGCTTTGAAAAGGTCGTTAAGGAGCAAGAAGATCGTCGAAAGACCTAACTATCCACCAGACGACTTGCCCGAATGTAAGTTCAAAAACAGCGCTCGATGTCGCAGTGCCAAGCAGAAACACAAGACTCGAGCCATAGGCAGTAGGAGAGTTGAACGCAGAAAGATAAATGGTATTTTTTTTTCTAATCTTTTATTTTCCTGTATTACTACTTTTACTTAAAGATCATTGATAAATATTTTAATACGTTTGAAATTAGTATGATTTTCGATTGTTATCTTCTCCAAACTAATCACTCTTAACGACACCCATTGGAGTTACGGAGAGTGATAAACAATAGAAAATAATAGTGTAACATTTCTACTCTTTTAGTGGATAGGCGTGGCTTTATTAGCTCTGCCACTGTAGTAATTCGGAATCTACTATAAACCATCGGTCCCGGTCTAATATGACTACTACTACTACTACTCCACACAGCATCATTGTGCCTTAGAGCTGAGCTGCCCCTTTTACAGTTTGTGAATAATGTAGGTGAGAAGAAGTCTGATCGGGGCTCTATCACGCTCTGCGGTCATAGGAGACCGGGACTTACGGCTGAAAGTGGATTCCGAACCACTACAAACATGCATGGAATCCTCGAACTCAATACCTGTGGTAGAGAGCCAGAGCCACTCGGCTATTAGGCCCCGGTCTAATATGACTGTAGAGCTTTGGCCATATAAGGCTGACATCCCTAAAAAAAAGAAAACCATCTCCACTCCGAAATTTGTCAATAGGCAGATGGCCTTGGTCCACCATGAGTCTGTTGCGCCAATGAAGAACAAATGTTAATTTTTTCAGGTTTATATGTAATGTTTTATCCCATTAAACATCTCTACCAACACAAGGTGTTTTGACATTTTTTTAACCATTCGTTACTGATACCTGTATATTCAAGGTCCCCCAGTACCCAAACTGTACCACCACAATTTTAAATGGATACTTTCTGATGGCATTTGGGGAGAGTTCGTAACCTCCACCTTCCTTAAAGCCCAATGTAATTCTATTCAAATTCAGTTCCGAGTCAAATATTTCATACACATTATTAAACACATGCGAAAGGCTGTCGTTTCTGGTCCCTTTTGATTTTGAGCTGAACTGCCTCATACACGTCAGAAGTCTACGCACTAAACTTCAAGTTGCTTCAGACTGTTTTCGTTCAAACATGAAAACAAAACATCTGACTTTATTTTTTTATCTTTTATATATCCTCATTTCATTAATTATTATTTTTCTCCTCATGTCATTTTCACATCTCACCTCATCTAAATTACTTTTTAACGATCGGTTAAGAAAATATATTTTTCCCATAAGCACATTAATTGAAAGCCATTTGGTGTTACATCTTATGCCCAATATTAATGAAGTTTGATATCAACATTAAAGCCTAACTTTAAATGAGCCATCCAAAAATAGAACATCTTTAAATGTAACTGCCAATGTCAAAATTTAATACTTTATAGGAATATACGATTTTAATCTGCAAACTTTTATTTTGAATATTTTAATTGTAAAATGGTTGATGTTTCCAGCCGAAGACAGGGGGACATTTGAAACTTCCCCGTGTTGGATGTTGAATGAATTCATCACCAAATTGCCACAAAAGCAAATAAGAAAAATAAATTTGATATAAAAAATCTAAATACTAATAAAATATCTAATAATAATACTAAATAAAATATCTAATAATAATACTAAATAAAATATCTAATAATAATACTAAATAAAATATCTAAATACTTTGAGTGCAGAAATTAACACCGCAGATTCCCGTGTCGTGGACAACCAGTATAAAAAATGAACATTTTTAGTGCTTGTTTTTCACAATGTCACATACCTAAGAGGTATGGAATCAATGAAGTTATCAATAAAGGACTATGGCATTCTCTCTCACTCTAGTAGAAGTGAATAGAGATTTTTCCAAAGCTGAATTTTTTCTGGGCGGTCATAGGTGAATAGTAACTCTTCCTCCTATATTGTCCCAAACATGTTCTATTGGGTTCATGTCTAGGGAATACGCTGTAAAATCCATTCGAATTATTCTTTCGTCGAATAGGAAACTGTGGAACTCTTCACTAGCTGAGCACGTTGTAGCCTGATGTTATCATCTGTGAGAATTAATTCATCCCCGATTGCTGCAGAGTAAAGGATCTCTCATCCCTATATCGTTGATCGTTTATTGCTTCATTCCTGATAATGTGCTGCTAAGTGCGGTCGTTGGAAAAAATACTGGCCGCATAATTTTGTCGGCCACTTTAGAAAGGCTTCATAACCCCGCGGGCCGCATATAAAATTATGTATCATCATATTAGTTATTTTGGAGTGAAACATTGAAACATAATGAGTTATTATTTTTTATGTTTACTATTATTCTTACATGTAAACATAGATAATATAATAATAATGATACTAAATGCACATTGTAAAAAAATATATAACACTAAACATGAAATATAAGAAATATATAAATGTAAACGAAATAAAAAAATGAAATCATTAAAAAATATTTATTTTAATATTGCGATATTTGTTTCTCCACTCTTTCACTTAGCTTTTGCAAATCGATCTCAATTTGTGTATTTGCACATCGCAATGTGTGTTCCAAGTTAGCGTCCGTTATGTTTGAGCGTGTTTTGTGTTCGGACAATTTTATTTTAAGAAGGAAAAAAAAAAAAAACGTTTCGCAGGTGTAATTTAAATCAAAAGCGCTAACAACTTGAACTACGAGTCTGGTTTGCTCCTGTCAACAATCAACAGTGCGTATCTAGGTATGATTACCGCGTCATTGAGGTCACTTAAAAGTGAACATAGAACCTGTTTTATTAGATGTTCCAAGATGCTCGAGCATCACGAGTACGCAGAATATAATTTAATTATTCTGCGAACTCATAACTGTAAACTCATGAATAAAACAGGCACTATCTGTCATATATTGGCAAGAATATTATTTTAAAATCAAAGTTAATTTTTGCTCATAAATTCAACAGTTAATTTTTGAATATATGGATGCAGAAATGATATACATTGGCACTACTTGGCCATTATAAAATGAATAGATTTTGTAAAAGTGTGATAAATCTCACTGGACGGAAAAATATTCAAGGCGTGTAGTGATTTGGCCACCCCTGGTCTAGGCCTAATCTCTGCCTCCTTCAAATCGGACACATTGATGCACAAATGAAGTATCCCGTATACCACATGGTACCACATACCACCGCGCACATGGCATGAGAGTTTGTGAAAATCATATTTCAAATTAAATAATTTTCAGATCATTTTTTAATAATTATTAATACTTTTTCTTTTCATTAGATAAAATGTTTAATGCCGTATATCTTAAATATTTTCACACACTCTAATATGCTGTAATTTCCTAACACATATTCTCATCTGCTGTTGTTTTCGAAAGTTGGGAATAAAGATCCTTCGCCACAAAAAATTTGGCAAATTCAGCGTTACATAAGGTGCACCATAAGACATTTACCTGTTATATTGTACCCATATTTTATTACCACATTTCTGAAGGAAAGCCTATAAAAGATGACATGTATGAGAGTTCTTACTTCCTCTTGTCTTAGTCATGCACACAAGGCTATGCATCCTTATATTGATCTCTTTCCCTGACATACACAGAAGAAGTTTATATTAAGATTTTCTTCCCTTTATTTGAACCAGGGGAATGAATTGAATTTCTACAGACAAATTTAAAACTGTAAAAAAAGATAACGCTAAAATTATTTACAGTTGAAAATTTAATAAGAAATATACAAAATTATAAATTTTATTATAATAATTTTAAAATTCTTGCCATTATTTTTCGGTATTTCTGCATGTTTGATAAAATCTCAAAAACTGTACCATTTTATCATTTAATTAAAATTTCCAAATTAATTTCTTTTACTGTAGGTGGAAAGACGTTTCCTAAATGGAAAATTGCTAGAGAATTAAGTGCGACATTTACTCCAGAGTACGATACTGCGGCAAGTATTCTAGAGTACCATACTACAACAAGCATTCAAGAGCACGATACTACGACAATTATTCCAGAATACTATACTACGACAAGTATTCCAGAGTACCATACTACTACAAGTATTCCAGAGTACAATACTACGACAAGCACTATGGAAGTAGAAGGAACTACTGAAACTACTGAAGAAATAACAGGTAAATATTTATTGTTACACGATTGATATTTTATTATACTAAAACCGTTTACACAAATATTCAGCATATGTTAGTATATTGAGGTATAAACAAAGGAAATTGTTTAACTTGAATATGAATTATTGTTTTTAAATATGTCAAATAAAACCAAAAAATAGATTGATAAAATTTCTTTTATAATAACAGTCATAATTTTGGCTATTAAAGAAAAAATTTTAGATTTTTTTTCATGCAGTTATTAATCCCTTTAAAGTTTGAGCTTTATATTTCCTTTCACTAATTTAGTTTCCAGTTATAATTTGAACACATTATATATAAATCAAAATGTGGTTTGGTTTATCGCTCTATGGTAATTTTTTTCCACATTTTAGACTAATTAGAAATGGGTCTACAGTTTAACGTGGATTTCAAATATCTATTAAACATCCATGCCATCGAAAGGATTTGAACCAGAAACCTGTGGTATCAAAGTCCAGAGAGCTAGCCAATTCCTTAAGCCACGGGAATTTTAAATTGAAAATTGGTCTTATCCTTTGGACACAGTGATATTTATTTTAATTTTTTTTGTAGAACTGTTAAATTTTATGTACAGTATATTTTTATAATTAGATATTTTAAAATAATGTATGAGTAAATATATGTAAAACTTCTTTAAAAGTTTGGATATCAACAATCCATTTATATTATATAACACTGTATAATTGACATGAAGTGGTATAAAGGGAAAATTGTGGGTCGATCCATCAAGTCACATAAATAATGATCAAGTAACACGAACTAAAATTTCCCTTGTCTGTACCATGGATAAGCACAAAAAATAGTAATAATCTTAATGTATTTCCAATATGTTTGATAACATGAAGAAGAGGATACTAATGCTGGGATGAGAGGAGCCCAAATTACTATGGCACTGAATTCAACCTCACTCATGTAATGCCAACATTTCATCCAGGATAATTCTGACTCTCACTGAAGCGAACGTAATAATTATGTGTAATATGATTGGATTGTAATAACATTTATGTATACTAATTTAACTCTTTTGCTTTTAGCTGCTGCAGCGAAAGGAATAGTTGATACATTTAAGGAGTATTTTTCTCATCCTAAAAGGAAGGCAAATGAAATGAAATTTGCAAGAGAAAGTGAAGGCTTCGAAGTATCTCATGAACGTCTACCGCCACCTACATTGGAAGAGAGTCAAAATATTCTTTCGCAACTCAAAGGGGAAACAGCAGAAAATCCTCAACAAAATGTATTTCAATATCCTTATCAAAACATCAATCCATATGAAACAGGTTTTGGCACTGCAAATCCAGTTGGTAATTATCCATTTACTAACATATATCCCGGAATACATTCCTTTACTGAAGGAATGCCTAACTATGACCCTCAGCAAAATGCATTTCAACCTCAATATCGACCGAACATTCCATATGAAACTGGTTACCAACCTGGAAACTCCAACCCTAAACCTATTGGAAATTACCCATTTACTAACACATTGCCTGGAAATTATTCCTTTACTCATGAGACGCCTAAATATATCCCTCAACAAAATGTATTTCAACAGCACTATCAACCCAACATTCCATATAAAACTGGTTTTCAACATGGAAACCCAATTGAAATTACCCATTTACTAACGCATTTCGTGGAAAATATTACGTTACTCAAGAAACACCTAAATATGGCTCGCAACAAAATGTACTTCAACATCTTTATCAGCCCAACATTTCGTATGAAAGAGGTCTTTATCCTGAAAACCCAGCAAGAAATTATCCAATTACTGACACATTTCCTGGAAAGTATTCTTTTACTGATGAATCACCTAAATATGGACCTCAACAAAATGAATTTCAACATCAATATCAAACTAGCATTCCGCATGAAACAGTTTTTCACACTAATAATACAGTTGGAAGTTATAGGTCAACTGATAAATTTCCTGGCCAAAATGTCCTTGCAGAAGAAACACCTAAATATAGCCAGTTTTCAAAGCAAATTTCAGATCAAAATATATATAAATTGCCTGAAAAAGGTTCACTTTTTAATGCATCATCTGGGAGTGACATCGTTTATGAAAATTCACCTAAAAACGATTTTCTAAACAAATCGTTCAAAAGGGAATATTTTACTGACAAATCATTTAAAGAGCAACCCGTTTTATATAAAGCTCCCAATATATATCCAATCCCCGATCAATCATCTAAAATAGGCCAAATATTAAAAGAATCACCTAAAAATGATTATTTCATTGATAAATCATTTAAAAGAGGTTCATTTATAAATGAACCATTCGAAAAAGGTTTCATAACAGGAAAAATTAATGAAGAAGATAATTTGTTACCATCTAAAGCTGCAGAAAAACAAGGGACATTATTGAAAAAATCTCCTGTCTTTAACGAAGGGCACATTACAAATGAATATTCAAAAGATTTGCTCGCTACTAATGAAACTGAAGGCATCGTGGTAAATACAAATTCATATGAAAATAAAGGACAGGTTAATAATAGAGATACAGAGTTAAATAATTCAACACATTTTGCTTCGAATGAAAGTATGGCAAATCAGAATGATACAAAGACGTCCATTGCAAGAGATGTTGAATTTAAAAGAACTAATAGTGAATCTGAAATTAAGAATGCAGCCAGTGAAGTCGAAAGTAGAAGAAACAACGTTAAGTTGGATTTACAGAACGCTGATTTCAAAGTTGATGAAAACAAGGCTCGGTTGGCAAACTACTTCGGTAATATTGATTCAGGAAATAAATATGATCATTATGAAGATGATATGAAAAGAAACGCCAAAGATTCACAAAGAAGGGATTTTTACAGCACATTGTCCAATATAATAGAGCCTTCTATTGATTCGTCTAATGTCAGTTCTACATCTGGATATCAAACATTTGTCCATTCTACATTGGGACCATTTTTTAAAAAGCTTGAAATATACGATCAACTTAAAGAGATTAGCTTAAATACACAAAGTCCTTCTAATTATCAATATAATTCTGATTTTGTTGAGCAAAGAAGTCCACAGAGGTTTAATTTGAAAAGAAATAATATAAATAATCAAGATAAAGTTGCAGCAGAACAATATTCACCATACTTTTATCCAAAAAGCTCTGGTATCCGTAACAGAAGAATTGAAACATTTCAACCTCCGTATAAAATTCCTTATGCCCAACCTCTTATCAATGATTACAATAATCCCTATTTGAATATACCCAAAAGACCACGAATACCACCAAGGATTATTCGTAGGAGATTGTATATGAAAAGGCAACCTTTTTACGATTATTACCATTATTATGATTATCTTATGTAAACTTTCAGTAACAAAATAAATACCATCATAGTTAAATTATTTATTTCAAAATCATTTGTATTTTTGTTCCTAAAATAAAGAAGGACAATGTCGTTATTTTTCTGAAATATGATGTTCACATAAATAAAATAATATTCATCAATTTGATATTATAAATCTAGTTAAAAGCTTTCTCTAGAGAATTTTCGAAAGAAAGATCTTAGGAATAACACACAGAGTAAAACCACTTAAATATAAGGAAAACTACTATTAATATTTTATAAAAATAAATACTAAAATAAAAATAAACACAGGCATACTTTAAATGAGAAACTTAAAAGCTTTTGTTAATAGTTTATTGAGCATATAAGACAGACAAGCCCATTAGTTTTCTGTATTATTTCCTACATGTTCAAAAAGAGTTATGTGTTGCTTACAAAATGCTAAATTTTTGTGGAAAATTATTCTTTTGCTTATTTAGGAAAAGTTATGCACCCTTCTGTATATCTCTTCATATTGTCGAAATCCATATTTGTGGCTAAAACATTCACAGTCTATCGGAGATTTTCTTTTTCTTTAACTCTCTAACAATAAAAATCATATTTTTATTGCTGCAATCATTACTGAAATATATAGACAATTTCAGTTATGATTGCTGTAGGCTCTATTTGAATGTAAACAGATCACAAATACTGCCAACAACACATTTTTTAAACATTTAATGTTTTTTGTTTGATTGATTCTCGAATATTACATTTTGAGAGGTAAGTAAGAAAATGTTTTATTAAGATCGCATCAATAGTATCATATAAATAGGCCTTATTTCTATATATTGTTATTATATATTCAATTACATTACATGAATTGTTGATCCATAAAAAATTAAGACAAAAACAGGATAATTCATCACATTTATATATATATATAATTTGTAAAATATTTCTAATTGGCTTTTTATATTAAACCCATAAATATCATATATATATATATATATGATATATATGGGTTTAATATAAAAGCCAATTAGAAATATTTTACAAATTTTTATTTACTGGGATGTTTTAATTACAAATTTTCACTTATCTTTTATATAATAAAACGTTCTGATAACTATATACTAACTATATTATAACGTGAATAAATATATGAAGATTTAAATCTAAATAAATATTTAACCTAAAGAAATATATTTAAATATAAATAATTATTTTAATATAAGCGAAACATATACTTAAAAAAATTTCGATGTTTTGTAGAAGACATGTCTTATAATATGTATGCTAAAAAACAACTATTTCTAACGTATTTGTCACATTTTTAAAATAATCTAAAAAATGAATAGAAAGAAGTAATGTTAAAAATTATATTCATTATAAAAAACCATAGAGGCATATAATTCATGTATCTAGTATATCCGTGGAAGACATTGTTGTGGTCTGTGCTTTCAGAAAAGAGGGGAATCCACGTCTATTGTGACAATGTAATTTACCTTGCAGTGGCTGTCTCATGAGAATTTTCCAAGTTTTTTCTAATACGACACGCAAATGCGTTCCAGAACACTTTCCCATATCATCCGTCTGTGAGCTACTATATTCGTGGCATATATATGGGGAAGATTAACTCCATCGATGTTCAGCAAAAAGAAATAGTAACAAAAAATATTTCATAGAGTTATGCGTGGGGTAAATGGGATTTCTGTCTAAGAAATAAATCATAAAATTTTGTTTCTGTTATGGATTTCATACTTTACTTTTATATATTATGATAGTATATTTCAAATCATCTCCAAGCAAAAACAAACTAGTGTAATAAAATAAAGATTTTTCTTAAATAAGAAAGAAAAAGTTCAGCAAATTTAAAATACAATTATTATTTCGTCTATTTTCTCCTAAAATATATCATGTAATTCCTCACTGTTTTTCTAAACCACATTGTAAAATTATTATTCTGTTGGTTAAAAAAAAATGATTTTTTTGTTATTAGCCAAATATTTGGGGGATTAATTATTACTATTTAAAAAAAAAAAAAATGTTAAAATATTCTCTTGACTTTAAAAATTTCTTTAATATAAGTAATTTTAATATATACAGATATATATATATATATATATATATATATATATATTTATTTATCTGTATAGTGTGGAGGCAATAAACCTTTTATCACTCTATAAGGTAGAAAAAGTGGGTGGAAAGTAGTAGAATTCTTTGGAAAGATTGTAGAGTTTGTAGGCGTAGATAGTAGATAAAATCCATCCATTGGAATCGTAATTAAATCAGTAAATGTAAAATACCTAATAAGTTTAATAGATAATAGATTTAACGTACCTACTTCTGATGTGCACAAGAGTATTCATGGATATATCTAGGTTCAAACCCAACTCTAACAGTTCAAAAACCACTAATCCAATAGCAGCATAATGAAATAACAAGTAATGCAATTATTTTTTAAAATTATATAATTTTAACATTTTAATTCTAGTAATATTGTATTAATATTTTAATTCTAGTAATACTGTATTAACATTTTAATTCTAATAATACTGTTCTATAATTCGCCAGTTTACCAGTAGGTATTAAACTGAATCGTGTGGGTCCTTTCCCTTGAAAAGCATTATATTACATTAAAAAATTAAGTATTATAACAGATAAAGTTTGTCCACAACTAGACAATTTTTTACTTCTGTATGGCAAAAGAATTTTTCGTCGCAAGAAAATTTCACACGAAATTTTCGTCGAAAAAACAATTCGTCTGTCAGGAAATTTACGAATCCAGCGATTGTCGATCAGGGGGCTCTACGTCTACAACACGTTCTCTGCCTTTTTAAACTGTTTATATCACTTGTAAACATTTACTTCCGATATATAAATGCTCACCGAATGCCTTCTGCAATATTCAATGCGTTTTCGCAAGCAAAATTGAATGCAAGTTCTTTACTCAATTAATGCAGACATTTCAAAAATCGGCGGAATCAGTTTTAGCGTCTCACAAAGCCAAGCGTAACTCAAATACTAATGAATATTTTGACGTCAAATTTCATACAGATGCCAAGGACAGTACCAACAACCTAAAAAATAAAAAATAAAAATGAAATTCCATAAACCCCGGGTATTTTAAATTAAAAAGTGGTCTTACCTTTTCGACACAGTAGATCATACTCCTGGAAAGCCAGATCTACTCTTATATCTCTACTACAAGCCATAATATTCTTTGTTGGTGGGTTGTTCAATGCATATATCAAAGGAAAACCAGGTCCGCCCATGTTCAAATAAAAAAAAAAAAATTTACAAATATATGAAAATTTCTTTTACAATGAAATTGTACAATTTCAATGTGAATTCTTTATTTTTTTTTTTTTTTTTTTTATTATTTTTTTAAAATTTAAACTCATAAATGAAAAGGCGTAATCACAGTGAATGAATTTCTGTTTACATTCTCAATCTAAAAAAAACAATTTTGTTCTTATTCAAAGAAATGCAATTCTTTTTATAATGATGTGTACATTTTTTGAATAACATAAATGAGTGAATAAACATTCTGCTCTGTAATGTGGCAATGCCAACCTTTTTTTTAAAATAATCATTTAAACTGCTATCATTTGCATTTACAGCTGTGCAGTGAAATATAATGCCATTTAAAATAAACAAACTCCCTCAGGGTAATAACCTATTCATTCGATTACATTTGTTACTGATTTAGGTAATCACTTGAATAAAGTAAAGATCGTTTTTCATAGCAGAAATAGATGATTCAGTTATTTGTTAGGGGTACTAATTAGAAACAAACTGACCGATGTATTATTGTAGAATGATTTGCTATTTCTTGGAAGAAAGGTGAGAAAAAAACACCCGGAGTGGGGAGAATTTATTCGAGATTGTAAACTGTTGGAAAATGTGTAACAATAATGAGCTGGGAGATTAGATTAAAAAAGTAATGGCGCAGAATTATTTCTGGGGCACCATTTTAAAAAAGTACCTCTTATGTTATATTCTTTGTTGCAAGTTAAAAATTGTATCATTATACGAGTAGATGGAACAATATTCTTAGCTGTTGATATACTCATATTAAGAAAATAAACTCGAAAGTTATGAAGTTATGTGTATTAGATTTTTTTTTAAACTATTGGATAAATGTAATGACAGAGTTCTTAATAATTTAGATGGCCGAAAACAATTAGATCATCCCCATGAATTTGACATGTAAATCTGTATATATAACATATGTGTGTGTGTCCGCGGGTATCATATTGATTTATTAACTAACCTTACTTATTTTTTCCTTCAAATTCTGTCGTGAACAAACTAAAAAAAATTGTAAATGATTTAATTTATATTTTTTGTTATATTCATGCCTATTTTTTTAATTCCTACAATTAGCTCACACTCTCCCTATATATATCTTGTTCAAATTTTCAATCGTTCATAAAATACTTTTTATTCGTCCACTCAAGTTCAAATACATTTTTTTAAACTTGTAGTGGATGACGTAGTAATATTGTTTTTTTTCCAAATATTAATTCATTAATTGAATTTAATTAATTAAAATAAAATTTTTCTTTGTTGACCTAAGTAGGAATTGACTTTACATTTTTTTTATATTACTTTTTTTATTAATATCTGACGATGCAATGAAGCTTCCACATTTTAATGCTTGTATAGAAACTTATCTGTCTTGTTTACTTCGTTGACTATAGAACGAAATCATGTTTATTTTTTAAATGTATTATTAATAAATAAATCTCTTTAAAAACGACAATATCCGTCGATGGACTTTAGAAATAAAATATTGAAGTTAAATTAAATTCAAACACACGATGAGACTGGTTATTAAAAGGACAATCGCAAATCGTTGTTTCTTCTGTTTGTCCGTCTAATCTTTTAGAATAGATATTAAATATCAGTAAAGCAAATTATGTTTTTATTGATATAATTATTCATCAAATGAACTTTCTTAGAGAATAAAAAATTGTTATTGAATGTAAAAATCTTTTGTTTACCCAATGAATTCGAAACTCTCAGCTTATAAGGGTAAAACTGAAAAACCTATTGTTTTGATGGTGATATAAAAATTAAAGAGGATAAAGAAATTAATGTGATAATCATTAAAAATTCATCAGTCCTTTTTTGTGAATAAAACCGATGAGTGAAAATTAAGTTGCTTGTTGATGACAGTCTAGACATAATTTTTAACTAATTTTATTTACTATTTCATTCAATCTTTGTAGTAAACAAACTTAAAAGTTACTTATAAATGCATTTCCTTTAATTATTGACTAGACTAATTTAGTCTACATATTGTCACAATTTTTTAAAGCTTTTAATGACTATGATGAAATTGTGAACCTTTTACATGTAAGTAAACTGAACATTAACTTGAGAAGATTATGGAATAGTTAGGCAGTTAACGACAAATAATAAAATAAAATTTTAGCTACGAGATCAAGTTTGAAATTAGCTGGTGAAACTTAAAAGCAGGAATTGCGAACAAGCATAGCATAACAAGAAAAATTAATGTTTTTATGCAGTTTCTGTATAAAGTCATCATGATTTTATAATAATATAATACTTAATTAAAAGTATTATAATATAATATAATATTATAATACTTTTATAATAATATAAAACTTATTGATCTATAAGTTTGTCATCATATTTTTATAATTTTTACATGAACAATTAAATAAACAATTAATTTTATTATGTAACATTAAAAGTTAATTTTGTATTCTTATTCTTGACAGAATGGATGTGTGCACGGCCTAACAATCAAGATGAAAAGAGGTTCTATTTACAAAGTAAAAAAAAGAACCATTTTTATGTAATTCAATGGAATAATCCGTAGTATATTTGAGTTTTTATAGACAGGATGCACTCCACTGGAAAATCCTAATTACTTCAACAGAAACAATAAATGGGTCAATTATATAAGATGATTTCTTTTTCTTTTCCATCATTAGTAGGAATTGACTAAGGCCAGGAATTGACCAGGTTTTTTTTATTTTCTTCAGCTATTTACTCGTGTCCAATGAGTTCGACTGCATAGTTTCTTTGCTGTACTTGCTCTGTTACAGCTATGCACCCTTTATTCTAAACTCCACATTTAGATCTTTCTTCTTATTTAAACCTGTATTTTTTCAACTATAAGAAATCATAGAATAAACATAAGCATAATAGTTGAAAATAAGGTTATGAAAGGTATCGCGGGGAAATTTAGCTTAAGTGAAATCAAGATTTGTCGTAGGAGCGATATCACTTAGTCAAAGCCGAGAATGGATTTTCTGTTTCCTTTCCTATGGCAGCACGATTAATCTGCACTCGCAAAAAGAAGTTATCGCTACTTTCGAAATTTAGTGCTCTAAATCAAGATTGCGACATAATGCTTCGCTTCGACATTCGAACTGAGTAGGTAGAAGTTTCGAGTGTTAATTTTTTTTCAAAAGGACAGTCCAGGCGAGAACCATTAAGAATCGAGCGGCCTTCGTTCCGAACGTCTGAGTGTGACAGCGAAAAGAACTCACGTTTATCTCTGGATATGAGTGGCAGCTGATCGTAAATGAAGTGGCTTTGATGTGCGAAAAAAAAAAACTCTTTCCGGAGCGAGATCGAGATACATAATTTTCTGGTAGGAGTTAAGCCAAACTAATTTTTAATGAGTTCCCAAGTGGAACTCTTTCTAGTTTGGACTGGGCTTAATACAGTATACAAATATGAGCCAGATAACCTTGAAAGTATACAAAAAGTATTTCCCCTGGTCTTCTCTTTCTAGTGTAGGTGGTCTCCTGTAGTAGTGCACCAGCATAACAATGAATATGCTATAATTCTGACGTGAATATCCCATATCAAAAATAAATTCGCAGCAAATACCCCTTTAAGTTCTTCCAGAAGGCCATATCGTGTCCTAGTTTGCTGTTGATGGGCTGTTCGTGTTATACAAAAACGGAAAAAAAGCCCACTGATGTTAACCAAAATAACAACAGAATTATACAATTACGCTTTCTGAAAATGTACCATCTTTGATATTTCTTGTAAATGAAAAAGAATAATGAGAATAATTTAAATGTTTGGAGACTTTATAAAAATAATTTAATGTCTTTCCCTAATTGGCTGCTGATGTGGTGTTCGGGGTATACAAAAACAAGAAATGAGGCCCACTGATGGTGAGCAAAATAACAACAAAAAATATACTTAAAGAAAAATTCCTAGTCTTTTCAAAAACGTAAAATCTTTGATATTTCTTATAAATGAAAAACAATGATAAGAATAACTTAAATGTTTGGCCTCTTTTACAAAATAATTTAATAATTATCATTTTTAAAACATTTTTTTTATTACTCATGTTGTTATTTAAGTTTTCTAAATAGAAAAAAAAATATTCTTGTTAATAATATTTTAATTATACTTAAATACAAATTACTCCCTTGATAAGTATATAAGATAGTGCGAAATCAATTTTTTTGTTCTATACATTGACAATTTTTATTCCGTATTTTCTTCAAATCTGAAATTATTTTTAGCAGATAAAAATTAGTATTAAATTAAGTGCGAGTTTCTTGGAAGGAAGATATTAAATTATAACTAACTGCGTATTATAACTCACTATTAAGAATGTATTTTGGTCTTTCTAACCGAAATAATATGCTCAGGACACTTATGAATTCCCATTAAAGAGGAGACATTTTTGACAGCATTTTGGAGCTATACTCATATTAGATTCATTTAATATAGTATGACAGAAGTCCAAGTACCAGTTTCTATGCGGAAAGTTGTTTTTATGAGTCTCATGTGAGTTATAAGATGTCTTATAAATAAACATGGCTATATGCCACATACAACAAATCATAAACCCCATTGAAAAAAATTGAAATAGCTATCGGAATGTCGGCTGCATAAAGGTTCGCATTATTTTTTACTTCTTTTTTTAAATAAAATCAAGTAAGAAATATTTCCCTTTGATGTGATTAGAGCTTGTTCAGAAAATAAAGAGCACTCCCTCATTAATATATTGTTGTGTCGCTTTTTTTAAAGAGATTATAATCTGAGTTATTATTAATTATTTTAATAATTAAAGTTTGTGTTCTGTTAACTATTTTTTGTTGTAAATGGCGATAGATGGCAAATGTAATGAGGTGTGACCACTACGGGGTCCTAGGTAAAAGCGAGGATGAATGTAAGCAACGAAGGTTGGTGATGGCTCTAAAACGTATATAAAATGTTATTAAATATATATATTCAATTTTATATCACTGAAAGTTGTTTTATTTAAGGAAAAGGAAAGAAAAACGCTAACAATTAATCCAAAAGCTATTCCATGCTTATATTTATTTAAACTGCTTTCCTTTTTAAATGTACAAAATTTTTTACTCTCGTTGAAGCCATATTTGAAAACCACCAAAGGATAATACACTGGATCCCAAATTTAAAATTTAAACTAAGTGATCCTTTTGTGGTGATCTCAGTTTGAGAACCATTGTGTTAAATTATATTCACTATGGTTTTCGAAACATAGAAAAATATAATTTTAGTTTTTTTTTTTTTTAAATATATAATGAAATATATCTTATATCTTGTTATTTTTTTTTATATATAATATCTTATATAAAGGGGGGCCTGAATGGCCGAGGGTCTAGGCTCTGGCGCTCAGTACCGCAGATTTCGGGTTCGAGTCCCGGCGGTGCCATGAATGTTTGTAGTGGTTCGGAATCCACTTTAAACCGTAGGTCCCCGTTTAATATGACAGTAGACCGTTGCGTGGGTACTGCTACTCTGCGTGCGTAGTTTATCTTTAAGCTACACGCACCTCCTGGGTAGTTCTACGTGAGTAACAACGGTGCAGCGCTTGCCTTAAGGCATCGAAGACAATTGTTTAAGTGCTTGCCAGCTGCATTAGAACAAAAGAGATATAAAGAAAAATTACCAAAATATGATTCAATCCAGTGAAGGAGAGATAAGATTTCTCAAGGAACCTTAATCCATCTATTAAAAGAAATTTAACCAAATTTAACAGCCAGAGGATTAAGAGGATATAGTACTTTGTCACCTTGAAAAAATAATTTAGAATTTTAAATACAGTTATAAAAATACATTTAAATCGGATAAAAATTAAGGCTACAGTAATCAAAAAAATGTGTATCTAATATGTCTTGTTATTTTGCAATGCGATATTCTTAGTTTCTGATTTTAACACTTTCCAACAAAATTATTAAAAAATTATGGCTGTAGAGTTATAAAAATTTGCAAGAATGTTCTACCTATTTAACTTTATTCTGTGAACTTTATTCTTTATTCTAGGTTCAATAAACTTTAATATATAACTTGATAAATTTCTAAAAATTTCAACAATTTCAATTTTTGAGAATTTTTATGTTAATAAAATTTTTAATTTTACATAATTTTTAAAATTTGAGGTTTTCAGAATAAAAATGTTATTTAGCTTCTATTTGATATACAAATTTAAGTTATATATTTTATCTCTCAGAAATTATCTTGTAGGAAACAAATGGTAATCGTTTTTATTTTTTATTATTATGTGCATATTTTATATGTAATTGAATTGCAAAAAATAATCCAATTTCTTACAGACGAATTTTCCTTATAAAATATATCAAAATTTCGCTCCAAAATGAGTAAAACTTTATGATTTATAATGGAAAATAAAAAAAATGTGTTCAAATGATCAATTTTCGACAAACAAGGAATTATATCCCCTTAAAATAATATTCAATTACCACGACTAACTGACGAAACAGAAGTTAATTATTCTATTACGAAACACATTTAACTCATTATCCGGAACAATTTTGGAATAACAAAATTAACTAAGTTCTAATCTATAGAACTCAAACATATTAGTCCACATAGCAACCATCTCAGATTCACCTACTTAATTACTAACAGTCCTGCAATTTCTCAAATATTTTAACGAGCAGGCTTTAAAAATCTGTTTTATTTTAGGCCATTATGTTTTTGAAAGAGGCCATACTTTCCATTTCCATGCTCATGTTTCATCTAACAACTAAAATTTTCTAATAAACAACTAAAGAGCTTTACAACAAACTACTTTACAACAAAAGACCAATTATTAAAAAAAAATATTCTTAAAATGTAAAGTTTTGCCTTTTTACTAGGTCTTTTTTATTCAATTCTTTCTATTAGATCACAATCTCCCTTTTTATATCTTGTTCAAATTTTCAATCTTTAATAAAATACTTTTTATTCATCCACTCAAGTTCAAATACATTTTTTTAACTTGTAGTGGATGACACTAGATGTTAATACAGTTGTTTTCAAATATTAATTCAGTAATTAAATTTAATTAATTAATTTTAGTTTTTTGATTTACGTTGCATATATCTACCAATAGATGGCGGCAGATAAATTTAAAAAAATGAATGAAAATTATTTATAAAGGACTTTCTGCAGTATAGGGAAAAAAAGTAGGAATTGACTTAATTTTTTTTTTATATTACTTGTTCTGCTGCATTTGCTCATATAATTACAATTATACAATTATGCTCCAGGACACGTCTAAATAATATATATATTCCGTTAAGGAATTGTCTTTATTCTACTTGAAGGAAATGAAGAAAATTTAATTAAGAGAAAACATGGAAATTAAAAAATACAATAAAATCTTTTAAGGAATTTACAAAATATTATGTTAATGTAACATGAATCAATAAAGATTACTTTTTGAATACATGAAATTTTGCAAAGCTATGTTACAAAAAGACACATTACAATTTCTACATTTAGATATGCAACACCTACATCATATCAGACTACAACACGTGCATTATGTTAGACTACAACACCTGCATCATATTAGACTACAACACCTGCATCATATTAGACTACAACAACTGCATCATATTAGACTACAACACCTGTATCATATTAGACTACAATTAGACCACAAAACTTGCATCATATTAGACTACAACACTGCATCTTTTCCTTTTGTGTGATTGATTTTTCTCAATTATAGAATAACAGCCCTAGAAAACAAAAAGTATTCATGTAATAGTGCACGAAGAATTTTATGCATTTTGAAATGCACTAAATTTTTAAATTACCATACTTTTCCGAACATAAGCCGAGAGAGAGTTTTTCTCTACTAATATTACCCAAAGTTCAAAACCCATATATAAGCAGAAATGGAGAAAAAGGTCAGCAGCGATGACACGTGCTATATTTAGTGATATTTGATATATTTATCTTTTTATATTTGACGTGCTATATTTAGTTATATTTTATAGATTTATATTATTATATTCAGTAATATTTGATAATTTATTGCTTGTGGCCTGGTTAACAGAAAATAACCTTCATTTTTTTGCGGGATTAGGAGATATGTACACATGTGCAATCCTGTAGTTTAGTTTTAGAAAGTTTTGAAAATTATCTTTTAATATACAGTATTTTTTTAATTAAAAGAAAGATGGCGTCAAACATGCAAAAGAAAGACGATGAGTTTTGAAAAAAAAACAATTTTATTTAATTTTCCTACATTAGTTTTCGCAACATTAAAAAAATCATGTCTACACTAAGAAAAGAAAAACAAAATTGTTCACTTACCTTTGGAAGTCATTTTACTAATAAGTACTTTTAGAATAAAAACTCATGTTAATATAATTTTTCCAAAAATTAAAACTCAAATTTGAAGGAGAAACATGATTAATCTGTATAAAATATAATATCAATGTCAGCCCAAATGCATTTTATCCCCATAATCAGAGAAGATTCATTTGTACCACACATTAAAAACGACTTAAAAAACATTTCGCACAAAATTTGAAAAAAAAAAAGTTTATATAACATTGTGTTTTCATAATGTCAAGTCTTAAGTTGCATTTCCACATGATACTAATTTCACACTTCCTATAGGCAATATTTTGTTGAAAAAATCTATGATATATTCATAAAAAATATACAATGATATATTCATAAAATAATTCACTGGAATTTTATTACTAGCTTACGCAAAATAAACGAATAATTAATAAATATCTTATTAAATATTTTATTAAATTTCCACAAACTGAATTTTTTCATATATTTCTGGTACTTAACTTCAAGTCTTAAGATTTACGAATTATTTTCATATTGGAGTTCTACTTTGAAATTATATTGACAAACAATTTTATTGCACTTTCTAGGATCTAATGTCAAAGCTCTCTGATAGATGCTGAACATTCTTTCCTCAACTGAAGTTCTGAACTAGTACGAGTTATAAATTATTTACCAAGACAACTATTAATACGTAATATAAATGGCTCCAAAAGTTTTGCAGATTTTATGACAAAATACTGAATTAAAGTCAAAGAATTTCTAAAAAGAATTCGTATTTGTATTCAAACGTTCAAAAAGTATTAAGAGTTATTTTAAGTGTTTTAAATATTTGATCCAAAACGAAATAATATATATATTTATAATTTCAAATGCATCATTTAAATTTATGAAGTAATAAAAAAATATTAACGATTAAAATATTAAAAAAAAATTTTTTTAAGTAAATATACTATAAAATAACAACAATAAAGAAAAAGATGAATTAAGAAGGACTCTAATGGGATGAAAATAATAATGTTTTTATGTATGAAAAACGAAACAAAATAAAAGTTTAGGTGAATTCAACGTTTTATTTAGGTGTTAATGTGTATATAGTTTTTATCTATCTTTTTATACCTACATCTATCTATCTATATGTTGTTGTTTCTAATGCAGCTGGCAACACAGAAGTTAATCTTTATGCCATAGGCAAAGGCTGCACCACTGTTACTCATTTAGCCCTACCCAGAGGGCACGTGTAGCTTTGAAGATATGCTACGGATGCGAGTAACACTACCCTCCCAACGCTCTACGATCTTATTTACCGGGACTTATGATTTAAAGTGGATTCCGAACCACTACAAACATCCATGGCACCGCCGGGATTCGAATTTTGTGGTATAGAGTATATATATGTAGGATTTGTTTGCCATGTAGTGGCAGTATTGGACGAACTCTGGCCCTGGAAGAAGGGAAGAAACCCCGTAGCTGCGCGCGAGAGAGAAACGCGGAGAGATGGCGAAAATGCAACGCTCTGCGTGATGCAGCGCGAGAAAATGGTGGAATGATGATTTGTAATGTAAATATTGGATGTAACGGGATATCGCTGAATAAAAAATATGTGGGCATTGAATTTAACAAAAAGAAAACGAATGCATGGTTAATGCAAGTATCTGAATTAAATCTAGATGGGGAGATCGAACTAAGTCGCATCGGCGACACAATGGTAAAGAATAAACTTTCAGACATGGTCTCTTCGTATAAGCCAGAGAAAAATGAAACTGCCGATGTTTCTATGAAAATCATTTTAAAAGATGACATACCCGTTTATCAACGAGCTCGTCGCCTGTCGCTTCCAAAAAAAACAAGAAGTTAATAAACAGATCCAGGAATGGCTAGAACAAGGGATAATAAGAAGTAGTTCTTCTGAATACGCCAGCCCTATTGTGCTAGTGAAGAAAAAAGGCAACACAACTAGGTTGTGTGTGGATTATAGAAAGGTAAATAGGAAACTCGTCAAAGATAGGTTTCCTTTACCTCTAACCGATGACGTTTTAGATAAATTGCAAGATGCAAAAGTTTATACCACATTAGACTTGAAAAATGGATTTTTCCACGTTGCAGTACATGAAGAGAGTCGTAAATTCACATCTTTCGTCGTTCCGGATGGGCAATATGAATTCAATAAAGTACCTTTTGGGTTGAGTACCAGCACTAGTGTTTTCCAAAGGTATGTTTACAGTATTTTTAGGCATTTGATGAACAAGGGTATTGTTATAATTTACATGGATGACTTAATAATCCCATCTGAAGACGAAGTGGAAGGTTTGGAGAAATTAAAAGTTGTACTTGAGGTGGTCTCCAAATACGGACTAGAGATAAAGTTAAAAAAATGCCAGTTTTTGAAAAGAAATGTAGAATTTCTAGGTCACATAGTTGAGAATGGAACTATCCGTCCATCTCCTGCAAAAACACTCGCGGTTAAGAGGTTTCCCGTGCCAACGAATGTGAAACGCGTCCAAAGTTTCCTAGGTCTGACAAGTTATTTCCGGAAATTTATTCCTGAGTATTCTAAAATTGCCAAGCCTTTAAGCGATTTGTTAAGAAAAGATCACCCATTCACCATGGGCCAAGATAAGATAGATGCATTCGAGAAACTTAAAGACTTGCTAACGAGATGCCCAGTTCTACTATTTTCAAGCAAGGAAGAACAACAGAATTACACACAGATGCAAGTAAATATGGTTATGGTGCTGTATTACTACAAGCAGCGGAGGATGGAAAGTTGCATCCAATCCACTATATGTCTAAAAAAACGAGTTTAGCCGAGGAAAAGTACAGTAGTTATGAGTTAGAAGTCCTTGCTGTGGTGGAGGCTTTGAAAAAATATGTGTTGTTGAGAGAAAGCCAACGTTTCTTTATTTTCGCTTTGAAATACACCCCTAGATTGCCTCCCTCTGTCGTTAAAAATTTACTAGACTGGTAGACAAATCTACATAAATTGGGTTCGGCCGGGATGAATCCGTGTGAATATTGAAAGGAAGTGTTTGAAGAAGCCATTTTGGAAGCGTTCAAGATAGCCGTCCTGGTTATAAGTGATACAGTGAGATAAGGCCACCCTGGCCAAGATGAATTCGTTGGACTGTTGAAATCTACAGAAATTGGCAAGCATTTTTTGTGTATCCGGCCGCCCTGGCCTATTGGATAAGTGATACAGTGAGATAAGGCCACCCTGGCCAAGATGAATCTGTTGAAATGTTGAACGGAAGCGGTTGAAGAAGCCATTTTGTTGGAAGCGTTGGAGATAACCATCCTGGTTATAAGCGATATAGCGAGATAAGGCCACCCTGGCCAAAAGAAGTGTTGGAGATTCTGTTTTTGTGTATCCGGCCGCCCTGGCCTATTGGATGAAGTGATATAGCGAGATAAGGCCACCCTGGCCAAGAAGTGTTGGAGATTGTGTTTGGAGTCTTGTTTTTTTGTGTATCCGGCCGCCCTGGCCTATTGGATGAAGTGATACAGTGTGATAGCCACCCCGGCTATAAGTGATTCTGCGAAGGAGATAGCCGCCCGGCTATAGCAGAGAAAAAGAAAGCCTTTTTTGTGTATCAGGCCACCCTGGCCTATTGGATGAAATTTGCAGATAAGACATTTATTTTACAATAATTTGTTTTCATATTTGCATGATAATAATTTAATTTTAAGTAGCATTGCATTTTTCTTTGTCTCTTAAAAGTGAAGCTAATACTATAAAAGTAATTGTTTTCAATGTATTTAAATTTGAAAGGTTATTTTAGAAAGAGAATTCTATACAGTTGCTATTTTTTATTTGTTTTAAATACTTAATCATTATTTTTAATCTGGGATATTCTATGCATTTGAATCATATGTTTTATATGTCTTTCTTTGATAAATTAATATTAACTAGTAAAATATCTTGAAATATTTCTGTATTTGGATGATAGAGTAGAAAGTGCTATTTGACTTAACAACTTATTGATTTAACTGATGTGTGTTATAGATTATTTTTGCTAATTAATTTTATGGAAATTGAAATGTTTTCTATATTTGGATTAATAATATTTTTGTGGCTTAGTATTTGTTTTGAGTTCTAAATCAAATTGAGGGTGAAGTTGATTTATTGTTATTGTTTGTTTTGAAGTTATAAATTTTAGGAAATTTAAAATGGCTTATATAGCCAAGGGGTTAAAAGAGGACCTGTGCATATTGTGTAGAGAACTAGGTATATCTACAAATCCCGATTTTAGAATTATCGATTACAAGAATGCTATTCTTAAAAGCGAAAATTATGATGAGGGATTTTGTAGGGAGTTGTTAAGCACGATTATTAATGAGAGGAATGCGAAGAGAGACGAAGACGAACGACGTCGTAAAAGTGAATTTGAATTTAAAAAATTACAAATAATGCGCAAAAGGTCAGATTACGTGTTCGGAAACTCAAACACTGAGGTTGGGAATAGACTCCCTGATAGAGAGGGAAAACAAAACAAACACAGTTCAATGTTTGATAGAATTAATGAAAATCGGGAAACGATTAATGAAAATCAAGAAACTTCAAATATTAATGCTGCTCATATCCCTTTTGCAATGTTTACAGAAAGGCACATAACAAAAGAGATTAAGTTGAATAATAGAAATGTGGTTGCAATTGTCAAAACAGGTAGTCCCGTAAGTCTATTACGTGAAGATGTGTGTGGTGAAATACCGTATGTTTCTAATAAAGGAGTAGTTTTGGAGGGTATTGGAAATTCGTGGATTTCCACTATGGGTTCTATACAACAAGAAGTTATTATAGATGAAAATAATTTCACTTTGACATGGCATGTAGTGCCAACCGCAAAGTTACAGTTTCAGGCGGTTATAGGAGCTGATATTTTGGGTCAGGCTTCAATGAATTTCGTAAATAATAATGTGGAATTTTGTAAATACGAAACAAAGACATGTTCAAAGCAGGCATTCAAATTAAATTTGGGCAATGAGGTTAAACTGAGTCACACTAGTGACACGGTGGTAAAAAATAAACCCACAGATCCTATTTCTTCGTGTAATTCAGATGTAACTGAAACCATTGATACATCTAGGAGAATTATGTCGAAAGACGACAAAGTGTATCCTACACATGTTAGAATGTTACCTAGAGAAGTCGTTAAACCTGAGGTCTTGAGTAGTGTTATTAAACATTTAGGATGTTCTGATCCTTATCAAGAAACCTATTTAGGAAAATCGTCTGTAGTATCTAATGGTAAAAAAATTGAAGATTTGGCTGAAGGTAAATTTGGTATTACTAGAGAAGATAAGATAGAGCTACTTAGTTTAGAAGATAAGCATGAGTTTCCACAAAAGGAAAATGTAGTTCAGTTTCAAATGGGACTAGCGAAGGATGAATGCGCTGTTAACGTTAAAGCTGTCAGAGCAAAAATACACGGTATCGTTGATACAATTAAAGGTAATTTTGGATTTTTATCTTACGAAGCAGAAGAAAGGGAAAAGCTGTTATTTCCCATATCTGAAGTTAAAAGTGATAAAAGTACAATTTGTGGATATAGTAGAGAATAATGTTATTCTTCGTAAACGTACTGAAAAATATGCTGCTCGTAATGTTGTGAAGATAGGTGATGGTCGAAAACACCAGCGGTATGAGGGACTGTGTCGCTCGCGTGGTGTATCAGTTGGCGGAATACCTCGTCTTACCCACATTCAACAACCTAAAGGATATGATAGATCAACGGGCTTTAAGTTACGAGGATCCAAGTACAGAGATCCAAATCATTCAAAGGAAAGATTTCGGGGTAGGAAGGGAAATTCAAAGCGTATTAGAGGCATTCGAAGACGTTTTAAGGAAGGAGAGGATCCTCCTGATCCTTTTATGCAAAAATTTGATTAAGGATTATATTATATCTAATGTTGAATACAATTTGTATTAATATGATAAGTTTTTGTGCCTTACTATTATTTCTTATATGTGGTATAAGCTTTTTTAGAATTTGATATTGATATAATTTGTATGTATTTCAGAATATGATATTGTTTTAATTTGCATGTATATGAAAATATGATATTGGTATACTTGGCATGTATTTCAGAATATGATATTATTGGAATTTATTGTTTATTCATTTTCGAACATCTTTCTTTTTTATTATTTGTCATGATATTTTATTATTTGTCATATTCTAGAATTATTTTGATTTTTGTGTGTGTTAAGTCCCTGAGGTCAGTGACCTGCAGGATGGCCGATTCTGTAGGATCTGTTTGCCATGTAGTGGCAGTATTGGGCGAACTCTGGCCCTGGAAGAAGGGAAGAAACCCCGTAGCTGCGCGCGAGAGAGAAACGCGGAGAGATGGCAAAAATGCAACGCGCTGCGTGAAGCAGCGCGAGAAAATGGTGGAATGATGATTTGTAATGTAAATATTGGATGTAACGGGATATCGCTGAATAAAAAATATGTGTTGTTGAGAGAAAGCCAACGTTTCTTTATTTTCGCTTTGAAATACACCCCTAGATTGCCTCCCTCTGTCGTTAAACATTTACTAGACTGGTAGAAAAATGTACATATATATATATATATATATATATAATGTAGTTAATATAATATATAATGAAATATGTAATCATAGATAAATATGTATATAATATAATATAATATAATATATATAATATAAATCAATGTTCTATCCAGGTGTTATTGTACAAAATATACAGTTGAGGTTACATTATTACTAATATAATTTCTATCTAGCTATAGATAAATAGATACATACATAAAATAAACTACATGCACATTACCGCCTGAATAAAAGATTCAATTCATTATATATATATATATATATATATATATATATATATATATATATATATATATATATATATATATATATATATTTATTTATATATAGAAAAACTACCCATATTGATGATAAATTGATAAACCTATGTCTGGCTGTTATATCAGCTGTATTCCAGCATGATATTAATACGTACAGTTGGCAAATATCCCCATGCAATATCTTATGTCAGTCTATGTCATTTGAGGATTTCAGAAATGGAGAGAAAATATATATTTCTGCCAATTTTCCCGGCGAATAATATAATATTTGGTTAACCATGTTGTGGAGTAAAATATTGTTTATATTTGCCTCTTTTTGATACATTGTTAATTTTATATTGGCATCGATTTCCTTTTAAATTTTACTTGAGTACTTAAATGCTGTACAATTTTATATAAAGTAACGGCAGTCCTATTACATGATAACATAATTGAGAGATATTATTGCAATAAAAAAATTAATAATAATTTCAATTCAAAGATATAAACCATCTTAAGAAAAATTCATCTTTTTTCTGCAAAATATTAAAGCAAACAAATTATTAAAAAGTATCAAAATTCACTCAAGAGCCAAAACATTATGACCTCCTGTCAATAACGAGTTGGTCCACGTTTGGCGCGCAACACAGCTTCAACCCGCCTTGGCATGGATTAATACCACCACTTAATACCAGTTAAATACCCCTTCCACCTGATCACGTGCCTTTCCACGTCATCCAGGCGAGTTCATTGCAAAATGTAGAGGTGGTCATAATGTTTTGGCTCTTGAGTGTATGTGATAAAAAAATAAGAATTGGTTTCATATAATCTTTTTATTTCTTTGATACTTTCATCATTGTGAAAATTACCCAAGCATCGCTTTTGAAAGATTGTTTGATTTCGTTTATCTCTCTATGGTCATCTAGTGCACACGAGGATCCACAGTTTAACTTGGATTCCGAACCGCTAACTTACATCCATGCAACAATCAAGATTTGAACTCGGAACCTGTGGTACCAAAGGCCAGAGAGCTAGCCGATTGGCCAACAGGTCACCCTGTGATGATAGATTTGATCATACCAAATGGTTAAAATTGCAACTCCAATTACGACTTCTGGGTTGGTTTTTCCAACACAAATGAATTTTAGAGACTCTATGGGCCTTTAAAAATGACACATTAAAAATTATTAACTACTAACAAAACCTGCTTAAAAACTATTCATTGAATGTTAACCTACAATGAACAAATTGTCCGTACACGGAACAAAAAACATTTTATCTGCTTTGTAACTTTGAAGACAACTATCCACTTTTAAATTTAAATAATAATTTTAAAACTTTTAATATTTAATGGTATAAAAACAGTGAATATTTTTTTACAAAATGTTCCAGAAATAAACGTCTCAAGCTATGTTAATATTTTCAGACTTATTTATAGCAAGACTGAGACAACTTCCAGAAAAATAATTTTGATTGGAAAAAAAGATTGTCATAACCTTTAAAAGGTACTCGTTGTTTTAGAATTTCTTAGTGAGGGAAGTATACCAAATTTAGAAATCTGTTCAATCTGATTGCTGATTGTGCATATTTTTTTTTTACAGATAATATTTTAAAATTACTTTTTTAATTGTGTTACCAAAATTCGTACTTTTTAAGTTTTGTTTTTAGTTAAAATGAATAATTGATTTGACAATTATTTTGCAGAATTAAAATAAAATATTAAGAAAGAAATATTGTTATTAATACCTAAATGATATATATTTTCTTATTATACTTCTATAATATTATATTTTATTCATATTAATAAAATTCTATATTTAAAAAATGTAGCTGATAAAAAATTTTTTATATTAAATTTAATATAGAACATTACATTTAAAAAGTAATTTCTATAACATTAATATAACACTTTTTTATAGTAAAATACATCCTCACTAAAATTATGTTTTTCCTTTTTTAAATTAAAACAATTATATTGTTAATATAATTAAATATATTGACAAAAACATACATTTGTGGAAAAGATCATATAAATTTAAAGGCACTTTGAAAACTTGATGTAGAGATAAATATGTGTTAGTCTGTGACTTTCGAAACCAATCATTTTGTCAAATCAATCCCAGAGAAATGAGTTTCATGACAATTGGATTGAAAGTTGATTTTTTTTTCATAAATCAGAGTGTTTTGTATCACTGTGAGAGAAAGGTCAAAACAAAGGACATCGACAAATCATTTTGTAGTTAAGTGTCCGGATTTTAAATTAAATGATTCGCCAGACCATATATCCAGTTGTCGAGCTGTGGGAAAGTGACAAACATCGGAGTCGGATTGTTGTCTTGGACTCTTCCATATACGGATTGGACCTTTTCAGGTAAGATACAACCGGCGCAGTAGGTTCCGTAAGCTCAAATCTATATTAATAGTACAGTCGTAGTCTATTAATAATATCTGTGTCTACTTCAATGACAAAAATATTGATTTCGTCCATCATTCATCCTGGATCTTTTCAGCAACCACGATGTTTAACATTTTTTTTACTAAAATGATTACCCACCATTTTATTAAAATGATTCCCCATTTCATATCTCTGAAATTTCCTCTGCGAAATTTTTTCTGCCATATGTACTGTTATGTGCCGGGGTGTGCTGTAAGCTCAAATCCGTATTTCTTGGCATCTATTAATGATACCTATGTCTACTTTAATGACAAAAGAACGAAACAATATATACAATACATAATGTAATTGATCTATTCAATGGCCACGATGTTTGCCAATTTCTGTACTGAAATGGATATCCACTTCAGCGAGTCGGACTTAAGGGAGTTATTTAGGGGAGTTCTCTAGGGGAGTATCTATGATCGAAATTTTTCTGCGACGTGTTTCTTTAATTTCCGGATGTGTTTGAGGCTAATTTTTCTTCTTTAGATGGGGTAGTTCATTTCTCTGTCTTGTATTGTAAAAATAAATAAATAATGTATGAATATTACAGTTGAAAATATAAAGTGTCTAAAATTACAATTATTTTGATATGCAGACAAAAAAAAAGTGAGAACAGAAACAAAAACCTGATCAGCTCAGTAGTTCTTTTCTCTGAAGACCACTCATATTGCGTTGACCCATTGTAAGTTAAGTAATTTCCGATAAAAATAGAATTTGAGAGAATTTTTGCCGCTCAGAAATTTCTACGAATATTTGAAGGTTTTTTTTTTTTTTTTTTTTTTTTTTTTATAAGGATAAGTACTTTTATTATATTAGATGGATTTCATAACCGCTTTAGAGGAAACTAAACTTGATCTTCTACGTTTTATTTTTTGAATTAGATAAACTCATAGATATATATTCCGGTTTATAGATTTTTACGCTACTACCTTTCTCAGGCATGACAAATTTAAATTTAAATTTTCTTAGTCACGAAATGGACTCTCCTTGTACCTTTCACATTTTAATTAGCAGGCAATTTAGGTCTCATACCGTGAAAATTGTATCACTACGAAATTTCATTTCATAAGAGATTTTCAAATAAATGTTCACTACTTATTCTATATATTAAATTTTGTATCACTCTTTACGACGATTTATTAAATCATTATTCAAGGCAATTACTTACCAGTCAACAATTTTCTTTCTTTTAGATCTTCAATCATAAAAACAATAAAAGAAAAGGAACGTTTTTTTTTATCTTGAACTGAAATAAGCTTTGATAAATAAAATTACTTCACTCCAAAATAAAAATTCTTCGAGCAGTGACGTACATTTATGTTTCTTTACATTTCAAAATAACATTTTTTTCTATAAGAGGAAAAAAAAATGTTTTTCTTTTCGTTGATAAATGTAAACGATTTCCTAAGTGATTGGGAATATTTATTGAACCCTATAAGCAAATTATACGACTGCCATTTTTTTCGAAATTTCCAAAATATGACAATCTAATATTTTCTCCCATGCTTCCCGTCGTCCAATTTTTCAGGAGATATTCCATCATTTTCGTCTTATTTACCGCTCAGAGCTCGACGCAAATAACTTTAACAAGATCAACTCTCGAAAATGCATTTATTAAATTGACAACTTAAAAATAAATATGCAAACTAATTTTGTTTTTTATTTATATTATGACTATGAATCATTTTTTTATAAGGGTAAGTACTTTTATGCTCCTAAGTAGTCGAAACAGGAGTATAATGTTTTTTAAATGTATTGATTTTTTACTGTTTTGACACAAAGTAATGTGCATAAAATGTCCAAAAAATAAAAGAAAAAAATACTCGTAATTATTATTATTATTATTATTATTATTATTTTTTGCTTTATAAAATCTCTTTGCATAAATTCAGGATTCTTTGATTTTTGATGATTACAGGAGTGGGATTGATTGGATAAAATTAATGAAGGTAGGAAAAGAATGCATTCTGTGTTGAAATTATTAACCATATGAAATGACTATATTATAAAAAATTAGGAAGTCGTTATTAAAAACAAGTTACACTGCCATGTTGTTTTTCTTTAGCTTTATACCTTACTGAACTCTAAACGTAAGGTTATTTTGTCTACTCCATGTTAACGCAGTATATCGCTAGATTTGTCTTTGACTTGGGGCCACCATCTATAGAGCAAAAATATCATGATTTATTATGTCCTGAAGGTACATGTTTTTGATAAAGCTATCCTCAAGATCTTATATTTTTTATTATTTTCTGTTTTGTATATTTATGAATGTTACGTTACTGTTGGCTATATTAATTAATAAAAATAATTATTACATGTTGTTGTTGTTGTTTTACATCATTAATGAAGTCCATTAAAGCATGTCCACGTCTATAATGTTCGAGATACCTACATGAAAACCATACTGTCTTGTGTTCAATTTATTTCTTTATTAAAATTTGTATCTTAATTTTTGAAATTAAGAGCCTTTCTAGTACTGTATCTACTGTGGAAAGAAGTGAAATTCGTCTGTAAGAATTGAGATCTGTATTATATTTATCTTTCTTCAGGAATAGGATCCCCACTTCTATTTTAAAAATAGTTGGGAATGTATGCTACAGTAAACATTTAATAAGGAGTTTATGAAAAATAACTTTAGAATACTTTATTGCATATGTCATCAAATTCAAGAGCTTCAGCCTTTGGAAGAGTTTGCATTCTTCTTTTATTTTCTTCATCTGTCAAGGGAGGTTTTTAGAAATAAAGTCTATAATCAGATGACAATAACAAATTTCTTGAGCACTGGCAGTATACATATTTTTCCAAAGGTTTCTTGGCAATATTTGTGTTATTCCCATTTCCTGATTCATCTACGGTTATAAAGATTTCTGATGGAAGAAAGGATGCTTTAACTATGGTCATAAAGGATTTTCCATAAGGGTTACCTGATTCTGAACAGAATTTTCTCAGAGCTTAACGTATTGCCTGGAATATGTCTTCTTTATACGTTTATCTTGATTTGGAGTAAATCTAAAAGTTCAAATCCTCTGAAGGCATCTGTTGCAATCACTGCTTACAGAAATATTTGTGTAAAGCGTCTCGCATCGATAACCAAGCTGTCTGGAGTAAATTTTCAATTCTGTTTCCATACAACATGGTAATGAGGAGTAATTATCCCAGAAAAAGTGTTCTGGAAGGCATAAATGGATTAGGGGGGGAGTCTCCAAACTACGTCCTAAAGTTAAAACTGACCTGTGAGCTTTATCAATCCGGGCCGACACAGTTAATTTTGATTAAACTGTAAAATTTACAAAAGTAAATCATTCAAAATAATAATATGCTTTTAAGTAACGACCAATAAAGAAAAACCATAACTGGAAATGAAATTGAATAGTTTAACTGTAGTTACTGAATTTAGATTTGTAAACTTGCAATAAGTAATGTGCATTGGCAATTCACATAATGAAATTAAACATTATAATTATGATTAGTGGGAGTTATATAGCCGTAACTTTACATTGGCAATTGTGGATCAAGTTTACTAGTGAACATTATTAGCATTGACTTAAAATATTCATGAATTAATTTAAATCTGTTTATTATTTTCTTCTACTACTTTCTGTCCCCTTGGTACTTAATGGAAGAGACAATATGCCACTTAGGATAAAACGTTTGGAGACACCTGAATCGGGGTGCATCATTGCATCACATGGTCTTTCTAGAAAACCATACTATCCCAATTTTTATTAATGAGAAGTAATATCAGCATAATTTACAAAAATCTTTGATTATACGAAAGCCATAGCGGTTGGTAGAGATTGGAATCATTTAGTTGACTAATCAGTTCATATTTATGACTTCTGGAGGAAAGATTAACCAATTTTCCAGAAAAGTTGAAATGTCATCCCTCAGAGAACATCCATAAATATAAAACATCAGCGATATATTTTAGGCCAGCACACAAATCTCTCCTCAAGTTCGGACACCACTCAGTTTATATTTTGATGCCCCGTGTACCAGCAAACAACCCCCAAATTAATGATGAATGAATATGGATGGCCGTGTCGTCAGGATCAGTGAAGGATCTCCATCACCCCAACCACAGACTGGAACACTTAATCTTGCGTCCCTGAGAGACGGATGGCGGCAATCGAGGGCCAATTAATCACGACATCAAAGCGGCCATTTATAATTAGAAATGTGAGGGAGAGAAGTCGCCATCCGTATATTTCTGGAAAAGTGTGTCCTTGCGATTTAATGTGGATTAATAGGCTTCATAATCTAAAGTGCCTTATCTGTATCTTTAGTGTTCCATGGCTTCTAAAAGACATAAATAAAAAAATAGATATTCAATCAATATAAATGTTTTAAAAACCTTTTAAGATAATTAAAAAAATATTATTTCTTTTAACATTTTTCTGTGTAATTCTTAACAATTTAAAACTTTCAAAAATGTTGTATTAAATATTATATATTTCTAATATAGAATTGCGATGTCCGCGTATTTATACTACAAATTAAAAGAAAGAAAAGAAACAGTGACAGCATGCTTATATACTCTGAACCCTAGTATGCAGGAGCTACAGAAAAGGAGATGTCTTAACACACTGTATTTACCAGTGAACTGCACATGCACATAAATATGCACAAAAAAAGTTAATTATTAACTATTTGTGTTTTATGCACATATATAAGGACACATAAGTGAATTTAGATAAACATTTATTCGTTTACTCTTTGCTGTTTGTATTATGTTTATTGATTTTGAATTTGATGTGATGCAGATTTGAATCTTGAATGTGTTGCAGGTTGCAATTTTGATCTTGAATTTTGAATCTTCTTAATATTTTTTGTTGAACATGAAAATTTCTGAATTACGAATGCTATTTTAAAGATTTTTTTTACAAAACTATAAAGTAGTTTCACGTCTTTTGCTATTCGAAGAAACTCTTTTATGTTCATAATTTGATTTTTTGATTTTATATGCTGTCACATGGTATAAAAAAATCACATGTTTCTGTGCATACGTTTCTAACCCATCCAATTAACGTCTTACTATGAGACAGCATTTTGTAATACACAACGAAGGAAAATTATTTAACTATATTAGTCAAATGAATATTATCAAGATACCAAATTTTCTTGCCTGTGTTTAGTATTATACAAAGAAGCTTTTAAACATAACCAACTAAAGAAGAGTGTACAGGTAATATAGGTCCCGATTATTTGTGCTTGGTCCAATTATTTCTACGTAAGCAAATAAACATTTAAAATAAATTTAAACACTGAAATAATTTAAATCATTGTTTACACTATAAAAGGCATTGCCTTTTTAACAGTTGAAATTTGTACCGTGTACAATCTCATTTGAACCACCTCTGGCGCTATTCACCTTTATAATACTTTTTAAATGCACTATTGAATTCGCTACTAATTATTTAGTTGCATATCCTAAGCTTAAAATGCCATGCAATTAGTTTGTACCTCACATGGAAATGTTCGACGGTACGTAAATATTCTAAAAAGAGCGAGTTTCTTGCCACAAGCTATCAAATCTTCTAGTAGCATTCGTTGCATTTACTGTTTTTACAACCGCTGACATAAAAACTTTGATTTAAGTAGCATAAAGTCTTTCAGGTGGAAGGTTATCGGTATGTCTTCTTTATGACATCCAAATTAGGGAAAGTCACTCCTAAAATTCTTCCCAAAAAACTCTATCTTTTCCTCGTCACCGATGGGCTGTTTATCTTGTACTTAAGTAATACAAACGATTCGATGTTTTACTGTACACATGTGCACACACAATCACAACATTGTTAAAAATTCAGTGTTGTAATTTACCATAGATGCATTAATTTAAATACACTGAATTCCAAAAACCTAATTGAAAATCAAAAACAATTACGATTGCGCGGCTTACAATAATGCAGGAAATTTGGAAAAATTACATAAAAAGTAAAGCTACATCAGAATATGACACGTAAATTATTGGAGCTGCTGCCCACCATCAAAATGAATGGTTTAATTGATCGCGTAAACAAGTCAATAAAAATCGATATTATTTATTGGTGATTCCGTATTTTGCTTGAATGGAAATCAAGAAGATTCCTGATGTAACAGAAGCCAGCAAAGCATTATTATCCCAATCAAACGGATGAAAAAAAAGGGAACTGGGGAGTCTATGGAACATGTATTTCTCTGGATGGCCGAACTGACATTGTGGTGTCTGTTATAACTCAATCATATTTCATCACAGCTTTTTTAACGCGGATTTTATTTTATGGAACAGCACGAAATTTAGAAAAAAAAAATATTAGCTACATTTTACTTTTCTACACGGCTTCATGGCCTGCATTGCCACACCCTCATTGGAACACTCCAAACTTCCTCTCAACTGAAACTCTCTCGAAATTAGTTGACTTGGAAACCCATCTAAGAGAAATAGGCTTGACATCAGGCGTTGATCGACAACCGAAATCCCTCTCCAAATTTCTGCAATAAATCATCGGCAATAACTGATAACTCAGTTCCTCAGGGTCAGTTAGCCTACTATGCCAGTTGGTAAGAGCCTTTTTATCTGCCAAGAATACCAAGTGCACCATTATATTTCAATTACGAGAAATTTTTTTTATTCAATTGTCCATTCTTACTCAGGGGCAGTTGTTGTCTCTTTCGACCTACAAATACGCAGAAAGTTCTATTATTGGAGAATTATTTTCCTGAAGAGATTATTTTTGGTATGAGTTGGCCAGAACGTTCTTAAGATATGTTTGGATTTTCGATGAAGAAGCACAATTATATACAACTTCTAGCATTTTCTTTCTCCACAGTTTTTCAAACTGCTTTGACACAGGAAGAAATTTAATTACCAAATGAGTATATTAACGCAATCATTTTTAACATGGAATGTTGCTATCATGCCTTTATATCTATTAGATGTGATCGAACTCCCTTTTGAAGTTAATCTCACATCGAACTCTGATATTATAATATATATTTTTGTATGTTTTCATTTATTATATTTTCAAGACAGAAAAAGAAAGTTTTGTTTTTCTTTTGTCTTAATTTATGAAGCACTTTTTGATGATTACTGTTTCTGTCAAATTTTGTTATATTTCTATGAATAGAAATTTCACAATCACAATTTTTCCCTAATTCTAGAAAATCAATGTATTTTTTATTAATATTAAATAAGAAAAAATTACTTAACAAAATATTTATTTCAAAGGTTTGAACAATTCATATATAAATAATAAAATACATAATGTGTTTATGTGCATATATTTCTTAATCAGATGTTACCATTCATTATAATTCATTCAAAACACATTGTCTTTATACAAATGGATAGGTTTATGAATGTATTGCTTTAGTTAAGTGAAATTACGTCCTACACAAATATGTACCTTCTCAAATTATGCAAATGCATGACTCAATTTCTATCAGCAATACAAGAGTTCCCTTTCAATCTAGTATTCAATAACCAAACACGCTTGCATCTAAATCTATTAATGTATAAATCATGCCTCCGATTGAAATGCTATTTTATATTAGTCATTGTAAATAAGTTTGTTTTAATCAAATTTACTTCCCATTGAGAAAAACTTACAGAATTTATAAACTTGTGACTGACATTAATTGGTTTGACCATTCACTAATGTTATTGTTAATATTCCACTTCCTAAAATTAATTCGCATAGTAAGACGTTTAAATCAATTTGGGTTTTTAATTAATATTTAATCAAAGCATTTCAATTCATATTATATTTTAAAAATTGAATCTACGATGGAAAATAAATTATATTATTATTTAAAAAAATTTTTGTCTACTTAACTTTGTTTAAGTGCCATTTCTAATTAGAAACATTTTGTATAATAACTATTATAAAAATTGTCATGGAAATAAAAGTTAAATAAATTTTTGTTTATTGATATAAAATTAATTTATAAAAAAAATTTATGCTAAGTATGTATTGTACTGTATGTACTAAATATTATTTTCTTTTTTTCAGTTCAAGTTGGTTTTAATCATGAAAATTAGTAAATATCTTAAGGAATAACGAAAGATGTGTTAAATGTATGCCACATGACACTTCCATGAAAGCTATTTCAATTCTTGTATATCCTTTATGATATTAATATGTAGAATACAAATATTTATAGTACTATGCTAAGTATGTATGGTACTAAATATTATTTCCTTTTATTTTGTTCGATTTCTTTTCTAATAATCCTGAAAATTTGTATACATTAAGAAAGAATGAAAGATATGTCAACAGGGTTCAAGTATGATACCATGAAAGCTATTTGCATTTTTGCATGTTCTTCATGATAATAATATGTGTGGTATTAATAGATATGGAACTATGCTAAGTATGTATGGTAATAACTAGTATTTCCTTTTTTATCAGTTCTGGTTCGTTTGTAATAATCATGAAAATTAGTAAATATCTTAAAAATGGACGAAAAATACGTTAATATATTTCACACATGATACTTCCATGAAATCTATTTGAATTTTTGTATATCATTTTTGATAATTAAAGATAACATTTTATGCTGAGTAATTCGGTTAAAATAGCATTAATGTCTAATTGAACAGTAATATATTTAACTATACTCAAAACAGCAGTTGTTTACAAACTGTCATGTATGATTACGAATTGCACATTGAGTAAAAAAAATCTATTATTAACCGTAGCCACTAGAATGCCAGAATTTTAATCTAAACTCTTATTGATGGACGGACAAATATAATTACTTTTCGAAGATCAATAAAATACAGAGTAGCCAAGTATGCCTTTTCTATTTTTAGAGTGGTCTCGAATCAAAACACGAAAGCAATGATGCAATATGTATTCCTGTATCAAGTGCTGTATAAAAGGGGCTTCAGTATCACAATAATTCGAGAAGCTGTATCAGAAACTTACTGGAAGTAATCTAATTTGCTTCTATAGTTGATGAAATTATGGTACTTCGCTTCTCCTTTGAAAAGTAATCCAAGTTTGGTTATAATATGATTTATTTGCGGAAGCAATAAATTCCTTTTTTCTTATTGTTTTATTTGTTTCTGTAACCAAAGAATTCTCTACTGCGTGTGTTTTAGATTAAATGCCTGACCATGTTGCACATCAAAAGGCTTCATAAAGATATTATCTCGTTATCCTGGGAAAATAAATATTATTTGGTATAATTAAAAAAAAGTATTGCTTAATAAGTACAGTTCTAAATTCTCGTAAAGCAATCAATTTTAAAAAGTCTCTTCATGTCTTGGTTGATTGAAATATATAAATATAATATTTAAAAAAAAAAAACATTTGTGATTTTGAGCTCATTTTTCAGCTTAAAAGCACTTAAAATTGCTTTAAAATATTAAAATAATTTCTCATTATATATTTAAAAACGTCCAGGCTGTATCAGCAAATTATCAAGTTACCCGGAAATAATTAAAGAAAATTGAATGCTCTTTCATGCTCTCAGCCAACTTTAAAACCGACCACTAATAAGTGTTTCATGCAATATTGGATGTACCCCAAATATATATATATTTTTTAATTTCTGTTTTAATATTAGAAAAATACACGACCATATATAGTTTCTTGCAAACTATTTGAAGATTCAGTTGCGTAGTAACACCTTCATTGGCGCGACAGCATCATGGTAGGCCTACTTGCAGATTTCGACACATGAGAAGTTTTAATTTTACATGGTAAGGTTGCCAGTCCGATGTCTAACGCTTTACGGTCATATTAGATTGGGACCCTTAGATAATTAATCAGGTCCTTTAGATAATTAATGCTCACTTAAATAGAGGTACAATGTAAAATTTAGTAGCAGAACTATTTAGTGATTAAGCAATAGTGTTATCAGAGTGGCATAGAAAATTGAAGGTATAAAATTTAATCACTGCACACACTGTACTTATTTATGTCATTGAAAAGTATTTTTCTACAATGAATTTAAATGTTAAGAATTTCATATTTAAACCGCTATATTAACTGTTATACTCTTAGTATTTAAAATTAATGCATAAACCATGGTACACATTATTAAGAACCTATGCGATTTAAAATCACAAAGTGACTCGCCGTCAGAATTACTGCATTAAATCATTTATTAAATATGACTAATTTAATAGAAATGAGAGAATTATATTTTAATGAAAAGATTAAGCTTAAAATGAAAAAAAAGCCAAATATTGATGAAGAATTTAAAGTTTAACTTTAAATATTTCAAAAAACCGAATGCTATTTTTGAAGTGATACGGAACTAATTTCCGATAAGATTCATGCAGAATTGAACTTGGGAGAAGGTTCGAGGGGTACTGAGTCAGTTCAGGATTATTTTGATTGTGCTCCTTTGTAGTTGATTGCATTCCTTTTTCTCGAGTTAAAATTTATAAATGGGGAATGCTTCAAGTTTTTGCAAGATATTGGGGATTAGGTACTTTCAATTGTGCACATTGCTTTTGTATTTTCATATTTTGTATATTTAATACGGACAATTGAAGTCACCAACATTTATAATAATAGGAACAGTTTTGAAAATACATATACTTTTCAAAAGCTTGATGCAGATTTAAAAGCATAACCAATATACCTACGAATCAAAATTCATAACTATAAAATGTAATGTACATCCATCTCCATCACCTACTGAACCTAACAAACCGGGACACTCTGATGTGGGAGACTGAAATAAGAGGCAATGATGATAGGCGAAATTTTCTTACGTCCCTTCATCTCCTATTCTAAAATGAATGACTGCAGGGATTTTCAGCGGTGCCGTATTTTTTAAGGATAATTCCCCGGCGCCTGGTTTTGAGTTATCGAATTCTCTATTGCCTGTGAAGTCAGGGGATCCTCTGTCATTTCTCGGTTTCTTCTGCGAGATGAGGAAACACGGAATAACAAGGCCATGAAAAGGAAAGTTGCTCTGGAGTAGGAGGGTGAATTTCAAAGGTTTCAGCAGAGTATCGAATTCTTTCACTCAGTTTGATGCGTCAGCTTTCAAAGTCCTTTCACTCAGTTGGTATGCTCGATATCGTTTAAATAGAAGATAAGTCAGTTTTTTATTTGATATTAGAAATTGTAGATTTAGCAAGAAATTCAATTTTGATATTGGAAATTAATTTTGAATAATAAGTTTTGATAAATGTGAAGCAAAGCATGAATATTTTTATTTAAAAATTACTGTAAATTGTGTCTCAATTTTTAATTTTAAACCTTTGCAATTTCTGAAGGATAATAATATAAAGATTTAATGATACAAAAATAACTTTATTAAATGCATGCTTTATTATTTTCGTTATTTTATGAGTAAATATAATTTATGCATTGCGCGATTAATTTTCAGATCATATTATGGCCAGAAGATACTCTGAAAAAAAATTGCGGTATCTTCTCTGATTTTGAATAGTTATTCTTTCACTGGAATAGAAACACTTAATGAGTTTTACTTACTCATGAACAATATAAGTAACAATTTTAGTCTGTAATGAATGTTCTTCTGCCCTACAAAGAAAGAAAATAAAAAAGTGGAAACGAACAAGATAAGAATTTTTCAAACGCTGAAATTTTTCAGTGGCCATACTATACATTCGGGTAACAAATCAATATATTCAATTGCAAATCGTTGCTATGAAAAGCAAATTCATCTATTATTCTGGAATCTACTTTTGCTTGCTTCAATTTGATTAAATTACAGAGTTAAAATAATGGTGTAAGATGTTTCATTTTGATTGCAGGATAATTTTTTTTCACTTAATACAAATGGGAGAATGGAATAATCACTTAATACAAATTAACAAAATCCATTCCTGGAGAAATAATTTTGCAATCCCTGGTTTCTAATAAGGAGCAGAATTTGTTTTGATATAAATAGATTAATCAGATGATATCCTAGTCTTGGCCTAACAGATCCAGTATTATAATGATAAATTAATATGTGTTTTTGTAGTAGGATTTAACATTGGGATTTACCTAAGTAAGTTGATTTATGGAATACATTTATAAAGGAGGACAATTTCCCAGAATCTACTTCAAGAATGTTGCATTTTCTGTGAGTAACTCTAATAAAATGGCATGACATTCAATTAGTAAAATTATAGAATGACAACTTTTAAGAGAAAAATTATGTGCTGTTTTAGAATATTGAATTATAATTTAATTACTTTTAATCCAGAATTAAAATGGTCCTTTTATTACAAATATTCCTTTACAAATTTCTGTAGAGATTTAATATATTTCTAAGTGTTAGTAGAGGTAGAAGTGATTAAGTAGATGCGATTAATAGAGGTAGAATAGAGTAGGTCTGAATAGTAACTGTGGATGAAATAAAGATTAACTTTATATGAATTATGTTATGAATAAAACAAAATTAAAAGATTCTGATAAAATTAAATGCAATATGGTACGTTGGGCATTTCCGATCAAGTAAAATATTGACTGAGATAATAGAAATAATCCATATATATAAATGCGTGTGTGTTGAAAATCACTAAAAAATAACATTCAATTCAATATTGTTTCGTAAATTATCTGTTAATTAAATTCATTTTATAACAAAAAAAATCTAATTTTAAATTGAGTACTAAACACTTTTATGTCTCAATATGAATGAATGCTGCTGATAGAAATTACTTTTTATTGAAAATTGTTACACACGTCTGTTTTACATTTCTTCTGTTAATTAACAATATCAGTGTTTATTTTAGCTGCTACACATACAAAATAGATTCATACAACTATCAAATATGTAAAGCAATGAATAGTAATTTTTAATTTATTTCCATAAATTTCGCTTATTTTTTTACTTTAAATTTCATTAAAATTTTCATCAAATATCAAGTGATCGTACAGGTGAATAAATTGTAAATATTTGCTCATTACCTTTCCTTTTTGATAATTATTTCATTTTTCTTAAACTCGATTTGATAATAAATAAAAAACTGAAATTTTTTCATAAATATCAAAGTATAGTAACAAGTTTCAAAAAGATTTTCTGTATAGTACAACTATGCATTTATCCTAGCAAATTTATTATCGAATTAAAGCAATAACTCCTATATAAACGCACGGTATAAATAAATCCTCGACAAAAAATTCTTCTCTTCTCTAAATAAACTCAATTTTTATTTTTTTTTTCAACTTTAGAAATATTTATTTAACTAAATTTGTTAACAGGAATTACAGCGTGTTTAATTGATAATTGTTTTCAAGGCAAACAAAGAATATGTTTGTTTTTGCACTGTTTAAATACATAGCTTTTTTAAAGAAGCAACTTGTGCTTTTTATGTCAGTTTTAGGTTTTTTTGTTATTAACAAATTTTATTCTTTTGCAGTTAATTGGTTCAATCATTAAGGACAAATTAATTTTTCAAATCTCTTTATATTAGCTTTACCACCTTCTATTTAGTATTTTATGTATGTAAAATGCTAAATATGATGAAGAGATAAAATAAAAACAATCTTGTCAGAAAAAAGTAATAAAAAAGCAATTTTTTTTAAAGATTATATCCACTGTTGATAGATCAATCTTTTTGCTCTATTTTACTGAACCTAAAAAACGTCCCTTTCAAATATAGCGTTAAATAAAACATTATAAGCAAACCAACACGAAAAAAACCAAAATTGCAGAAAACGATTCTTAACAATTCAATGAAACATTTTTCAGTTCCTACTATTAGCTCACACTGTCCCTATATATATCGTGTTAAAATTTTCAAACATTAATAAAATAATTTTTATTCATCTACTCAAGTTCAAATATATTTTTTTAACTTGTAGTTGATGACATTTGGTGTTAAAACAGTTTTTCCAAATATTAATTCATTAATTAAATTTAATTAATTAATTTTATTTTTTTTAGATATAAGTTGCATATATCTACCAATAGATGGAGCCAGATAAACTGAAAAAAATGAATGAACATTATTTATAAAGGCCTTTCTGCAATATAGCGAAAAAAAAAAGTAGGAAATGACTTTAGAATTTTTTTTTTTTTTTTTTTTATATTACTTGTTTTGAAATAAAAAAGCGTAATTTTTTACAAATATGTATGGGATTATGTCAAATAAAAAGATATCTTAAATATTTTTTTTTTTACAAAAATAATTTTTATTTTATTTTTTACAAAACATTTTTTTTTTTTACAATATTTTTTTTACAAAAAAAATTTATTTGAAAATTTATTAAGAATAAGAGTTTTGCCAGTTAATTGGTAGCACGAATTTCCTTAGAAACTAATACGCGTGTTAAAGACCCACGAATACTTTTGTGGAATGCCCACTTCCTGTTTTGTTCATTGTTTTTTACACCGACTTTGCCAAAAGTATGTAATTATAATAAACAAAGTGGATTTAAATATATTATATTTATTTGAGATATAGTTGTATTTAATTCGCTTGAAATGCTTTCTTATGAAGAAAAAGAAGAAAGAAACGTCCCAGATAAACATTTCTTTTGTTGATTGATTGTTGTTTTCTTACGACATTTAGTAATTGTTAATACCATTATCACTGATGAAATTCGGGTTTTCGAAAATAAAATATGGATATAAATATTTGTCTCAAAGCTGTACATCTGCTGAAATTACATATTTTTTCAGTATTGCTTCTGTACATAGAAGGAACTTGTTCTGCATTCCTATTTAAAGGATATAAAAGTGTGTGAAGATTAAAATATTTTATAATTAAAATAAATTTTCATAAACTGATTAAAATTTGTTCGAAAAATCTTAGAAATGTTGATATATAATTAGAAGGAACAAATAATTATAGAGGCGTAATTTGTATTTATCCATTGTATTAATGTGCCACGATTGTGTTCGTTGCAATCACTGCGCCCAGACACGGAGGAATTCAATGAAGATTGAGAAAATGTGCGTAAAACATCTCAAATCATTAGTCACTCTGTATGGTTGGAATTTTTCAGTTTTCCTCCCATGTTAAAGATCTGTCTGGATGGAAATGTCTTCCTTCTTATAACCAATCAGTTAGTGGCATACATAGGTGGAACACAAGGCCTAGCAATGTTCAAAAAGAAATATGATCAAAAATAATTTCTAACTTTACTTTTAAAAGTTTAATATTTAATATTTAATATTATTAATATTTTAGGAAATGAAATTAAATGAATATGAAATTTTATTAACTAATTACTTAGTTTAGTTTCTTTTTGCAGCAATATTCAAGAGATAATTAACGTCTTATAAAAGTTTACAAGATATAGATGATTATCCGTAGAAATAATTGAATTAGGTTATACCTAAATATATAAAATAAATATCTTCAGTATTTGTTAGAGAGTTTTAATAGAGTATTATGTCAACAAGTTCTTTTTTTAAAGTAAATTAGAGCCAAGATGCAGCATACTAAAAGATAACAAATTACATTAATTAGAGAAATTAATGAAGTTTCATGATAACATTATTTTTCAGCGTAAAAGATTCAAAGGAGTAATTTAACTATACTAAGCATAAATCAATTTTGCTTTATATATAATGTAGAAATTGTGAACTCTGTATTATATTATAGTCAAATACACTTATCTTAGTTTTTTTTTAATCTTTTGTTTTTATTTCATTCCATTTAAAAATGTTCAAATAATTTCCTTTTTTCTTCTTTTATCTGATGTAAATACAGGATTCTATGCATTATAAATGTATAGAAAATTTCACATTGCTTTTATTTAACACTTAAAAATTTCCTTTGTGTATGATATTTAAACACTTAGGTTAAAAGTACTAAACGTATAATGAGTACTGTAATTAGTCAGTGGTATAATAGAACATATTAATAATATATGTTACAAGGTATGAGGTATAGCAAGTCGGCATTATTTTGTACATTTTAATTGCTAGGAGGTGTAGCTTATAAAAAGGTTATTAAAAGCTATAAAAAGCTTTCTTTTCCCGGTATCTGATTTATAAATTAATTATTACATGACAAAAGACTACTGAAATTAATTACATATTTTATAATAATTTGTATTAATTCTAAACTTCGCTTTTGTTACCAGTGACACTATTGAGAATTGTCAACATATTATGTGTTATCTATTGGCAGTGTATCATATAATATTGCTGTTTCCATACAAACTAGTTAAGTAATAATTGCATAACACACATAATTGCTTCATTTTTTTAACGTAAAGCAATTTATTATGCTAAATTGTATGTCAAGCATGTACGATTAAATTAAGCATTCGAGGCTTTAAAATCTAAACCCTGAAACTATGATGCAAAATATGGTAAAGATATTTCATCTGTATTTAAATAAAAATGTGGGATTAACTTCATTGCTGTCAAAAAATAATATTATGTTTTTATTTAGTTTGAAATATCTTAGTAACAAAATCTAGTAAATTAAGTACAATCTGGGTCTTTTTTCTTAACCTAATGACTATTATTATGTATTAGCGTATTGCATTATAGGATACGTTTCAAGAATCCTTTCGTATAAATATTTTTAGAGATTTGTCAAATATGAAATCTTAAAAATTATAATATAATTTAATCATAATATTGTAGGATATTGTTTTTTCATGAATTTTGCTTGGTTTTTGATTGTTTTTGTGAATTTTGATTGGTTATGGATTGATTCTATGGATATTATTTGATTATGCATTGGTTTGATGATTGAAAATTTAGACTTTTTGTGATTATAATTCATAAATATCCAATTATTCTTTAAGATTCAATTTCAACTCCAATAATCCATCAAATTTCTATGTAACTCATATTCTAAATCTTAGGTTTAATGACGCGGTAATATTTATTAAATATCACTGTTGCTTTTGAGCTATTTGCTACTTCAACTGCAATTGCAGTTAAACGAAATTTACTTAAGTTTAAATAATGTAATTTATAAATATTCATTCGATCATATTTCAAGATTCAATTTCCTTCCAGTGTCCGACGAAATTCTTAGGTATTTTAGAATCTTCTTAGAACAAGGATATATATGTTCTTAGGCATTATAAAACACTTCTTGACACTTAAAAAACTTTTGAGTGTCAAGAAGTGTAAACATTTATTAAATAGCACTATTTTTAGAAGTATTTGCTGCATCCGCTGCAATTTCAGTTAAAATAAATTTATTTATGGCTAACACCATTGGAAGCAAAAGAACAAAATGTAATTGCAGCAAAATAGTATAGAATTTCTTGCTTCGATTTACTTTCTTACGGTTGTTCAGAAAAATTTCTGTTCGAAACGGGATTTAGACACCAGCGATTGTGATACTTTTTGTTTTCAGAACAAAATCAATCGACAGGGGAAATTCGATTTCCACCACCGATGTTGTTTGCAGAAAACGTAAGTTCTCATGAGCTTAAACACATTTTTTTTCCCTCAGGTGCAAAAGAATAATTTTGCGATAAAAAAAAAAAGTGGTCTAGTTGACTTTTCGTTTAAGCCTAGAATTTCTTGAGCTCTTTCCCAAAATTCTTATTTGATATTTTTTTGTTAAATACTGGTGGTAGACTGCTTAAATTTGGTTTAAAATATTGTGTTATTTGAAGGAAATAAAAGAAAAAGAAAAAAAAATGGAAAAAAAGAGTAGTTCAAATTTATTTTTAGGTTTTTTTTTTCCGATTAATATGAATACAATTTAAGCCGATTTCCTAATATTTCAAGGAATTAGTAGTGAATTCTTGGAGGTAGACAATATGAGAGTTTTCTAAATGCTGAGATTTCATTAGGTAAGCATTACAGGTATTCAATATAATATTCAAAAAGCTATTTTTTTTCTTTAAATGGAATTTAGTCTTTAGTGTTCTTATACAAGCACATGGCATTCTTTTTTTAAAAAATAAGCAAATATACATGCTTTTTTTAACGATTTGAATTAATTCGATATTATAAAAATAATTTTTTTACTTTTAATTCTAAAATTTACTTATTTTTTTATGAAATATTTAAAGCTTACAGTTGAATTAAGTGATAATTATTCAATATTTTACTATTTTTTTCGTGTTCATTTAATGGTCGTATTAGTTTTAAAATTTTAATCTGTTTTGATATATTAGTTCTGAAAAGTGAAAATTGGCTTTGTAATCATCAAAATTAGTTTAAAAATTCGTATGTATTTCAACTATAGAAATAGGAAATGAATGCCTTTATCAATTAATTCTTTTTCATTACAAAAATATATTAAATATATAAAATTATATTAGTTACCCTATGTTTAATAGAAAAAAACAATTTGTTGTACATAATTTTTATTATTACTATATTCTCTTAAATTATTATTATTATTTTGTTAATTTATTTTTATATCATCTAGTTAGTCTACCGCTCTAACTGGATGACATAAAATATTTTATATATTCTGGCTAATTAGGTTTTTTTATCATCATTTATCAGAGTGTGAGAGGAAAAATGTCATTGGAATGATACAGGCTTTATGGTAAGTTCAGCTAGTTACCCATCTACTTGGCATCTGTGACATTACTATAAGGGTAAGTTGGTTTCAGTGAACGAGAGTTAGTTCATTCACATGGTGTCCTGGATCACCATAGAATGACCTATTAACAGAAGGATTGCCTCACTGTCTGACAATAAGTACACAACCGTCTGATCATTATGAGGCTTCTACATGTGACACAGTTTGCATTGGCCCCTATGTATGTCCGTACTATACAGAAGTGCTGGCTTACAATCATTTGCTATCCCCTGGCAGCCTTCCAACTCCGGTAATAATAATGGCTAATGAGTCTATGAGTCGCTCGGCTTAATTGAACTGCGATGAAGTGGAAACAAGAAGCCTACAGATAAAAATCTCAATTCTATTTAGTTTGTGATGATAACTTTGTGCATATTAAGATGATTCATGGTGAACACTTCTTTGTTTACAGCAGCACTCTTTACCAATATCTAATTTGATAGTTCGAGGTGCCATTACATACGATAGTCGTTTTCCAAAGTAATAATCCACGTTACCATGACAGCCCAGCTGTTCATTTATGACAACTTTCAGTCATACGTGTTCGATCTGATAGCAAGGTTCCAATGAGCTTTCCCTCTCCGACAGAATAAATTTTGGCCACATGCATCAAGAGTGTCATAGACTCTTAAAAACATGAATGAACTGGGACAGACAAGTAGGGTGGCATATAAGTTTGGTGGGATATAGTCATGTTTACAGGAATTAAAATATGAGATTTTACAAATTAAAAGAAACACGTGCTTCTTAATACCGAACTGCACTGAATTATGCATTCAATTTCTAATGAATTGAATTTATTGAATTCAATTTTCAATGCATTCATGGGAAAACCTAGTAACGCCTTCTTTAATTAATTATTTTTTTTTGTAAGTTTTCCTGCAAAAAATTATTTGATTATTATTTTATCATTATCATTTACATCAACGTTACAAATACATATGCTAAACTTCAATCAGTTATGACACACACACATTGCATATATATAAATTGTAACGTCTTTTTCTGTACTAGACCTATAGCGACTTCAAGAAGGACATTTTCAATGAACACTTTAATTTTTATTTATAAGCATTATATAATTGTGTATACAACTCTATTTACAAAGAAAGGAAAATTTAAAATATAAACTAAATTCACAAATGCAGTTCCCTTCAAGATGGATTTTCAGAGTTCTAGAGTCCACGACTGATCAAATGCGCCTGGTCTGAGGCAAACCTTAATTATCACGCAGGACACAATTCCTCTCCTTCTTCCTCCCCTTTAAGAAAATCCGTTAATAAGGGGTTGAGTCAGCTTCATTCACTTCTTATTGAAGCTAGAGCCTTCTATACCTTGTCCCACTCAATTCCAAGAATGAATGATCTGGTATATACAAACAGGGTAGAATAAAAGCTTGGTGGGGCATTGGCATGCTTACAGGAATTAAAGTATATGAATTTACAGGACATCAAAAAAAGTTTGTTCATCTTAATGCCGAACAGCATTGAACAATGCATTCAATTTAGGGAAGACCTAGCAACACCTTCTTTAATTCCTTTTCTTTTTGTAAGTTTTCATGCAACAAATTATCCTTTGATTTTTATTTTCTTATAATTTATATGAAAGTAACATATACATATCCAAAATTTCAATAAATCTAATAAAAAGAAAGTGAAAGAACAATTTAAATATGTAATGGTATGAAATATTCCTTGAAAACTTTCTTGAATTATCACAATATTATTTAGTTTAAGACTCGTATCATGAACTCAAACAATATTTACTAACTTTTATTATACAAAAAAGTTATTTAATTAAAATAATAAAATACATCTTCCTAAACATAAACAAATGGACTAAAAAAATATCGTAAAAGTAATTCGAGAAAAATATTGGATATAATTCAAAATAAAACACGGCTGAATTATTTCATCTTCGTGTTTCTAGGTTATGAAGTTTCATTATTAGTTCAGTTTTTGAATTGAATGAGATAAAAAAAAAATTCCTCACAGTTTGCAATTTCGTCTCGATGCTTTTATTCAAGTAGTAAGATGGAAAAAAAAGTTTATAAACATTCTTATTAAGCACAATAAAGTCGAGAAAAAATCAATATGTATTCATCAGAGAGAAAAGATAAAGTTTCCCTTTTTTTCGAAACAACTTTCTACCACAAAAAAAAAGGTTCTGCAACGTATATTTTGCAACTTTCTTCCTCAGGAAGAAAAAGCAATATTCAGAAAGGATAAGTTATTGTTCCTTTGGTGGAATATCACTTCTTTAAACAGTTTTTCGCACCAGTTTCTTATTTGATTTATATTTTTCTGCCATCTACATCCGTCATTAGCATTCACAAGCGAATTTTTATATTTCTGCAATATCTTTACATTTGTATCTTATAACATTAGATCTTAATTTTATTTTATTATTTATGCAGCATATTTTGTATATTTACGATAATATTAACCAACAACTGAATGGCTGTATACAATATCTAAAATTCTTAATTTAAATTTATCCAAAATGTTTTTTTGAATTTTGCATAAAAAATTTCAAACCTGAATTTGATATTCTACTCCTTTTCAATAATTATAAACCATATTTTTAATAAAAATTTGTCTGAAAAATATGTTTTTTTTTTAATTTTTAATTGAAAAATGGGAGATATAATATATAATATATCATTCCCTCTAAGTTTTACTTTAAATCTCTTCAGCATAATAGGAAAATGTGTCATTTTTTTTATTTCAAATATTTCTTATTTATTTCTTATTTAATACTTTTAAAATGTTAAATGTAAGACCACGCAATTTAAGTTTGGACTAACGAGGAATAAAAATTAAAAAGGAAAAGTAAATTAAATATAAATATTATATTAATAGGTATAATTTAGAAAAGAAACATTAAAATTAGCATGATCAACTATTCCATGATAAAATTTGAATACTAATAACTCTTCTCAACATTTGACATTTAGATGTTAACACACAATATCAAATTATATATTACATCAAAAATAATTTTTTTGCTTACTTTTTTCAAAATATTAGTTTTATAATAATATACTTTATAATAGTATACTTTTCTACTGGACTAATCTTCGAAATATCAGTGATATAGTGTGCATAGTGTACTCTGCATGTTATTTATTTGCTCAACAATGAAGTGTAGGACTGAGCATTACAAATTTTAATAATATGTTTTTCTATAAATGAACCATAGGAAGGTACAGATGGCGTAGTTTGAAATTTGAAATAATTATCAGTATATCTCTGTATATAAACAAAAATACATAGATGTATGTATGAGTATCTACTTGAGTATCTTAAAGGCTATAACATTTAGAAGTCCAATTTTTTTTTATTTGGATTTATTTTTACTTTTTTCTGGTGCTCAGAAAAACTTCATAAGCTATCTTTTCAATTAAGACAAAGCCTTATTTTTTATTGATCAAATATTTTACGCCTATCTCGATTTGGTGCCCAAATGATATTTTTGCTGTCTACGCTCATTGGTAACATTAAAGTGTCATAAAATCCCAGTTCAATTTTAGAGGATTATATATTATATATCGATTATTGAAATGTTAAGTGAACATATTTTCAGTAAAATTTTACTTTGAGTATATTTGCATTTTTTTTGTTGTTATGCATTCTTTATTAAGTTAAACAAAGTAAAACATATAAAACATTACTAAATACTAAATCATATTTACGTATTCTTATCAAAAGTGGGGCTACTGTCAACTTTGTCTCCTACGCATTATTGTACAAAATGTAAAAAAAAAAAGAAAACCCTTATATAAAATGTAACACAAAACACACACTATAATAAATAAAAGGAATAAACTAACAGACGGAGATTTGATTTGGTTTTTCGCTCTACAATAATTTTTTGCACAATTTAGGCTAATTAGAAAAAGACCTACAATGACTTCCGAACCATTAACCAACATCCATGTCACCGCCAGTATTCGAATCTGTATGTGATACTAATGACCAGAGCGATAGTCAATTGGCCATAAGGTCGCTAACAATTAAAGAATATTGATAGAATGGGGATTAAAAAGTAATTAATAAGATATAAAATAACCACCTCAATTAAATAAACTAATTTTTATAATGAATTTAAGAACTGATAATGACAAAAACTAACTTCTTGTGCATTATTTTTCTATTAATTCATAAATGTAACGCAAGCTATATCGTTGCGTTTTCTTGATATTAATCTTGAAATTAAAATGTAAATTAGTCTTTTTAAAAAAAAATTGTTACAAATTTTTAATATTGCAGAGTTTAAACAGAAAAGAAAACTGTGATTAGTAAAATGTAAATTTTATTCCTCGAAATATCCATTCCGTTCTCTTGCCCAGGAAAGCATTGACAAAACCCAGGAAATTTCATTTTATTCCTTTCTAGCCAACTCATAGGCAGTCTTTTTTTGCATGAACTAAAAATATATACTTCTGAAAAAGATGGTCTCCATTCTAAAAGCTTTAACAAAAGGTGTAAGACTGTGGAGGCAAATTTGTTAGGGAAAAAAAGCATTTTGGGAATCTTTAGAAGCACGAGACTGTCTTCATTTTTTTTTCGAAAAAATACCGCTTTCTTTAGAATCCATCAGAACAAATTCCAGCTACTTCAAGAATTCAGGAAGAAGAGGAAAAGAAATTACATTTTAGAATATGCTGCTGGGGAAGAATTGCTGCACGTAACACCTGGGGTGTGCATTAAGGTATTTTATTTAACGTAATCGTTTGCACAAGATAACTTTCCGACGTAAACAACAGTAAAATATTTTACATGTACTTTTAATAACAAAATAACATTTTTTTTAAATGATAGCAACAGATTTTTTGAATATATTTTAGTAGCATAGTTTCTTCGTAAAATTTTGGTACTTGGGGCGTAGCTACCATGATAAATAAAACATAATAATTTTGGTAGGTTTAAGTTTGAATTGCAATTTGGGTTTATTGATTGTTCTTAAAATTCAGTTAATGATAGAAATATTCAGATTTAGACCTATCGGTGAACCAGTAAACATATTTGAATGAATTGAATATAATAATTTTTGTATTTTAAAAAAAATGGTAACAATTTTATCTATATAACAATTATGTCAAATAATATTCTTTATTTTTTATTATTATTTTAAGTCTCTTATTACTTTTAACTGATTAGTGGGAAAACAAAATTGAGCTCAATTCATTATGATTGGATATCAATAGAAGATAAGAAAACGGAATGGATAAATCATCGCAGATTCACAGAGTGATAAATTATGCAAGGCTGCAAAGTTACCACATGGAAACGCTTAAATGCATTAAGCTTTGAGTTTCTCCATCTGGTTATTTTTTAAGTAATTTTTCAAGTCTAGTGATTAAATTGTTTTTCAAAACTTTTCATAACTAAATTGATTTATCTTGTTGCACTCCAAAACATTTTTATATTAATTAGGATACAATATTGGGTTTCTTGACAGACATCATGAGTACAATAGTATGTTCTATAAATATACCAAGAAGATTTCATTTTATTCCTTTCTAGAAAACACACAGGCAGTCTTTTTTTGCATAAAATAAAAATATCTACTTCTGAAAAAGATGGTCTCCATTCTAAAAGCTCTAACAAAAGGTGTAAGACTCCGTAAAGGCAAATTTGTTAGAAAAAAAAGCATTTTTTGAATCTTTAGAAGCTCGTGGCGGTCTTCATTCTTTTTTTTTTTCTCGAAAAAATGCCGTTTTCTTGAGAATCCATCATAACCATTTCCAGCTACTTCAAGAATTCAAGAAGAAGAAGAAAAGAAATTACATTCTAGAATATGCTGCTGTGGAAGAATTGCTGCACATAACATCTGGGATGTGCAGCAATTGTATTTGTGCAATGATGTATTTGACGTAATAGTTTGCGTAAAACACTTACTGGCGTAAACAACAGTAAAATATTTCATATGTATTTTTTTAATAACAAAATAACATTTTTTTTTTAAATAATAGCAACAGATTTTCTGTATATATTTTAGTAACATAGTTTCTTCACAAAGTGTTGGTACTTGTGACATAGCTACTATTAAGAAAAAAAACATAATAAATTTGGTAGGTTTACTTTTAAACTGTAATTGTGCTGAGCGATTGTTCATAAAATTCCTTTATATGTCCTTTGTCTCCTTTGTATGTTCTCCAGAATAAATTTATATGGCGGAATGTCACTCCATAGTCTATTCCAATTTTGATCATGTTCACAGGTTTCACAAACTAGAGTAGTGCCGTTTTTTGATTGTGGATCATTAATCTCTATAGATGATCTTGCTCGAAGCTATATCCGGAAGGATTATTAGCTAAAACCATACGGTTTTATCCTTGAGCACTAATGTCGATATGACTACACAATGATAATACATTTATTATTTACTCTAATATCTGATGAATTACTATAAAAAGAAAGTTAATTGTGTATGCATACTAAGTTAATTATGTGGTGTGTACTGGAACTCAGAGTCGAATATCAAATCTATCAGAATCGCTCAGAAAAGCACGCCCGGAATTGGGAAGGTAGTAATTAAGATTGTGAACATGTGTAATTCTTAATAATTCTATTCAAGGTATACGTCCGGTATTAAAAAATCCCGACATTCGATGACAAGCATGCATCATGCATTCATGTCAATTATCGAAACTGTGATAACTCTATATATTTGTACCTATATTTATACTGGGTCTTTTTAGTGTAGTAAATGTGATTTTTGAAGTGAATTTCTTTCTTGAAGATGCATTTACGGCAAACCGCTGAGTAGGGAGGTGTGAAGCCCCTCCAATCGTATCGAACGTGGAGCGTTGAGGCTTGAGATTGGTGGGCGCCTATTTTCATGTGTAAGAGATATGTCATTTATTCAAAAAAGGACATTAATCTAATGAATTAAAAATATTAGATTTTTCATTGGACAATCAATTGAGAATTTAATTGAAATTAAATTAGGAATTCAAAAAGAATCTAATAATAATTGTAGAAAGAAAAAAAAAAGGACAACCGTTCCAGAAGTGTTTGAAATTGTCAAGAGATTGTGCTCAAATTTTGCGTGATCCCCAGCGCACGGAAAATTAGTTACAATAACGAAAAGCGTGGTATCAAAAGTATGTAAACTGAAGTTATTGACATGATTATTAGAATAAAATGCGACAGTAGACCAAAATATTTAAATATTGTCATTATTTAAGTGACCTTGTTGTTATGGAAGATATGCAAAATTCAGAATGTACGACAGTTATAAAAGGATTTTTATTTTAAAATTGCATGTGTATATCATTACATGAATTTATTAATTTATCATAAATATTTTTTTATTTAAAGTTCAAAACATTAACTAAACATAACTATTTTGTTGAAAGTAAACTGATGTCCTAGTTTGAACTAAATTATTTCCGAAATAAGTCTTGGTACGATCCAAAGACATGTAAAGGTACCGTTGGTGGTTTCAGCAGTGTTTTATGACTTAAAAAGAGCTTTTATTTTTTATTGGTTATGAATTTTTGATTTATGATTCTGGATGATGGAGAGTTGAGTCTTCTGTATAGCCATGTACAGGGCACTCACGATATAAATTATTCCTTTTTTTTTACACGTCAACCACAAGATAGAAAAACAGAAGTCTCAATTTTTTTATATATTCAAATTAATGATTAAATAAAAATTAGAAAAAAAAATTCTTACATGCAAAAGGCAATTAGAAAATAGTTAAAGACTCCAATTTTTTTAATGTTTTTCTTTTCGATAAATTCAATGAAGGCTCTAAACCTAATTGATATAATCTTTGAAAAAGCATTTTCATATATTAATAAATTTAAATTGTGTTCTTAAAATTTCTGCTTTGATTTTTAAGATGAACTTCAAAACTAAATTTTAAAGTAATCAGTAAGAAAAACAGTATAATTCATTCAGGTTTTGAATATAGCAATGAAAAGTTGCAAAGATGATGTGAACATAATGTCTGAAGTATCAACCAAAAAATATCGTTGGTAAAATTAATTTAAGAACTGAATAATGGGTGCCGATCTGATATGGATGTTGGACGTAGGGATGACAGACCTATCCTGTAAAAAGAAAGCATGTCCCGTTTCGGAATCTGCCAGTAGGTCGATGGCTATGGTCAACATAGATTGTATTGCCAAAGAGTTAGTTTAATGCATTCTTACTGTTGTATAAATTGTGCTCAAAATTTATATTTTTCATGTAATATGAAATCTAATAATTGTTTCATTTTAAAGAAAACTTTTCATAAAGATAATTTTTTATTGATAAATGGTTTGAAAAAATTCTTAGTCATCGTGGGAATGCAGCCAATCAGAAGCTTGATACGGCAGAAAATAAGGCTATATAAATATGTTCAAAATATTGTAGATCAAGTAGAAATTAGTTGGCAGAGAATTGCGTGCGTGTGAAAATTTTTGCCCAAATGACTTGGCTACTATTTTCATTATTAGAACCAGATTTGATCGTTTTCAGGATTCTTTAAATGGAAGGTCTGCTGGAACTTAACCCGCCTTCTGCAACCATTTTGTTCGAGCTAATTTGTACAGTAATGAGCTTTGGTGACATCTGAATTAATAAAGACTACCATTTTCTCATACTTGTTTAGTTGATAGAGGCAATCACACTTCAAATTGAAGTTTATGTCAGGTTGACGTCAGTTGCTATATTTTTGGTATGTTTTTTTACTATATTCTAAAATTTATTAGTTTTCTTTTGTATCTAATTTTTGGAGCACTTTATAATTAATGTTTCGCCAAGTTTCATTAAATTTCTGGAAATTCAACTTCAATAATAACAGTTTTTCTGAATTTTCTTTAAATTTTGGAAACCAGAGTAAATCGTACCTTAAGAAGCATAAATGATTTAAAAAAAACAAAAACAGTTATAGTTAATTATTTAATTGAATACATAGGCATTTGTTGACTATTATCTCACGATTGATCCATTGTTCTAAGAATTTCAATAAATATGTAATAAAAGTAAAGATATTTATCTGCCATATAAAAAAAAATTGTAGAACACGTTAGAAAAAATAAAGCGCTGTTTAAATCTAGATAAATACACGAAATAATTTGTTTTCTCAAAACAGTCTGCTTTCTGCACAAGTATCATGTCTCTTTTGAGAGCCGTTCAACTGAAACGGATGCATTTACAGAAGCCAGTGCAATGCAGTTTCATTCTTTCTGCACCGCCACTCATAATGACGTGTATGGGGCTGCAATCGTAAAAGGGGAAAATGCAATTGGTGTTTCGCAGAATATCGCTTCATAAGCACGTACGAAACACCGAGTTTTATCTAAAACCTTTTTTGGAAGAAAATTGTAATGTGTTCTCTGTGTCTTCATCTTGTAACGCGAAAGGACTTGATTCTTGTTTTTGGTTTTTAGAAGTAAATAACATGGGTGTTAAAATAAAATTGGATATATGTAAATTTTATCACAACTTCAGCATTATAATTTTAGATTTTTGTTCTCTCTCTTAATTAATTATTTCGTTTCAAAAATTTCAAAATTATTTTCATTAATTATTATTTTAATAAATGGAAATCTGATCTATATAAAATAAATAAGGTAAATAATAGATATAAAATATAGATAAATAGATATACACTCATGTGCATAAATTAAAGATAATGAAGTTCAGGCAAAGAAAGAGAAGAAGCAAAACGAATTTGACTTATTTGTAAAGTCTATTTATTAAACAAAAAGTAAAGATAAAAAAAGATGTTATATGTTTGACATAATTAATAAAAATTGCGATATTTACTCCCTGGAGCAAATTTCAAAAAAGAACCTATTTACAAAAAACAGTATAACATGGTTAGTATGATGGTTAATATGGAGTAGACGGACGGAGTTATGGAGGTTAATATGGAGTATGGAGTAGATCTCCCGGACGATGCAATACAGGCCTTACAACGCCTAGGCATGCTGATTATCAAATTATCAATTTGATCTTGGGGAATATTGCACCACTCATCAAGCAATGCCCTCCGAAGTTACGGTTGACAGGTGAGAGGGGGTTGACGGGCTGCAATTCGTCGGCCAAGCATATCCCACACATGCTCTATTGGATTCAAGTCCGGTGAGTATGCTGGCCAATCCATACGGGTGATATCCTCCATTTGAAGGCATTCGTCGACAATGTTTGCACAGTGAGGACGGGCGTTGTCATCCATAAACAGAAATTCAGCACCCATGGCGCCTTGAAACAAACGTACATGTTGTTCCAGAATGACATCCCGTTAGATGTGGTCTGTCATCGTTACACTTTGAGCATGCAGGTTCGCCTGCAGGTTCGTTCAATGGTGTTCTTTTGGTGGTAACGGGTACCTGGCGCTCTCCATATGAAAGTCCGGCGAGAATCAGACTGCAAACTAAGCCTGGACTCGTCGGAAAACATCGCACCAGATCACTGTTGCGGTGTCCACAATGCATGCTCTCTACTCCAGTTTAATGGCAGGCGACAGTGAGTTGCGGTAAGTGGAACACATCTGACAGGCCTACGAGCATATAGACTAATGTGCCCTAAGCGTCTGTACACGGTCTGCCTTGAAACTGTCGTACCGGTAGCTGAAGAGAGCTGACGAGACAGGTCTGATGCTGTGCTCCGTCTGCTTCTTTTGGCAGTAACTGCTAAATACCGGTGCTCATTCGGCGGTGTAACTCGCGGGCGACCTGTGCTGTAACATCTACTCACATTACCATCATATTGGAATCGTTGCCAAAGCCTGCAGATGACACTCTGGGCGATTCCAGGTTCCTCGGATACTTCCAGCTGGGTACGTCCACATTCCAGTCGTCTGATAATTCTACCACGAAAAAATCATACAAATGCTTCCTTTGTGCCATAACTATGCGGTTATTGCACTTAAAGGCTTTTAAAGCGCTTGTCAACAATTTTACTTCTTTGCCACCATTCCTTATATACCCCTCTCTTACACTCTCGTCATTGTGACGTACTTTCCGCGCCATCTGGTGGTTTCCTGTAATTTGCATATCCTTCTTCAAGATGTGTGTGATAATTCTACAGGTTAAATTTTTATTTTAGAGTTCAATTTCTGTGTGATTGTGAATTATCCTTAATTTATGGACATGAGTGTAGTATAATAATAATAAATTTTATTATAAAAAATTAATATTATAATAATCTATAAATAAAAATAAATTAAAAAGTTATTTCTCTTATAATCAATCATTTATATTCTGCTTTAAGAAACTAGGAGAACCTGATGACGATAGTAAATAATTTGACATTGATATTAAGGCTGCAAATTCCTGCCATTATCGTTCATTCCTTAGTGGTGACATTCAGATATGAACATGATGTCCATTGATATTCAATAGCAAAAAATAGTACTAACAGTAATCATAGGAACATTAGTACTTCAATAGTACTAATGGTCAATAGAAACTCGTTGCTACTGAATATGTCAATTTAATATGAACTAATTTATATTTGAAGCTAATTAGAGCATTTTCATTAACTGAAAACTATTTTCCCAAGGGTATTATTGTTTGAATAAATATTATAAAATGCAAGCATGCTTCTTTCATTCTCAAAAATTTAGCATAAAAATTTAAGTTAATATCATTATAGTTTTAGTACAAGAAGTAACGTCCAAAATTGCATAGTTTCAACAAATGATAGGAATTAATATTACGCGATAATTTTCTGTAAACAGTTAATTTCCTACAATACGAGAAAAATGGGTGTTCAACATAAGATGAAAATGTGGCCTCTTAGTGTGTTTTGTAAGTTATCATGGCTTTTCTAAATTAAATCATACAGAACAAAGTAAGTATTAATTTTAATTTTATTTAAATTAATACATTGTAAATGCCCAATATTGTAAAGAAAAAACTATTTAATTTTTATTTTTAGATGCAAATGATTTAAGAATAGTGATTTTTCTAATTAAAACCTATATCCAAATATTTCAGCTAAATTTTAATTAAAATGGTACAGTTACATTTCGTTTTAAGCAATTTTATTAGACATAAAATATAGATTAAATAATATGCATGTAAAATCTACTTATTTTTTGTGTGTGTCTGTTGGAAAATTTTACATTTGGAAAGTTAAACATTTTCGTCATTTAAAGTACCTTACATCATCAATAAGTTACACAGATGAAACTCAAAGCAACACCTCAAGCAACCGAATCTGTATGAAAACCAGGATTAGCTGCAGATTAGCAAATTAGTAACAGTTAAAATACTTTGACTTTGAAGATTTTTCTGCCTTTTTGGTTTGGTAAACATCTCATTTGAAATCGTACCTTCTATGAAATTTAAACTAACATGAAGCACTTAAATAGAATCAACGAGGTTATTAAAATTACAAATCTAATTGAAGTGGTAGAAATTTGTGTTTAATTTGGTTGAGAAACCTACATCAAAGAATTTAGAGTTTTACGTTTCAACCTTCTTTAAATCGCTCATGGAAATAAACTTCTAAACTATGCAGTGTTACTTCAAATACTTCGATAATTCGTCTTTGGGTTTTGCATGAAGTTTTCAAAACCTTGGTCTGCTGATTATTTGCCTAGATATTTCATAAATAAATAAGATTTATTTATTTGAGATTTAAATGTTCACTTTTATCACTTAAATGAATGCCTAGAAGTGATTTAACATATCATATGCTAAGTTAAATACAATGTAACATTTCATAATTGTACATTGTTCTGACTTTATGTAGTCTCCTATAGGAGTATCTTTTATTTCATTATATATCTATATTCCGAATAATGTTTTAGTTGAATTCGGAACTTTTCTTTCAAATTCTTCGATATTCTGGAAACTTTTACAATGAAACACTATCCCGGAATAGAACAAAAGTACAAAATAAACCTATTTTTGCTCTATAGCATTGCCAGTTTGGCGAAAACACATCAGCAAGGTATTTCGAAAGGACATGAACACCAGAGTCTGTCTCCTGTTCTTTTATGAGGTGACCTAACGCTACTATAGCATGAGAACTTTACCTTTTCCGCTTGCTTGATTTCGCCGCTCATTGGACCATAATAACATATTGCATTGCATCGGCTCTTTATCGAATTCGATATGGAATATTTCTCTTCCATTTTTTTGTTCTTTTCAGGAAATAAAAAGCAGAAACGTAAAAATGCAGTTAGGAAAAACTGTTTCATTTATGACCGTGGAAAAGGAAAGATCAGCAAAAGAAGCAAAAAGAAAGAATAATCGAATTTTAGATGAGGGTTCCTTTTAGAAATCGAGAGCATTATTGCTTTTTATTTATGGAAGGCTTTCTGTGATATTGTATTATTTTAAAGAAAGAACTTGGAGTTTTATACTTTTGTCAGGGTAAAATTATCGAAGCCTTGCAGATAATTTTATTTTTTGCCCGGAATCTTATGTTTAAAGATCTACATTTTTTTTTTTTTTTTTTACTAAGAAACATTTTTGATATTTCATAAAGCTATTGAAGCATAAAATATTCAGAATTCTTATTCAGCTAGAATTTCATTTGAAAGTTTTAAATATATTCTGTACGAAACACTGGTAAATAAGTTTGGAACCCTACTCAAATCTGATAACAGATATTCGGTGTCATATATAATGAGACTCATAAAATTAACGATTATTCTTCCGACCCTCGCAAGTCGAAGGAATTACAGATAGAATATGGACTACACCATGAGTTGTTTTATAGTGATTGGTGATAGACCATGGGCTGAGAAATTATCTATTCTAATAAGAAGTTAGGAAAGCTGACTCCTCCACCCTCTAAAATTTAATCCAGTCTTAGATCTATATGTATAGTTAAATTCAATGAATTTACTCTCCATTTAAATATTTTTCTAATTTCGAATAATGTTTAAAAATATTATATTTTATATTTTATCAACAAATAAAAAAAGATTGGCCGCTAACTTCTTAGTTAAATTACGTTCCACAGCCGAAGAATAAAAAAAAAAAATATATAATGTGCATAACGATTCAATAAACTTTTTGTTGCATAAATACGCGTATTTCGTTTGAACAGTTTCTTAAGATAGAATTTGAGTCGTTGAATTTCTGTTCTGTATTTTATATATAGAAAATGTATCGATAATCATATTCGCTGCTAAACTGATCCTTAGTCTATATGAAAGCTATCTTGTTCCAGAAAACTCATGTGCTTACAGTGCCCAAAATACTTATAATTGAATAAGCAATTCTTTTTTTTATGCTTCTAAGGTTACAATTCCTTTCTTTTCCGCTATTGAAGAATATACAATTTATATTTGCAGGAAGTATCATATATAATTTTAAAACTGTCTTGTAAATTAAACAAAAATAATCAATAAGCGAGAATTAAATATTTACTCTATGCGTTCATTAACATTAAAGTATCAATTTAACAACATCTAATTTTATGTTTTCATTCTGGATAAAAATGGAATCCTTTAAATTTAGTAAATTTCTTGGCTTCACTTTTATCCCAAATAAAAATGTTTTTACTCTTATTTATTTTAAATATATTCATAATAATTTAGAAAAAATTTAATTAAAATAAAATATTTATTACTTGCTTGCCGATTTTTTTTTGTAAATATTCTTTCTCGTGCACATCTGCAACACGTAAACCATTTGATTTAAATTGCATAATGTTTTTTTTTTCTTACAATTGCATTTATTCTCTTTTTTTTTAACAAAGGTAGAATGAATCAATTGTTATTATTATTTCTCTGTTAAATATTATCAGTTTGTACCTTATATTTTTCTGACCACATCTAAGTTATGTGAGACGCGGTGGCTGGGCCAAACACCCAGGAGATGACCAAATTGCATTTATTTCCCGATAAAAGGTATTCCTCGGGGATAATTTGCTGAGACATAATAAACGGTGCAGGATTGGTATGGGTACACTTTGGGTGGAAGTCACTTCTCTCTGTCGGCTGTTCCTCCAAGTTCTTCCGCCAGCTGTTGGCAATAATCAATACTTCTTCTTCCCTCTACAGGTCTGCAGTAAGTAATGCTATTAAAGCAAGACATTAGTTTCTCTAATATTGCAATTAAAGCTTAAAGTACATGTTCGGTGTATTCAAATAAAAAAAAAAATTGTAGACTTAAAATGAAATAGGTAATATTTTAATGTAAATATGTGTTTTCATCTTTAAAAACATATTTTGGTATTCTAAATTCTTTATATATGACTAAACTATTAATTTTTTTTTGAATAACGGAATTTTGTGTAACATTTTATATCATTTGATTAATATTTAAAGTAGTAGTATTTGTTTTTACTACATGTACTGGAATTCAATTTTACTACGGAAGAGAAGCACACATTTGTACCTAGGACAAGTCGCAGGATATACATGTTAAATGAAAGATAGCAATAATACATTTACAATAATGTTGATATGATCTAATATATTAATAAGTACTCAAAGGTCTGCAGTAAGTAATGCTATTAATCGAAAAATGCAAGATATTATTATCTCTAATATTGCAATTAAAGCTTAAAGTACATGTTTAATATATTCAAGTAGAAAAAAATATCTAAAGTGAAAGAAAAATAAGTAACAAATATTTAATGTCTTTTAAACCATCTTTTGGAATTCTAAATTTTTCTTATATTAATAAAATATTAAGTGTTTTTGAATAATGGGATTTTTAATAACATTTTAAATCATTTGATTAATATTGTAAATTGAAAAAATACTTTTAATACAAATACTTTTAAAAATTAGTATTTGTTTTTACTACATGTATTGAACAATTCGATCAATTTTGCTACAGAAGGGGAGTATAGATTTGTACCCAGAACAAGTCACAGGATATGCAGACATCCGTGAAGATTATGCATGCTAAAAAGGATTAATCGCAATAGTTTATTTTCAATAATGTTGCAGTAATATATTAATATGCACCGAAACAGGCTTTTCAAATTTTAATGAATTTCGTAGAAGACAGTTGAACTTTGTTTGGAGCAAATTTAAAATGGAACATTTTTTTAGCAGAGAAAATATCTTCTTGCTGATATGGAAAAGATACTGACGGATTTCTTAATATAATCGGTTTTATGCGTATTATTCTATTCATTGAGGTACTATTTAGACGAACCAACATCGTGCATGTACTATCATCCTCTGAAACAGATGTAACCTAAATATCATTAAAGACCGACCATTGGCAACATGAGCAGATATTAGGCAGGAGATCTCATATTCCTATCTAATCGCAATGCGTGTTGCAGTTGCTGATTCCAGAAACGATATTATACGATGGCGACTGCCTCATCATTGGAAAACCTCGAACATCGACATTAACCTGCCTATTAAGAGGTTCCATGTTTGTTCAGATGCTTAAATACGACACGCAAATACTGGATAGCACCAACTAAAGATCTGTATTCATGCCATATTCCCCTTTACATCGAATGATAGTTTGGACTATCCATGCCCTGCCTGAAATATATATATATATATATATATATCAAGCCTGAGCAGGTTGCTGTACAGTATAGTTAAAAGTCGACTGGATTTAGACGGTAAATGTAAAGTCATGAATCCTTTTATTTTATTTTATTAATGTTTTTTTTCTTTCTAATGCAGCTGGCAAACACTTTTAGACAGCTTGGTCTTGGATGCCTTAAGGCAAGCGCTGCACAGACGTACTCACTTTGCATTACCCAGGTGGCGCGTTTAACTTGAAGATAAGCCACGGACGCGGAGTAACAATGCCCCCGCTAAGCTCTTCGATCCTGTTAGACCGGGACCTACAGTTTAAAGTGGATTCCGAACCACTACAAACATCCATGGCACCGCCGGGACTCGAACCCAAAACCTGTGGTACCGAGCGCCACAACGCTAGCCACTCGGCCATTCAGGCCCATTTTATTAATGTGAAATGTAAGAAATTTTTATTTGGGTCAACATCCAAGTGGCGACAGAGTGGAAAAGCACTATGTCTAAGATCTCTAAAATTTGCAAGGCGTCTTGCAATCATAGAGAATGCAATTAAAAACAAGTCATTAAAAGTGTTATGGTTAGTATATTAATAAAGAAAGACAGAAAGTATATAAATAGAAAACTGAATCAGTGCTATGAGAAATAGAGAACTATAAAAGATCAAATGATACTATTAATGAATTTATAAATTATAGATTGTGAAATCAAGAATAACAAGACAACTGTATTCTATATATTATTTGTATTTTATTATTAGTATTATGAATACTGTTAATGCAGTGAAAAATTGTATTGTTTTAATTATGGGAATTATTGAAACAACTAATATAAAATATACCCATTTAAAAGTGTATGGCGTAATGTAATAAAAAAATCGATATTAGTGGAAGGTAAATAGTGGGTGTAACATTATGACTAACAGTGCAAAACTATTGTGAACCAGAGAACTCAGTCTGATCAAGATATATTGTGATTTGATTAAAAATTTTTCAGGCGATAAACAAGCTAATAATCAGTAGATAAAGAATAGCATCTCATTACTTAAATAAAGCTATTGGAATATATTTCATAGAAGAGAATAAAAGTTTACTACTGTGTCCAAAAAGTAAGAGCAGTTTTCAATTTAAATTTCCCGGGCATATGGCATTTCAATTTTTTTTTCTTATTTAGGTTGTTGACACTGTCCTTGACATCTGTGTGAAATTTAACACCAAAATATTCATTAGTTTGTCATTAGTGTGTGAAATGTCTGCATTAATTGAGCAAGAAATTGCTTTAAATTTTGTTTGAAGAAAAGTATAGAATGTTGCAGAAGGCATTCCGTGAGCATTCCTATATCGGAAAGAAATGTTTAGAAGTAGTAAAAACAGTTCAAACGCGTTGTAAAAACAGTTTAAACGCGTTCAGAGAAAATCATGTCACATTAACAAAATTTAATACAAGTTCTTTGCAGACATTTCAAAAAACGCCGGAATCAGTTTTAGCGTCTCACAAAACCAAGCGTAACTCAAGCCGCAATGAATATTTTGATGTAAAATTTCACACAGATGTCACGGAGAGTGTCAACAACATAAACAAGAGAAAAAATACCGTATGACCGAGAAATTTAAATTGAAAACTGTTTTTACGTTTTGGACACAGTAGTATAACACTGATGCTTTTCAATGGAAAGAATTACATTTAAATGGGTGCGCAGAAGATCTACCTCCCCATGGTGCATCTGGTAACACTTTTTATTGGCTAAAAGATCTGCAACTTGGCATTATTGTTATTGCAACTTGGCATTATTATTATCATTATTGTTCAGCATGATTTGTTGCATTATTTTGTTGTTGTTGTATTTTGTATGTTTTTTTTTTCTTTCGTTGTTCTTTTTTTGCTGTAACTGCTCATAATCTGCCATTGCAAATAAGTAAAAAAAAAATATTTTATATTTATATTTCATTTTATAATAGGAATTTGATCTTTTAATATATATATAGCAGATAATATATATATAGATCTTTTGACAGATTTCTAAATTTTGATGGCTGCTATTCCATATCTTCCTCAGACTTGAAACATATGTTACTTTGTTACAATTTTTTAAGTTAAATTTCAAGAATGCATAAATCCCCAAAAAAGTAATAGAAAATTCATGAAATATTATAGAAATGTGATATTTTCTTTTTAAAGAAATGACGTAACGTATCTTCATTTAAGTATCATTCTTTTGAATACTGAATGCATTGCGTAGAATTTCAAATAAAACTTTTATTATCAGGTTCAATAATCTATTAAAAAATGATTAAAAAAGGGATTTTTTTTTATAGTAAATAATATTTTGGATAATAATTGTCACGTTTAAATATTTGAATAATTATGTTTGCTAAATGTTTGAGATAGTATTTATATGAGCTGTTACAAAATAGTAGCCCGATTTGTATCTCGGTGGTGACGTGGGCCGCTGGAGAACATTAGGGCTCAAAGTAAATTCGCTGGAGACATTTTGTAGACACAATTTAAAAAAATGAGGAGAATCAATGTTGTTGGTGACGTTCAGCATCTGGCCTCGTTAGTCAGACTACCTGAGAGAACTATTCCGGGTTTTCGCCCATACGATTCCAGTCCAGTCAGTCTTCTACCTGAAGCACAATAGAAGCTGCCGCCTTTCCATTCCCTTATGAGTAGACTACTCATGGGTTGTCCGTTCCACGCTGCCGGACATTTATTATTTATTTTTTCGCTTATGCATTTAGTCTCGACAACAACACAATTGTAAAAAAAAAATCCATTGAAAAGAGGGATACAATGTTTAAGTGGATACTTTTTAAAATTTTATTTCTAAATGAAAAGGAAAATTATTTTTTTTAAACCGCCGATTATACATTCTATTAATTGCTACAGTAACTTTCATATGTAACAGATTAATCAGAAAAATAAGTATGTTTAAAAGACGTCTTAGAAAGAGGTCTGCCTAAAACATATTTTAATGCAATCAATATTTTTATTTTCATATCGAATAAATTTAAATAAAAATTTTGACGTTAATTATTTTGTCAAATGAAATTAATTGGGTTTTTTTTTTTTCATTAAAAATCTTTTTTTCTTCCCTTAAATATGAAAAAGATTTTGGAAATGTTTACATAATGAAATATATGCCATTCAAGTTGAGAGTTAGTTGAAAAAAAAAGTAAGATTCCTTTAAAAAGCGTACAAAAGTAATAGAAAAAATAATTACAAAATTATTTCAAGCTATGGATAAATGAATAGCTTTACTACATTAAAAGCTTAAAGTTTTCATTTGGAAAGATTAATGTATGTCAATAGTAAATCTTTTTCAATGTTTAAACATACATACTTCTATGTTTAATTTCTTCTTGAATATACATACATACTTCTTGAATATACAATGATACTGTTTTAAATAATTTCTTTTTGGCAGTTCCAAGATTTTTATGTTAAAGTTTGATGAAAATATGACTGCGATTTAAAAAAAATACCAAGAAAAATGAAATGCATATTTTACTTTTCATAAAAAATATTATTTTAAAATTTTTCGCCTGGAAAAATATAATTTTCTCAATTAGTATTTTGCATATTTTTTTTTCTAAATTCTACAACAAATAATTCAGAATTTTGGGCTTTAAAATGAAAGATTTAAATTCTAACAAAGAAAGAAGTATTAAATTGTAACATTAAAACACCTGAATTCATGATTTAATTAAATTTTTACCTCTTTATTTGAAATTAATATTTTAATCACTGTGAAAATAATGGAATATATTTTGTAACAGTGTATGGGTTAAAAAAAAAAAAAAGAAAGAAAAAAAAAATAGTTTGACAGGTACCAAATTAGAGGGGCTGTACAGTTATGGTATTTTGGCGTCTTTATTTTCCTGATAAAATATATTTGTAAAGCTTTTGATTCACTTCTTTCTCTTGAAATTTTAAACGATTTATTTTATGAATTATTTGAAGATTAAACAAAACAGTTTTATCACCGAGCATACATCTCAAAGCACCAAATCAAGTCAAGACATAATTGTTTTATAATTCACTTGTAAGTTAAAATACTACTTTATTTATCTAACGTAAATAATAGTTGCAAATTCTCAAAAAATTCGAAAAAAAAATAGTACAGATAACAAATGCAACTTATAACATTCGCAGATTTATGGGGGCCTGATGGCCGAATGGCTAGCGCTCAGGCGTTCGGTACCACAGGTATCGGGTTCAAATCCCATTCCCCTTTACCCATGGGTGTTGTAGTGGTTCGGAATCCACTTTAAACCGCAGGGCCCGGTCCTAATAGGATCATAGAGCGTTGCGGGGGCATTGTTACTCCGCGTCCGTGGCTTATCTTCAAGTTACACGCGTCCCCTGGGTAATGCAAAGTGAGTAACATTGGTGCAGCCCTTATGGCGAAGATCACGGTCTATTTGCCAACTGCATTAGAAGGATAAAAAAAACATTTGCAGATTTTCCCAAGTATTATAGATCTATAAAAGCTATAGCTTCAGGATCTATAGAAACTCAGATGTGAATATTGTTCATTTCAGCATAACTGTCTCCAGCAGATATGAAATTTAATATGCGTTTGCGGTGCTTGGTAGTTTAACTATTCATGCCGTACTTCTTTACCTCTACAAGGCGTTCAGGATCGACAGTACGATTGGCAAAAATGGATTTCCCAGTCGATCGACTAACTGTGTCATTTGCTGATCGGCATTTTTATGCAAAAACTCATCTTTTGAGTTACACGTGAAATGATATTCAAATACAGTAACAGCGGAATTATATATAAGTTCTTGTGCTTTAAAGTTTAATTTTATATCGTGCAAAAATTCGAATGCTATTCTTAAGGTGATATGGAACTACTTTCGGATAATATTCATGTACAATTGAATTTGGGAGAAGGTTCGAGAGATACTGTGTCGGCGCAGGCATATGTTGATTGTGTTGCTTTGTAATTAATTGCATTCCTTTTTTCGAGTTAAAATTTATAAATGTGGAATACTTCAGGTTTTTGCATGATATCTTTGAGGGAGTACTTTCACTTGAGTGAATTTCTTTTGATTCTTCACATAAACCGCGAGATATCTGATACGGACAATTGAAGTCACCAAAATGTATAATAATAGGAACAATTTTGAAAATGCGTATACTTTTCAAAAGCTTGATGCAGATTTAAAAAACAAAATCCATATACCTACGAATCAAAATTCAAAGCAATAAAAAGTAATGTACATCCATCTCCATCACCTACTGAATCTAACAAACTGGGACACTCTGATGTGTGAGACTGAAATAAGAGGCGATGATGATAGGCGAAATTTTCTTGCATACCTTCATCTCCTATTCTAAAATAAATGACCGCAGGGATTTTCAGAGGCGCCGTATTTTTTAAGGATAATTCCCAGGCGCCCGGTTTTGAGGTATCGAGTCCTCTATTGCCTGTGAAGTCAGGGGATCCTCTGTCATTTCTCGATTCTTCTGCGAGATGAGGAACACGGAATAACAAGGCCATGAAAAGGAAAGCTGCTCTGGAGTAGGAGGGGAAATTTCAGTGGCTTCAGCAGAGTATCGAATTCTTTCACTCAGTTTGATGCGTCAGCTTTCAAAGTCCTTTCTCTCAGTTGGAATGCTCGATATCGTTTAAATACAAGATAAGTCAGTTTTTTTATTTGATATTATAAATTGTAGATCTAGAACATGATTTTATGAATGTATGAATTTTTAGCAAAGTTTGAATTCTTTTTTTTTATTCTAATGCAGCTGGCAAACACTTATACAATTGTCTTTAATGCCTTAAGGCAAATGTTGCAACGACGTTACTCACTTGGCACTACCCAGGAGGTGCGTGTAGCGTGAAGATAAGCTACGGATGCGGAGTAACAATACCTCCACAAAGCTCTACGATAATGTTAGACCCGGACCTACGGTTTAAAGTGAATTCCGAACCACTACAAAAATGCATGGCCCCACCGATACTCGAACCCGAAACCTGAGGTAGCGAAAGCCAGAATGCTAGACACTCGGCCATGCAGGGTCTTTTCTTTAAAAATTGCAGTTTGGATTATGTCTCCATTTCTAATTCAAAACTTTTGAAATTTGTAAGGATAATCATTTAAAGATTGTATCATACAATCTTTAATTAAATCATTAATTCAATTTTTTTTAATGATTAAACGATTAAATGCATGCTTTTAATATTGTTTTTTATTTTATTAGTAAATATAATTTATGTATTGCACGATTACATTCCAAATCATGTTAACGCCAGGAGATGCTCTCAAAATAAAAATAAAAATTTTGTGGTATTTTCTCTGCTTTTGAATAATTTAATTTTTTCACTGGGATAAAAACCTTTCATGAATTTACTTACACTGAAAAACATACGAAACAATTTTGGTCTGCAATGAATGTCCTCTACCCTATGAAGAAAAAAACAAAAAGAGTGAAAACAAACAATCTATGAATTTTTCAAACTCAAATTTTTCAATGGCTAACCTTTATATTGGTATCATATTAATATGCTCAAATGCAAATCGCTTCTATGAAAAGAAAATTCAGAACTAAAAAATGTAATTACAATATTGTAGATATGACTACCTAAAAAATATTAACTTTCGAATATATCCCTCGATTTCTTGGTCTCAACAAGATTGAGCCATGGCTGCTTTTATTATGGAATCCATTTTTCTCTGCTTCAGTTGGATAAGTTACAGTGGTAAAATAGTGAAATAAGATGTTTCATCCTCTTCAGGACTGATTGCAGAAAAATTTTCCTGTTCTTTTTTTTACTTAATACAAATGGAAAATGGAATAGCCACTTAAATTAACAACATGCATTCCCGTTGAAATAATTTTGCAATCCATGGTTTTCAGAAATAAGCAGCAGAATCTGTCTTGACAGAAAGATAATAATCAAATGCTATCCTAGTCTTTGCCTAACAGGTCCAGTTTTAGAATGGTAAATTAAAATGTGCTTTTGTAATAGGATTTAACATCGTGATTTACCTAAGTAAGTTTATTTATGGAATACGTTTAAAAAAGAGGACCATTTCCCAGAATCTCTTCCAAGAATGTTACATCCTGTGTGATAACTCTGATGAATTGGGATGGCATCCATTTAGTAAAATCATAGAATGGCAATTTTTAAGAAAAAAAATTATATGCTGTTTTAGAATATTGACTTATATTTTAATTATTTTTAATCCAGAATTAAAATGGGCCTTTATTACAAATATTCCTTTACAAATTTTTATAGAGATTTATTATATTTGTAAGTGATAATAGATGTAGGTCTGAAAATAAAGAATGTTATGAATATAACAAAATTAAGAGCTTCTGATAAAATTAAATGCAATATGATACGTTAGACATTTCTCATCAAGTAAAATATTGACTGAGATGATATAAATAGAAATAATCCATATATATATATATATATAATCCATATATATATACACACACATATATATATATATATATATATATATATGTGTGTGTGTGTGTGTGTGTGTGTGTGTGTGTGTACGTGGAAAATCAATAAAAATAACATTCGATTTCAATATTGTAGGTTCGTAAATTAGTTGATAATTAAATTCTTTTTATAACAAAACTAATAGTAGCAGTGTTTAACTAATAATAACAGTTTTTATTTTAGTTACTACGTATAAAAAAATAGATTTAGACAACTATCAAATATGTAAAGCATTGAATAGTAATTTTTAATTTATTTCCATAAATTTCGCTTATTTTTTTACTCTAAATTTCATTACAATTTTCAGCATATATCAAGTGATCGTACAGGTGAATAAATTGTAAATATTTGCACATTACCTTGCCATTTTTGGTGAGTATTTCCCTCTTCTTAAACTCGATTTGATAATAAATAAAAAACTGAAATTTTTTCATAAATATCAAAATGCATTAACAAGTTTCGAAAAGCTTTTCTGCGTAGTACAACTATGCATTTATCCTAGCAAATTTATTATCAAATTACATCAATATTACCTATATAAACGCACAGTAAAAATCAATCAGCGACTGAAAAAATTGATTTTATTCTCCAATTTTTATTTTTTTAACTTTAAATCTTATTTGACATTTTTTTTTGTCAAATACTGGGGGTAGACTGCTTAAATTTGGCTTAAAATATTGTGTTATTCGTAAAAAAAGGGAAAAAAGAGTGATTTAAATTTATTTTTAGGTATTTTTTCTCTTCCATTTAATCTGAATAACATTTACGCATATTTTCTAATATTCAAACGAATTAGTAGTGAATTCTTGGAGGTAGATAATACGTGAGTTTTTTAAATGCTCAAATGTCACAAGGTAAGCACTACAGATAATTAATATAGTACTCAAAAAGCTATTTTTAGTATTTAGCAGGTAAAATTCTTATACAAGGATATTGCATTCTTTTTTTTTGAGGGGGGGGATAACACAAAGATTTATATATCTATATATATATTTTTTTTTATCTAGTTGAAGTTAATCTATGTTATAAAACTAATTCATTTACTTTTAATTCAAAAATTTTCTTATTTTACTGTGAAACATTTAAAAAGTACTTTTGATATATGCGATAACTATTTAACATTTTACTGTTCTTTTTTGTGCTCGTTTTAGTTCTGAAAATTTAAATCAATTTTCATATTAGCTCTAAAAAGTGAAAATGTGCTTTGCAATTAGCAAAATTCGTTTAAAAATTCAAATGTATTTCAATTATACAAATAGAAAAGGAACGTAATCATGTAATCATCAATGAATCCTCTTTCATAGTAAAAATATATTAAATTTATAAAATAATATAAGTAAACCTATGTTTTTAAACGAAAATACAATTTGATGGGAATGTTTTTTATTATTACATTATTTCTTAAATTATTATGTATTATAATTTTGTTAATTTAATTTTATAATTAATTATTATAATTCTGTGATTGAATTCATAATTGAAATGCAATATAGGGGAAATAAGAAGCCTTCAGATAAAAATCTCAATTCTATTTAGTGTATGATGTGCGTGTTAGGATGATCCATGATCAATACTTCATTGCTTAGAGCAGCACTCTTTACCGACAATAGTCGATTTCCAAAATGATTATCTACAGTGCCGTGACAACCCAACTGTTCAATTATGATAACTTTCAGTCCATGTATTGGATCTCATAGCAAGGATCCAATTAGGCTATAGTTTAAACAGGATCATCTTGTCCACACATCATCCTTTGATTTTTATTTTTTATCATTTATATCAACGTTACAAATACATATGCAAAACTTTAATCAGTTCTGACAGTACCTTCTTGCTCAGATAAACTTTATGGCTGGGAGTGTATACACACACACACACACACATTTATATATATATATATTCAGATTAAAATCTAATAAGGTTTTAATTAAAAAGAGAATATATATATATATATATATATACATAAAATCACATTAAATATTCTTTAAAAGGTATTTTAAATTATCACAATCTTATTTTCAACAAAATAAATTTTAGGTCTCGCATTATGAACTCAAACATCATTTACCAGCTTTTATTATACAAAAAAAGTTATTTAATTAAAATAATAGAACCAATCTTCCTAAACATAAAAAAAGATGTTAAAAAATATCATAAAAATTATTCGAGAAAAATATTGGATTTTATTCAAAATAAAACACGGATGAATTATTTCGTCTAGGTGTTTCTAGGTTATGAAGTTATGAAGTTTCATTATTAGTTGAGTTTCTGAATTGGATGAGATAAAAAAAAATCCCTGGCATTTGGCAATTTCGTCTCGATGCTTTTATTCAAGTAGAATCTTAAAAATCTTATAAACATTCTTATTAAGCACAATAAAGACGAGGAAAAAATCAATATGTATTCATCAGAGGGGAAAGATAAAGTTTTTCCTTTTTTCGAAACAACTTTCTACCACAAAAAAGAAGTTCTGCAACGTATCTTTTGCAACTTTCTTCTTCAGGAAGAAAACGCAATATTCAGAAAGGAGAAGTTGTTATTCCTTTGGCGGAATATCCCTCCTTTAAACAATTTATCACACTAGTTTTTTTATTATTTTTTTTTTCATCTACATCCGTCTATAGCATTCACAAGCGAATTTTTATTTCTGTAATGCGTTGTTTGAATATTGTATTTTCGATAGTTTAACATTTGTATGTGATAGCATAACATCTTAATTTAATGTTACTATTAATGTAAAATATTTTGTGTATTTACAACAATATAAACCAATGATTGAATAGCTGTATAAAATATCTAAAATTCAATTCTTAGTTTGATTTTATCAAAAATGTTTTTTGAATTTTGCGTAAAAAATTTCCAACTTGAATTTTATAATCTACTCATTTTCAATAATTATAAACAATAATTTTAATAAATTTGTCACATGAGCTATTATTATTTTATTATTTTTTATTTATTTTATGACCTATTAATTTTTAAATGAAAAAGGGTAGACACTGTGAAATATAATATAATCTATCACTCTTTCTAAGGGTTACTTTACATCCCATCGATGCAGTAGGAAAATGTGTCATTTTTCTAATTTATATGATAGTAGAAAAAATTTAAAAAAAATCTGAAATGTTAATTTCATGACCATGAAATTTATGACTTACAAGATATAAAATTAAAAAGAAAAGATAACTAATTTTTGTAAAATGTAAAATTTAGAAAAGAAGCATTAAAATTAACATGACGAATTAATTCAGGATATAAATTTGAATACTAAATATTTTTTCTCAACGTTTGACTTTTACTTATTAGCAGCTAACACAGAGGATCAATATGATACAAATGTCAGGACTATCTGTAAATATAATCTCCCCAAAAAATAAGAAATTGCACACAATAATTTAATATCACATCAAATATTATTTTTTGCTTACTTTTATTCAAGATATTGGTTTTTATAAGAATATGTACTTTTTTCTACTGTGCTATTTATAGGAATATTAGTGAGATAACCTGCATATTTTATTCCCAACACTTGTTGATTTGTTCAACTATGAAATGAAGGACTGATCATTATATATGTTTCATTTTTACAAATTCTAATATTATGTTTCTCTATAAATGAACTATGTCGAAATGTAAAAAAGATGTAGTTTGAAATTTAAAGCAATCCTCAAATCTCTCTCTCTGTATAAAAACATAAATAAATTAACGTATGTGTGTATTTATTAGCATATATTAAAAACTATAATATTTAGAAGTACAATTTTTTTCATTGCATTTATTATTACTTTATCTGGAGCTCAGGACAAAATCATGAAAAAATTCTAATAAGTGTTCATTTAAATTCATTTTACGTAGCTTTCATGCAAATTTTCATTTTAATTTTATCTTATTTTTTAGTTGTGAAATACTTTACTCCTGGCTCGATCTGGTGTTCAAATGATTCTTTGTGCTGTCTACGGTCGTTGATTATATTAAAGTGTCATCAAATCCCAGTTCGGATTTTAGTGGATTATATTTCGATTAGTGAAATCTAGAGTTTGTTATTATAAAGTAAGCATATGAGTATTTTTGCATTTTTTGTTGATATACATTCTTAATTAAGTTTAACAGAATAAAATATATATAACATCCCTGTATGCTGGATCGTATCTGCTTATTCTTATCAAAAGAAGGGCTACAGTAAACATTTTTTCCTATGAATTATTGGACAAAATATACAAAAAAAAAACCCTTATTGTAATGCAAAACACGAATAAAGATAAAATAAAGAAACAAACAAATAAATTTGGTTTCGTTTAAAGAACTGATAGTGACTGATAAGAAGAACTGATAATGATAAAAACTGACTTCTCGTGCATTATTTTTTATTCATTCATAATTTCTTTTAGATGTAAGCTATTTCATCGCTTTACGATATCTTGATGTTAATCTTGTAATTAAAATATACATTATTATTTTTTTTTAAATTGTTAAAAATTTCTAATATTGTAGATTCTAAACACAGACGGAAATTGTGATCACTAAAATGCAAATTTTATTCCTCGAAATATCCCATCATTTCCATTGCCAAAAAATTTCATTTTATTCCTTTCTAATCAACACACAGGCAGTCTTTTTTTGCATGAACTATAAATATCTACTTCTGACAAAGATGGTCTCCATTCTAAAAGCTTTAACAAAAGGTGTAAGACTCTGTGAAGGCAAATTTGTTAGGGAAAAAAAAGCATTTTTGGAATCTTTAGAAGCACGAGACGGTCGCCATTTTTTTTTCTCTAAAAAATACCGCTTTCTTTAGAATCCATCAGAACCAATTCTAGACACTTCAAGAATTCAAGAAGAAGAAAAAAGAAATTACATTCTAGAATATGCTGCTGTGGAAGAATTGCTGCACATAACCTCAGAAATGTGCATTAAGGTATTTTATTTAACGTAATCGTTTGTGTAAAACACTTAATGGCGCAAACAACAGTAAAATATTTCACATGAATTATTTGAATAACAAAATAAAATTTTTTTAAATGATAGCAGCAGATTTTCTGAATACATTTTAGTAACATAGTTTCTTCACAAAGAATTAGTACTTGTGGCATAGCTAACATGATGAAAAAAACATAATAAATTTGGTAGGTTTACTTTTGAACCGCTATTTGTATTTATTGATTGTTTATAACAAAAAAAAGTACTTATAAAGAAAAAAAAATGCGATTTAGACCTAACTATAGCCCATTAAAAGTATTTGAATAAATTGAATATAATATTTCTTGTATTTTAAAAAAATAAAACTGATCACAATTTATCTATGCAAAAATTCAGTTAAATAATATTCTTTATTTATTATTATTATCCTAAATCCGTTATTTCTTTTAACTGACAAGTGGGAAAAGAAAATTCAAATGATTGAATATTAATAGAAGATAAATGAATCGAATTGATAAATCATCTCAGATTCCTTGAGTGATAAATTATAGAACGCTACATGTTACCACATGCAAACGTTTAAATGCATTCATTCCATTTCGCCATATGGATATTTAAAAAGTAATTTTTTGAAGACAAGTAATTAAATTGTATTTCAGAACTTTTCATAAACAAATTGATTAATCTTGTTGTGCTCCAATTTTTTGGTAAATTAATTATTATAAATTATTGTGTTTCTAGATAGATATCATGAGTACAAGTTCTATAAATATACTTATCTTACATACATTAATATGTGCTATAAATAGAATTTACAGGAATGACAATAAAATTAATATACTTACCCTTTACTTCGTCCAAATTAAATGGACTTTTATTATATAAACAGAACATACAACATATTCTGGTTTAATACAAAGCAAAATCAAAAAATAAAATACCATATTCTAACAAACATTCGTTACAATAATTTTGATTTTACACATGGATTTATATTATGAAATACTGAATAATAAAATAAATTATGTCTGCAACTAACCAGGTGTTCACCAATGTAATTAAAACATATTTCAAATTAAAGAACAAATAATTGTTGTCTTAATTATTTTTCCCGGTGTTGTTAAAATTAACTTATTACAAAATGTTCTTCAGATTTTAAACGCTAATAAAAGTTACAAGAATGAAAAAAATAATTTCCAACGCATTTTTTTTTCATCTTATAGATTTTTATGGCACAAAAATATATTCCATATATTGAAATAATCCATGAAAATAATAGTTAATAATGTAAAATAAGTGATTTTTCATGTACATTATATTATATAATGTTTTTAATACAAACAACAACAAAACAACGTTTTTGGAGTTTATTAGTTTTGTTAAAGAAAATGATAACACGTAGATATGATACTTTTATTCGAGCTTTGTGGATTTTTTTTTGTAATATATATAAAAATAAAACAAAGCTCCATTTAAACTTTCTGGCTTAAACTTTTGTTCAATCTAACACCAAAGCTCAACCCATTAAATTATATACTCAATAATGTGTGCAACAACACCTGCCTTCCGACAAGCATGTTTAGCAGAAAACAAGGAAACAACTTTTCATTCCGACCACAACACTCTTGTAACGACACAGTTCAGATGATTCATTCCGTCAACAGAAACGACCGAATTTAATTGAGTTCATCAATTAATCTCCCGCAGAACAATCACAGCATCGCTTCCTGGACTCGCAACCGACGAAGAATGTAAAATGAGCATTCTGCGGCTGTAAAGGGATACGAAGACTGTTTAATTGAAATTTAAGAGAAGAAACCAGATAGCAGCTTCATCGGAGATAAGAAGCTTACTGCCTTTAAGTGGTCACCTCTGACGCATACCAACGAACCTTCAGCAATACAGTTGCCGCGCTCCACTGGTAACGAAAGCCGGTTGGGTTTAACTCGCAGAAAATAAGATTAAAACGAAAAGTTTTCTCCAAACCTGTAGCATCTGGGCTGATGGAAGATCAGTGCTTCCTTTTTGGAAGAGGCCGTTTTAAGTTTTATTGCTACCTGAGTTCTAGTAGTAATAAAGTACATTTGTGGTTGGATTGTGTCTTGGGAAATAATTGATTTCAGTAACTTTTATAGTTGCTGAAACTGGTAACTTAAAGAACTTATAAGGTATCATATAAGTTTATTTATAGTAATGTTTTTATTGCTATTTTGGCTTATTTTTATAAAGCCCCAAAGAGTATATTTCCAGATGTTTGCAACTTGAGCGAAAACTAATTTGTTTTTGTAATTGTTTCTTACTTTATTAAAAGAAGGAATACTTAAGAATTAATTTATGTCAGTTAACATATAATTGCAAAGAATTATACACAATTGTGGATAATAATAATAACGTACCATACTGAATTTTATTATACTCGGGTTACTTTTAAAAAAATAATTCATTTTTAATAGAAATGATGATTTATCGTCATGCATCAATAATTGCATTACATTAAATCATTGCATTATATCATTGCAATTTGTTAATTTAAATACATAAATTATTGAAAACTAAAAATTAATAAAAAGGTAATAAAAATATTCTACATGTCCCTGATTTGTATTCTCTCCTACATCTCTCGACAAAAAAGAAATTTCAAAAGAATAATGTACTTTGTTACAATTATAGAGCATGTTCATTCTCAGTAATTTGTAACACCCTTCTTTTGTAATTACACCTGCACATGCTAAACATTATTGATTTAATAACATGAATTGAAATTTGTGATTCCACACACGCCTTCTGAAATCTTATTAAATAATTAAAAATTACAGACTTCGGAAATCCTTTTATTTATGATGGCCTCACATGAATTGTATTCTCTACCAAGAACTCAAATCAAAGAAACAGAATTGCTGTAAAAGTGTAAAAAGTATAAGAGCTTATTTAAATTATTTATTCTTTGTTACAGTATAATGCGTGTGGTCTGTAAAAAATTCGTCTAATACTAAACAAACAAAAGCTCTCGATGACGAATTTCTCTATATTGGCCATCATAAAACACAACTATTATTTAGTGAATATTTTCTAGTATAGATGAAAGGTAGTTTTTTCTATCATTATCTATTTTTGCACAAATTTCACTCAAACCTCTATAAAGTCTCTAAAATTTGTAATTAAAACCAGCTGTGATTCTGCTTTCATTTACTGAGTTTAACGTTTTTATTTATATATTCTTTATATTTTATTTATATATATCTTTATTTAAGAATACTGTTAACTTATTTGAACATTCTTACTCCTATACGTGTTTGTAATTTTAATGAAACCCTTCTTTATTAATAAAAGCCTTCTTTTTACAATTTTTTTTTTCTTTTTCATTTTACGTCACGTACTTCAGTTATGTCACGTTTTAATCCTTTATTATTTTTGTTGATTAACTTTATTTCATTTATACTGTACTTACTTACTTCACTTTAAATGACTATATGCATTTCACTTTTTTATTATACTTCACTTTATTTTGTTTTAATTTACTTCTCTTGTGTTTTACTTTAATTATATTTATATTTATTATTATTATTTTGCTTCACTTTATATTCATTTTTTGTTTTACCTGCCTTATTATTTCGCTCATATATTTATATATATATAGTATATATTATCATTATTATTATACGTACAACTTCACTTATAAACATGTACAAAAACAACTAGTTTTCTATAAGGATGTTGAAATTATCTTTATTATGATTAAAGATAAATTATGTGTATGAGACAGTCAGTGTTTTGCATACTATTTATAATATTTGTGTGCATATAATCGAAAATAATCATTAGAAAAATACAAAATTTGTTGTTACTAATTAAATTTTTACATTATAAAATACAAATTATCATACAAAGTAAATCATTTTCATACCCACTGTCTCCATTTTCAATCGGTTTTACTCTAAATTATTTTTAATTTGTTCATATGCAAGCCATTGTATAAGAAAGTTATTGAATCATTTCAAGTTGAGAATGCCCGTTTTAATAAAACCAAGTTCCTTCTAAAAATGTTTTACACGCAATGGGTTGAACCGAATAACAGCATCTGTTAAATTATAACAAACATCACAAACATAGCTGACATCACAGGTGCAGAAAATGAGTTTTAAAGCAATAGTTAGCCCGATGCAGGTCAGAGAACTGCTTGTGGCGATATAAGAATAGTTTTATTGTTGCTTAAGTCATCAAAGAAGGAGGGTGATATTACTTTGCAGGCTATAGTTGTTCTTGCGAACCGTTAGAAAGTTCGTGTTTTATAAAACTAAAACATACAAGAGTATTTGAGAATCGGTCTTTTTTTCAAGGATCTAACCATATATTGTTTTTGACTCAAAGAAAATTTGTCATGGTCTATCACTGCTTTTTTTTAAGTGTCAGATTCCTTCAGAATAATATGTTTCATTGTATATAAATAGTTGAAGTAATGCGAATTTCTATTCATTGATATAAAATATAGGTTGTACAAAATAAAATAATTAAAACGCAGATTATTTCTATCAATCTGAAGTATTTATATAGTTTAATTAGCATAAATGCTCCTATATTTGGAGAAAATGTATTTTACACACATGTAAACTGTGCGAGTGAAAATATACTTTATGACTTTTTTGTTCCTATACTCTATGCTTTTTTTTTTCTTTTTGATTTAGTATTCTTCATCAGTATCAAAGTTTCCAAAATCAGCGAAATTCAAATTTTTAATAAGTCATTGGACATTTCCTTAATACTTTCCTGAATGCTTCCCTAATAATAAAAAAGACTACATTTATAGTTAACAACTTATTTTTACTAAATAATTCCGTTTTAATCGATCTGTTTTTAAAAAGCATTATGAAATTGCTGAATACCTTATTAAGATTTTGACAAATATAAGAGATTTACAATGAGAGATTTCATGAAAGATTGGGAGATTTACTGCACCTGTAATGAGAGATTTACTACGCCTTCAAAATGTGACTGACTCACAGGCAAACACATTTTGAAGCACGTCTGTGAATATGTATGAAATAATGAAATGAGTAGAATGGAGGTTTTCAGACTGAATTGTGATTCATCATTTATTATCTAGAATACACAGATGGTCAGATATATATACCTGGATAAGTTCAGTGCTTTGCACTTGGTTCCACTCAACTTGCTTCGAGCAATCAACTTTTGACCTTCAATTAGAAATTTTTAGAAGTTCGTTTTATACTGTATTTTAATTATTTACAGTCTCTTCTAGTATTTTTCAAAAAGCTTCTAATGCCTAAATTGTTCATGCGATAGATCAGACACTCGGGCATTTTTTACTGTATCACCCAGTTAGAAGAAACTGCCTAATTATTAAAACCCTGTGACTTATCTGAATTTTGATAACGCTAGAGTTTCGTTATGGTTCAGCATTTAGATTTTATTTCATGAATTTTAGGTTTGGCTCTAAGGTACATCGTAATATGAGTATTTGTGCAATATATATGCATTTAATATACATAATTTCAAGAGAGACTAATTAAGGAAAAATTAAACCTATTCAAGAAATGAATGATGTTAACAATAATGCCGAAAAGCTATCTTTATAAAAAGACACATAATGGATTCAGAAAGAGTTCCAGGATATAAAAAATACTATTATTAGAAATTCTAGTTAGTGTTCAAAATATAAAAAAAATATCCCTCTAGCAGACCCAATACAACACTATAATAACAAAGGGCATTCGCTGATCCATAGAAACTTTAGAGCTGGATTAATAAGCATGTCGTTCAAAGCTGTAAGTAAAGAAAAAGTTTAATATAGTTATTTTTTGGTGAAAGGGACTGAGATAAATATCAAATTTAGAATCACCAAAAGGCCACGAAAATATAGAAACTCATATATATTTATTTGTTTATAACCCCACTCTTTAAATAATTCATAAATACAGGAGTTTCAATGAATTATTTAAAGAGGTGGGGAGGGAGTTTTATTCGAAATTAAAGGCACACTTTCTTTTGACATAAAAAATGTATTATCTTAAATATACAAAATACACTTTCAAAGCAATGGGATTATAAAAAAAAGTATTTACAGTAACAGCGGCTTTAATATTCTTATTCTCTTTATATTTATATAATGCATTTATGCATGAGTTAGTGTTAAAAAATTTAATCGCTACACTAAGAAAATTACACTAAATAAATTTAAATTACAAGTAGTCCCTAATTGTATACAAAAATCTAACAAACTCAGTAACCTTTCATTACGAATTATATGTATAATATTAAATAGATTATTATGATCAAAATAACTCAATTAAAAGTAAATTCACTTGAAATAAATGCTTTTAGGGAATTCATTAAAATAATTCGCTATTTAAACTAATTTATTAAATTTCAGAAACATCTTGAAAAAAATGTTACTGGAAAATAAATTATTTCAATGAATTGTACAACTTTCATTTAATTCCAGCTAATTACATATATTATATCAATATTTAAATGATTATTAATATAAATATAATAAGCTTATTCTCTTGGCAATATTTATTGATTTACTAACAATTATCTTAATTCTATTTGTATTTAAAATTATCTACCATGCAATAATCTTGTAATCTAAACAAAGTAATTAACTCACAATTGAATTTTCATGAGAGTTTTAATCATTATAATGAATGAGAATTGAACTCGGTTTAAAATTTAAACATATACATTTTTTTCACAAACATTAATTTCTCAAAATAAGTCAAATTATGCATGACAAAGTATTAATTGTGTCAATTATGATCACAGATTAATCATTTTTCAATTCCAAATTATTGATAAAAAGTTGCTGAAAGAGTTTCTTTGTTTTATTTGTAGTATAGATTTAGCCTTACCGAACATTAATAGAAATTAAATTTGGATCTAGTGTTCCACTTTAGGTTACGAACAATTTACCAACTAGCGATAAGGGGAGGACATTGATTTCTAAGAGAACTTTCTGAAAGTACAAAATATCTACCCTAAATATCTCACAATTGTTATTGTAAGTTCTATCTCAAGTATTGTATGGAAAGAAATCACCAAAACTGCCACAAGGCAGTAACTATCGATGTCAGGCTTTTTATACAGTGAGCCACAAAATTGAGTATACACCTCTAAAACTTTTAGACTTCTTCCAATTACAAATTAAATATTGATTTAAATAGATAATTTTTTTTTATCCTAGATACTTTAACCTCTGCTTTGCCATCCTATAATAACACAATTCTATAGTTAACTTATTTATTACGAAAAAAGTTAAGCGATTCGAAGAAAAGATAGAAAACCATGCCACTAAATTGAGTATACACTTCTTATATTTGTAAATTATGCCACCACTTTTTTTAGTTTCAAATTTTCTTTAAAGAGTTTCAGGAGTAGCTGTTGCTTATAACACGTGCTATTGCACTTCAACGCTTTTAAATAGTATTTTTTCTCATTAAATAATCGTAAAATGAGCTCTCGTAGAGAAACTACTGAATCTGAGCGTTTATTGATTGTAAAATGGTCGAAAGAGAGCAAATCTCTTCGAGAAATCGCTTCGTTGATTGGTGTAACTCATGGTTGTGTCCAAACCATACTACAGAAGTATAAAAAAACTGGATCTGTGGCCAATATTCCTGGAAGAGGACGTAAAGAAATACTGAATACTACAGCGAAGAGGAAGATCATTCACTCAGTAAAGAAAGATCCGAGGGTGAGTGCCTCTAAACTAGCTTTATCGATGTCCTCTACAATCGGGAAAAAGATCTCAGTTGAAACCATTCGACGTACCCTTCACCAATATGGGTTTCATGGCCGTACACCAATAAGAAAGCCACTCATCAAGTATGTGAATAGACAAAAGAGAGGGATTTTCGCCACAGAACATCGTTTAAAGCCTATTTTCTTTCTGGAACACTGTAATATTTTCTGATGAAAGTAAGTTTAATCTTTACGGAAGCGATGGCCGATTTAAAATATGGAGAGAAGCTGGGAAAGCACTGGCACCTAAAAACACCATTAAGACAGTCAAGTTCAGAGGGGGATCTGCCCTCGTTTGGGGTTGTATGTCGGCTGGAGGAGTTGGAGAGCTTGCTTTTATTGATGGTATTATGGACAAACATGTATATTTGGGGATTTTAAATGATAACTTAAAAAAAAGTGCCAGTAAGTTGGGGCTTGGGTCAAGCTTTCTATTCCAGCAGGACAACGATCCCAAGCATACAGCGAAGATTATGCAGTTATACTTGCTGTACCATTGCAAGAAGCAATTACACACTCCAGCCCAGTCTCGAGACCTAAACGTCATCGAAAATTTGTGGTCGAAATTAGAGAAAGCTGTACATGAGCACGAAATCACAAGCAAGGAAGTTCTGAAGAAGGTTCTGAGAGAAGAATGGGCTAAAATTTCTGTTGAAACCACTAAAACACTAGTAGAATCTATGTCCAGAAGATTACAAGCTGCAATTCAAGCAAAAGTTTCTGCAACAAAATATTAATTTGTACGTTAAAAGGAAATTAATAAAGGTGTATACTTATTATTGTGGTGTTGTTTTTCCTCTAGTCTCAGATCTTTTTTTTTTTTCGTAAAAAATAAATAAACGTATCAATTTTATAAGTATAGTACGGTAAAGCATAGACTAAAGTATATAAGGTAAAAAATTCAATCATCTTAAAGCAATATTTAATTTGTAATTGCAAAAAGTCTCTAAGTTTCTAAGGTGTATACTCAATTTTGAGGCCCACTGTACATGCTGTCACTAAAATCGTCTAGTCGTTACTATATTCGTCGGATACAACCATGCTTCCAGGTCATTCGAACCTAAGCATTTGGTTCCCTAGATGCGTCATGCCATGTGATAGTTTCGTACTATAAGTCATTTTCCAATTGGTTTTTAATCATAACTAGAAACGCTTTGTGTATAACACACTGGGTTTTCGACTTAGGAAATCCTGGTTAGAAGCTCGTCAAAAGTAGTCTGATAGTGACTATGTCGGTTTGGTTTGGTTTGTCGCTCTACGTTCATTTTTGTGCACATTCTTTGGGCATTTTCAATTCGACCGGGACCTACAGTTTAAAGTGGATTGCGGACCACTAACAATCATCTATGCCACCGCCAGGATTCGAATCTGAAGCTTGTGGTTCTAATGGCCAGAGAGCTAGCCTTGTTAGCCATCAGGTGGTAGTAACTAAGCCGGAGATAAACACAAAAATTCTGCAATTCAGTTTGTGCCTTTCCATTTAGTTCAAGAAAAAAAGAAAAACGAAAGGCACTCTTTCACTGAGCTTTTGCAAATCGATGCACTGTGTCGCAGATATCGGGTTCCAGTCTGGCGGTACCATGGATGTTTGAAGGGGTTGGAATCCACTTTAAACCGTAAGTCTCAGCGTAATATGATCGTTGGACGTAATGCTGACAACTCTACCCCATAAAAAGATGACATCTAATGTCTCGAAATCTGCCAGTAGGTACGCGGCCTTGGCCCACTATGGGGCTGTTGACACACTGATGATTATGATGATAGTATTCTTTGACTGTGAATAAGTTTCAAATCAAAGTTTTCATTGAATGAAGTGAATAATCTGCTAAAAGCTCAATGTTTTCAATATTTTTGTTAAATTTTGATTTTTTTTATTTCTATAGTATTTGTATTGTAGCTTTGTATTTAATTTGGAAGGACTAATAATAGCTACCAAATTTTATTAAAGAAGTATAGTAAAAAAAAAATTTATAAAGTTTAGAAAAGAATTGAAACCCTAAATAAAAGTTGATAAAAAATATGAAATCCAAATTTAATACCCAAATCTTATTTTACGTGCTCTTTTACAGTATGCTTTTTCAGTTTGTAGTTACTTGATGAATTTATTTCTTCTTTGTACTAATCCTTTTGCTATGGGTTGAAATCAATCAATAAAAGATTAAAATTAATTTACAGTGACGTGGAAGTAAATTTAGACTAAAAAATTTTAATTTAAATGTCTATATGATACATTCACCTCACCGAAAAATATAATTTTTTTTTCCATTTCATAAATGTCCCTATGAAATATATTTGCTTAAAATAAAACAAAAATACCAAAGTAAATATATACCATTATATACCATATATATATATATAATATATATATATTTATATATATAAAATAAAATATATATATATATATAAAATATATCAATTATTATCAATTATATAATATATATATATATATATATATATATATATAATATATAATATATAATATATATAATAATCAATTATTATATATATATATATATATATATATCAGATTGATAATTATTGTAATAAAAAATCAATTATTGGGTTGTTAATTGGGAATATTTCTTCCTTATCTCAGTAAATCAACATTGCTGCATAATAAATGTCTATACACACACAAACTATTTATATATATATAAAGGGGGAAAAAAGATATGATAAAGAAAAAAAAAATATTCCGAAAAAACACCTGTTCTTATCAATTTTTTTTTTTTTTTTTTTTTTTGCCTTTTTGCCTTCCTTTACCCAGGACTGTGTAAGTTGAAGATGAAATATCGCTGGGATTCTTGTATACTACGAACAACCCATCAGACATCTACGATCAACCCTTTCCATCATCGACGAATGATGGAGACGACAATAACTTCTGGATGAACTTTTGGGATAAATGCTCTACATTTGAGTAGCATACAGGAGAAAACCCGATAAACTCTCACCAGTCAATATGACAACCATTGCAAGACGATTTTACACAATCGCTATCGAGCTTCTTTGTTTCTGAAAGCAGCGACTACAACAATACGACCAGAGGATTCGAATCTCAATCTTCCTGCGCACTATCTGCTCAGGTTGCCAATGGAGTGGCATGGTGGCCAAGTGGCTAGCGCTCTGGCCTTTGGTATCCCACGCTTCAGGTTCCAACCTTGGAGGTTGCATGGATGTTTGTGAGTGGTTCTGAATCCACGTTAAACTGTAGCTCCCTGTCTGTTTAGCCAAAGTTGCACAAGATGACCGTAGAGCAACAAAACAATCCCAAACCAAACCAGGTTGCAATTGGGTCAAACGTCGGTCTGCCAACTGTGACTATTGAGCATTTCAAAATGTATAATTTTTAAAATCAAAGGACATTTTTCAAAAGTTTTAGTGGACGCTTATTACAAAATAACACCAACGATTATCCTTTTAACTCTTTTCCCTCGACTGGCGACTGGCATTTGCCATTCAATACACTAGAACAAGTAGCGACTGAGAGTCGCCATAAGATTATGTGGGGTTTCTCCAGGAGGAAGTATCAGAATAAATTTTCGTTGTTTCACTATTATTTTTTAAAAGGTTTCGGGTAGTAAAAATTTTTTTTCTCAAGTATTTGAAAATTATTCAGCTATAGATCCGAGTAGATCATAAAGCCAAAAATATGCAGTTTCGATCGGACGATTTGCATATATTAGTTAAATTACAGTAGAGTGTTGCTTTTGAAATCTGGAAGAATCCCTTTTCAAATTGCTCTCCTCAACAATCAAATTGCCCCCCTGTGTAGCATGTACTCCACGTTGGTAAACACCATTCTAAACGAATGACTAGAATATAAAGAAAAAAAATGCATATACAATTTTTCTTATAAATATCTTTATGGTTCATGTTTTTATTTTGTTTTTAATTATTTTACTACTTTATTATGATCACTTGTTTTCAGCTAATTAACTAAGACGTCTAAATGTTGTTATTAAAAATTCTACTTTAATATAAATTAACAAAACTTAATCCTTAAAATAGTAGTATAGACGAATTGCTTTAGAATATATAAGAAAAAAAGCCAGATTAGATAACTTTGAAAATGCATGATAGTAGTTTTTCGGAGGCAAGAATAGGAGTATCAGTGAAAACATTGCTTTTGTGAAATGTTTAACAGCAAATATATTAAAATTGTTTCCTGATTCATCTGACAAGCATAAAACTGGGATTTTAAGCGCAACTTGTGGTTGTCAACATTTGGTGAATGCTAGCCTGAACAAGGAGTCTCCAGTCTTCTAAACAGCATCAGATAGGTCAGTGTTGCTGTTATTTGCAGCAGATTTTAATTAATGAACCGTACACTGTTGTTCTCTATATCTAAAAATATAAAGCATTTCAAATTCACTCTTATTATGCGTTCTTAAATTATGTGCTCTTTTTGAACACTTTCGTATCTAAACATCCTGTTACAATCAAATTTTGCAGCTCATCTTTCGATTACAGCTTAATTTTTCTGTACCGGATATGACATCATATCTTTTCATTTACATTTTTCTCGAAAAGTATGCAGCGTTGAAATAATATTTTCTTGACAACTTTTATGTACTCCAATGGAAAATTATCTGCCTTAACTATTTAGGAAACATTCTGTATAAACAGAGGGAAGATACATATTACTACTTGAAAAATTGATTTTTTATTTAACTATTTTTTTGTGAAAGTGGCAACAGAATAAGGTTACTGATTTTCGTACAATTTTTTACATAAAGTTAACTTTTAAGTTCAAAGTGAATGACATTTAAAAAGAGTATTATATAAATGTTACATTTTAAAAATTACATATTAAATACATTTTATTTTTCTAACAATTTCAACAGAAGTTTTAAAAATAATGCAATTCTCTTACTAATATGCAACGACTAATAAAAAAAAAATGTGCAGAAATTTAAAATTTCTTTTTATAAAATTGCTTTCTTAACCCTAAACTTTCTAAGGAATTTTGATAATGCATTTTCTGGCGCAAATAAGCACCATTATATATATTAAAAAAATCCTTTATTGAAAGCGCTTTAACTTTCAATGCACGTTCTTACATACTTGCAATTTAGAAGCTTTATACTTCATCGAAACATTTTTTAAATCACTTTATAATGTAAAATTAACATTATGGATGAAAAGTGAAAGAAAGTTCACTTGTTTCATGCAATTAAGTTCTTTCCACTTAGTTTTTAAAAGGGATTTAATTGAGGTTTCAAATCCTTTAATTGAGTATTCCCTTCGGCAATTTCTTTCTCTTTGGTTTCTTTCGTCTGCGACAGAAAAAGGATTTTAATAAAGATTTTTCTTCTTTTAACGTGGATTTTACGAAGACAGACAACGAAATTTTTCTTCAGGTGTTCTTTGGAAATAAAGGATAATCAACATTTTTTTACTTGTATTTCAGTTAATGGAAAAATGCTTAGAAAGTTGATATTCCAAAGTATTTTAATTGTCATATCAAATGTATAAGATAGATGGAGATTAAATAATGGTTTTGAATCCAATAGAATTATGAACAATTGCAGAAATCTATTGTTGTGGTATTCTTGTAAATATTTAAATCATTAAAGTCAAAAATAATTGGTCAATTTCAATTAATTAATTCGCATTTGATTATTTTTTTTTGATATTTTCATATGTTTTTATTATTTTATTATGTTTTATGTAATATAAAAAAACAGAAATATGTTAGAAATCTTCTATATGTGCTATCTCTTTCCTAATATAATAATCAATATTTTGGATTGCACTAATCAAATCAGTTGAAATGTAAAATTCTCATGTGATGCATCTAACGAATGTTGCTGCATATCTTACTAAAGATAAAAATTAGTATTTTAATTGAAAAGTAAAGTTAGCTAGAAGAATTTAATTAAGATATTTCCACTCAAACAAAATTCAACGTTGAAAATGTTTCGTAAGCTTAGTTGAAGCAAATCCATCATTAATTGGATGAGGTTCCTTGTGATCTCCAAATTTTACCTTTCAGCCACGAAATTCTAAGACATTTGTAACGCCACATTGGAACATACTATGCAATCCGCACCAACATTTCTTATATTGTCACATAAAAACATTTGATCGAAATCCTTTCCTGAAACATGAGAATCAAATCTTTTATGAAGTCATAGGAATCATTTTGGTTAGTAGACATTATTTCAATTACATAAATGAATTTTTAAATCATATGTATAAATGTATGTGTATATGTATGTATGCGTATGCATCTCTATATATGTGTGTATGTACATGAATGTGTGTATATACGTGTGTATGTATGCGTGTGGGTGTATATGTGTGTGTTTCTTTCTGTGAGAACAAAGTTTCAGATTGCGCCTTTTTTTGCACTGTTAAAATACATTGCTTTTATAAAGAAGCTTTTATAAGAAGGTTCACGTTGTTACTAACAAATTCTACTCTATAGTTAAATGGTTCAAACATTAAAGAAAATATTTTTTTTTTCAAATCTCTTCAGATGAGTGTTAGAAGCTTATAGTTAGTTAATTATATAGGTATATATTTTTTTCTTTCTAATGCAGCTGGCAAACACTTAGACAGCTTGGTCTTGGATGCCTTAAGGCAAGCGCTGCACAGACATACTCACTTTGCATTACCCAGGGGGCGCGTGTAACTTGAAGATAAGCCACGGACGCGGAGTAACAATACCCCCGCAACGCTCTACGATCCTATTAGACTGGGGCCTACACTTTAAAGTGGATTCCGAACCACTACAAACATCCATGGCACCGCCGGGACTCGAACTCGAAACCTGTGGTACCGAGCGCCAGAGCGCTGGCCACTCGGCCTTCAGGCCCCTATATAGGTAAAATAATAAGCGATAGAATGAAAACGAAGTTGAAAAAATAACCTTTCAGAAATAAAAATTAATAAAAAAAACCATTTTTTTAAGATTATATCCATTGTTTGTAGAACAATCTTTTTGTTCTATTTCACTGACCCTAAAAAAAAAATCGGCCCTTTAAAACTGTTAAACAAAACATTAAAAGCAAACAAGGATGAAAAAATCAAAATTATAAAAAATATTCTTAACAGATCAATCAAAATTTCTTTCAAGTAAAAAAGCCAGATTTTTTTATATATATGCATGGGATTATGTCAATTAAAAAGGTGTCTGAAATACTTTTATTTAATATTTTTTTTTTGCTTGATTTGTAGATAAATATTTTTTTTAAGTAACTAAAAATATATATATATATATTGCAAGAATAAGAATTTGCGATTTAATTGGTAGCACGAATTTTCTTAGAAACTAAAAGCACGTGCTAAAGACCCACGAATTTGTGTTTTGCTTGCAGTTTTGTTTATTGTTTTTTTTCAATTCCTACTATTAGTTCACACTCTCCCTATATATATCTTGTTCAAATTTTCAATCGTACATAAAATACATTTATTCATCCACTCGAGTTCAAATACATTTTTTTGAAACTGGTAGTGCATGACACTTGATGTTAATACAGTTTTTTAAAATATTAATTCATTAATTAAATTTAATTAATTAATTGTAGTTTGTTTTAGATTTAAGTTGCATATATCTACCAATATATGGCGCCAGATGTAAGAGGAAATTTCAACTTTATTTATAAAGGACTTTCTGCAATATAGTGAAAAAAAAGTAGGAATTGACTTTAATTTTTTTCTTTTTATACTACTTGTTTACACTGACTTTTCAAAAAGTATGTAACTATAAAAAATAAAATGAATTTTAATATATTATATTTATTTGACGCATCGTTAATACCTGAACAAATATTTAATTTCGCTGGAAATGGTTTTTTGAGCACAAATGAAGGAAAGAAATGTCCCAGATGAAATTTTATGTTGCTTTTAGTTCGTTGTTTTCTTACGATATTTTGGAATTGTTGATATCATTACCAATGGTGAAATGCGTGAATTCGAAAGTAAATTATGCATGTACATATTACTTGTCTCAGAGCTATACATCTGTGAAATCGCATATATTTCAGTGCTGCTTCTGTGCATAGATAGAGCCTGTTCTGCATTTCTCTTTAAAGATATAAAAGTTTGTAATACACTGGAAATTTCTGTGAAGATTGTAGTTAAATGCTACGTTCTAAAATAATTAAAATATATTCTTAAAATATTAGAAGTGTATATAGTATAATTAGATAGATGTGTATTTTGTAATAATAATATTAATAGTAATAATAGATGTGTATTTTGTATTTATCCATCAAATTGATGGTGCCATTTCATGTTAAGATAATTTTTTTGTGATCAAAGTTGTTTTTGGAAGTTTGATGTAAAAAACAAGTCTATCTATCGTTTATATAAAGCGAGATTATATTTAAAAAATAAAATAGATCTGCTTTTAAAATTGTGATTTTAAGTTTATTAAAATTATTATTAGAGTAATTATGAATTGCAACTGTACTTATTCGTATTCAAACAAATCAACGCACTCCATTGTAGCAGGAATGCATGCCACCAAAGCAATATTGTATTTAAAGGTAGAAAAGCCTCGCATTAGCATATTCATTAGCATATATATTATTAGTATATTCATTATCGTATATTCATAGCATTGTTATCTCTTGATTATAAAAAAATAATATTGAGTAATAAAATTGCGCAAAGATAGACTTTTTAATTAAATTATTAAACGAATTTCATTGACGAAATATCGAAAATGAGATTGTATTTTATAATCAAGAAGTGAAACGGAAAAAAAATTCTCAGTACTGTTAAATATATGATAGCGGAAAAAAGTATGTAGTGAGATTTTTAAATCATCTAAAACATCATTATATTTTTAGAATATAATTTATGTACATATATGATTTTAAGGAAAACAAAAAAAAACACACGCTTTGGCTTAAATTTCTTGAGTCTCGAATTGATGTTTATTAGCATATTTTTAAATTATTTTTTCCTATTAAATATAAAAATAATTGAACAAAATATCTATTTATAACCCATCAGCAAAATAATTAATATAAATATACTTGAAGTCCTACTCGTGTCATAGTGGTAAAAAGAACAGCCAGTGTGCAAGAAGGGTTAGATTTGAATTATCTACGGGAGTTCGTTGTAGTCACTGCTTTCGGAAACGAGGAGATTCGATGGTGTTTGTGAAAATGTGCTTCTCGCAACATTAGTCAGTCTGTATGATTGGAGTTTTTCAGGCTTCCTAACATGTTACACCAAAAGTCTTTCTGAAAGACAATATCTTATAATTAATTAGTAGGTTTTCGTGGCATACATATTTGGAAAAGAAGGTTCAACGACTTTCCAAAAGAAATATGACCAAAAATTCCTTTTTAACTTCTGCTTTTAATAATTTATTCTTAAATATTATTTAATGAATATTTAATTCAAGCAACTAATTACTTTGTTTAGTTTCTTTTTACACGCATTATACATGAGAAAATTAAAAACTTATAAAAGTTTACTGGATAGTTTACAATATATATAGATGATTATCCGTGGAAATAATTGAATTAGGTTATACTCAAAAAAATAAAATAAATGCCTTCAGTATTTGATAGAGGGTTTTAATCGAGCTTTATGTTAGCAAGCTCCTTTTTTTAAAAAAATTAGAGCCAAGATGCAACATACTGAAAAATAACAAGTTACATTAATTAGTGTAATTAATGAAGTTTCATGATAACATCATTTTTCAGCTGAAAAGATTCAAAGGGGCAATTTAACTATACTAAGCATAAATTAATTTTGCTTTATATATAATGTAAAAATTATGAGCATTATATTGTATTATAGTCAACAACACTTACCTGATTTTGTTTTTTAATTTTATTGTTTTTCTACTAGTATTCATGAAATATTTTCATTCCATTAAAAAATGTTTAAGTGGAAAATGAATTCCATTTTTTTATTTATCCGATGTAAGTATAGGATTCTATACATTATAAATGTATAGAAAATTTCACATTGCTCTTACATATGCTTAAAAATTTCCTTTATGTGTCAGAATAATGTCAGTGTATGTGTAAGTTTCTCGTGAATTATTAAGATGGATTTTTTCTAAATTATGCATTTATAATAAAATTTATTAGAAATGATTCACAATATACAAGACAGACAGGAAACATTATTTCTATAAAACGTTTCATGAATAGTTTAATTACACTGTGTTATAACAGCACGTATTAATAGCTATATTATAAGCATGAGATATATCAATATTATTGCTATTTTGCAAATTTTTATTGCTGTAGATGTATAAAAAGCTTTTCGGGCATCTGATTTGTAAATTAATTTTTATTATGCAAGACAGTTGACCATCAAAATTAATTAAATATTTTTTAGTAATTTGTATGAACATAAACTTGGCTTTTATTACCAGTACTATTGAGAATTGACAGCATACCATTTGTTTCATCAATTGATTATTTATGATATTGTTATTTCCATAGAGATGAATTAAGTAATGTGTAAGGGCATATCACAGAGAATTGTTTCATTTCTTTAACGTGAAGCAATTTAGTATGCTTAATTAATTGTATAGCAAGAATGTACTACTAAATTAAGCATTCTAGCCTTTAAAATCTAAAACCGTGAAGCTATAATGCAAAATATGATAAAAATATTTAATTAATATTTTAATAAAAAATATGAGATGAACTTCATTGCATTTATAAAACTAATATCATGTTTTCATTTGGTTTGAATAGTATATTACTTTAAAAAATTAGTATTAGTTACTTAAGTGCAATCTGGGTCTTTTTTTTATTTAATAATTCTTAATATGTATTAACCTAATGCATTATGGGATACGTTTCAATAATCCTTCAGTATTAAATTTTCGGAGATTTTCCAAGAATGAATTCTTGCGAATTTTATTATGATTTACTCATATTATTGTATAGCTAAACATATATATATATATATGAAACAATAATCTGATAAACATATTGTATATATTTAATCATATGTTTTTTTTGTTTATTTATGAATTTGGACTCGTTATGGATTGATTTTATGAACTTCGTTTGGTTATATATTGGTTTTAAGTCTGAAAATGTATCTTTTTGAGATTATAATTGATAAATTTTCAATAAGGTATTTTTTAAGATTCAATTTAGATTCCAATATTCGATCAACTTACTAAGTAATCTAAATTCTAAGAAGTTTGAGTTATATGACGTGGAAATATTTATTAAATATCACTGTTGCTTTTTAACTATTTGCTAGATCTGCTACAACTGCAGTTAAACAAAATTTATTTATGTTATATAATGAAATTTATAATTACTCATTCGACCGTTTTTCAAAATTCAATTCCCGTTCCAATATCCGACGTAATTCTTGTGTTCTAGATTTTTTAAATTTTTATGTTTCATGAAGTGTAAACATTTATTAAATAGCACTAATTTCTTAGAAACCTTTTTACTGCATCCGTTACAATTGAACCATCGGAAATATAAAACAAAATGTGATTTTGCAGCAAAAGAGTTTTGAATTTCTTGCTTCGATGTACTTTTTTACAGTTGTTCAGAAAATGTTCTGTTCGAAACGGGATTTAGACACCAGCGATTGTGATACTTTTTGTTTTCAGAACAAAATCAATCGACAGGGGAAATTCTATTTCCACCACTGATGGAGTTTGCAGAAAACATAAGTTCTGAAGAGCTTAAACATGTTTTTTTTTCCTCAGGTGCAAAAGAAGAATTTTCACGATGAAAAAATGGTCTTGTTGAGTTTTGGCTTAAGCCTAGAGTTTCTTGAGATGTTTCTCAAAAATCTTATACGATATTTTTGTTGTTTAATACTGGTGGTCGACTGCTTAAATTTGGCTTAAAATATTGTGTTATTCGAGGGAAAAAAATACATAGTAAAAAAAAGAGTGGTTTAAATGTATTTTTAGGTATTTTTTCTTTTTCATTTAATCTGAATAAAATTTAAGCCGATTTTCTAATATTTCAACGAATTAGTAGTGAATACTTGGAGGTAGATAATATGTGAGTTTTCTAAATGCTGAAATTCCGCAAGGTACGCATGACAGATATTCAATATAATACTCTAAAAAGATATTGTTAGTCTTTAGATGGTAAAATTCTTATACAAGGATATTGCATTTTTTTTTTCGAGGGAAGGGGTAGGGGGATGGGGTTTAACACAAATATCTATTTTTTGTTATCGCGTTGAATTGAATCTATATTATAAAACTAAATTATTTACTTTAATTAAAAAAATTGTTTATTTTACTATTAAAGTATTTAAAGATTATAGTTGATGTAATCTAAAAAACATTTAAAGATTATAGTTGATAATTATTTAACATTTTACTGCTATTATTCGTGTTCTTTTAGAGCCTGTATTAGTTCTGAATATTTAAATCAGTTTTGATATTAGTTCTGAAAAGAGAAAATTGGCTTTGCAATTAGCAAAATTCGTTTAAAAATTCAAATGTATTTCGATTATAGAAATAGAAAAATGGTAAGCATGGAAAATATAAAAGGATTCATGAAAGTAATCTTCAATAATAAAAATGATTCATTGAAGTAATCATGAAAATTTCATAATAAAAATATATTAAATTTGTAAAATAATATGTTAATAATAGTTATTCTATGGTTTTTTTTATCAAAAATACAATTTTCTGTATATATATTTTGTATTATTACACAATTTTTTTAATTATTAAGTAATATAATTGTATTAATTTAATTTTATAATTAATTATTATAACTCTGTGATATCAAATATTT